>CM053787.1:631355222-631955222 GCA_028749045.1 Cupressus sempervirens
AATACCCCACCAAAGAGATTTATCAAACTTGATATATGCCATTTGGATAATAAGCATAAAATATATTTACTCGCATTGTTTCATAATGCTATTGTATAAAAATAAGATAAAAAATTGTTACTTTTACTCGGAGAATAACTAATTTGTGTGAAATTCCATTTAACATAAACTTTGAATTAAAACTCATTTCAAATAGTAGATCTATAAATTGTTGACTTGAAGATGTTGAGCACATAAATAAAATATTTTCTGATCATTTTTTAGCTGGGAAGATAGATTTTCGCTTATGGTAAAACCTGCCATTTTGATTTGAATCCTTCTTCTAAAACATTCAATATGATTCCAATATGAGTGGTTACGTTATCTTCCCCTTAACCTTTGGGTCGATCTTTCTTCAGAAGAAGTTGGAAATGCTTGTGTGAATTCTCCAACGGTGGTTGATGAATCGTCTAATATTCTTCATTCAACCTTTGCACTTATTTTGGTTAATATAGATATTTCTAAGGGGCTTTCTGCAAAGTCTTAATCCATTCTTCCAAAGGTAGTTGGGTTGAAACCTTAGACAATGAAGGGATTCCCTTCAATTGTAGAAGATTCTTTAAAACTGGTCATGTAGTAGCTCATTGTGGATTAGAAAAAAAATTTGCAGTTTCCTAGTGGAATGGTGCGTCAACTCCACATTATATAGTTGACAATGTTGATTCTTAGATAAGCTTCTCTTAGGTGGGTGCGAAGGTTCCTTTGCATAAAGCTTCTTCTCTTAGGCAGGCTCCTTTGCATATTACTTCTCCTCAAAAGGTTCTAGTTTTAGATGGTGCTAATGTTAAGGCCACGACATCTTAGTCTGTTACAGTAATTGTCTCCCAGGTTGATCAGATTTCTAGTAGTGTTGTTGTGGAGGTTGGTTTGCCGACTGTTGCCCATCTCGTTGTATCTCTAGATGTGGGTGGGAATAAACACCTGGTGTCAATGTCCTAATATTAGGCATGCAACATTTTATCTGTTGGTACCCCTAATGCCTTTATGTTTGTGGGTGCTACTAATTTCTTTATCTCAAGCCGTGGATGTCCCTTAGATGGGATTATCAAATTGGCAAGATGCTACTGCACAATTAAAGAGGGCTGGATTACGATAAAAGGAAAGAAAATGTAAGAAATTCTTTCCTTCTTTTGATACGACTTTCCAATCCCACAAGGGTGGTACTAAAAGTAAACCTTAATGTTTCTTTTTAGTAGGTCTTTTGGTTGGAGTTTCTTTGGTCTTTTTTTTACTTTTGATTACTTGTGGGATTTTGTGAGCAATATTTGTGCTAGGTTAAGGAGACATGTTAGTAAAACCCATTTTTTGGTCTTGGCCCCTTCATTTCTTCTTTCATTGAGCTTTCATGGTATATCTTTAAATTCTCTTTTGTAATGGTTTTTGGCTCCCTTAAAAACCCATTTTTTGCCATATTAAAAAAACATAAGTTGTACAAAATAGTCTCCCACAAAAATGTCTCCAATGGCTCCTTGTTGCATTTTGAATGCAATAGGTCAACATCCCACTTTTGAACTAGATTTGTCTACATTTTATGTTGCACATGGGATGGGGGCTCATGTTGCGGCACTTGGAGTCATTCTTTCTTTTGCTCTTGCAGTTATGGTACAATAAGTTTTTGTTGTCCTTGGTGGGTTGTAGAAGGAAACAATTGTTGATCCCTTACCCTCTTCTCTTATTTGGTTAGAGGCCAATACTGTCTTTCCTAGTGTCTCAAGTGGAGGGTTATTGCTTTGGGGTTGTTAAGGGTGGGTTCACCTCCTCAAATTTGTTGTCAACAATGGATGAAGTTATGCGCATGCTGCCAAATATTCTACCACTACTGCTCCAAAGGTGAAAGATTGACATATTGCTTGTTCTAAGTCCTCTCCTGTGACACTATGTGGCCCAAATGTAGTGGTTAATGTGGATATCTACCAACGTAATAGGTTGGTTTTCAGATTTGGTAACATTGAGATTTCCATTTGTACAAAAGGGTTTCTTACTGCTAATTTTTCTTCTTCTAAAGATCATGATTTGATGTTGAGCGAGTTGTGGGTCTTTCTATCAAACCCTGGACAATCTCCTTCAACCCCTTTAGAAAACCACTTAATGTATATGTAGTGTGGGTTCATATTCTCAATCTTCCACTCTAGTTTTGGGAGATTTGTTGATTTGAGTCCATTGGAAACTCTATTGATTATTTCTTGAAGGTGGATGAGTTTCACTCATTCTTATATCCCCTATTTTATTATAGAGTTTCTCCATTCATATTGACTTTGGTGACCTACAACAAATTGTCATCAAGTCATGGCACTGGTCTCTCTATCAAGAACTTCATTGTTCCATAGACTCAAACCTCTTCCATTTATGCAATTTCACTATCCCATTTTGTTTTCTCCTTCTCCCAAGTAGTAAGTTTTATGTCTAGCTCATTATTAATTGTATTGATACATTGGTGAGTTTTAGCAAGGATAATAATATAACTTATCCTTTCACACTGTCTATCTAGTCACATAATGTTTTGGATACAACCCTATCCCTTTGGATTTGGTCCAAAAGTTTCTAGTTTGTAGGGGACTTGACATCTACGCTTGTACGAACTTTTGTCAAGGGCAAGGTATTTCGATGTATGGCATGAATATACTTCGCCATTTGCTTCTAGAGTCAAAGAATTTCATATCAACTACCCTCGTGACTAGGCCCAAATCTTCTTTTTCAATTTTGAAGTCTTGTAGGAATGCTTTGTCATGACCCTTATCAATGGTGGGCTTAAATATGTTTTCCACCCAACGTCTAGTGTCTTCATCGACCTCTATCATAAATTCTACCTTAAGATTTTTTCTTTTGGGTGTTTTTCCCAGACTCTTACTCACCATATTTTCAAGTGGTATCGTAATAGGGACAATACTACACTTCTTATTGATTTAAAGCTCAAACCACTTGGGTGCGCTCAAAGGGTCTTTTCTCTGGGGTGTCTAGAAATAAATAGGGTTTGTCAATAGTGAACCAAGAGCACTAGTCTCTACCATTTTTTGTTTGTATCTTTCTTCCATCACTCCGGTTGAACCTTCCATATTTGGGTCCTTTACAGGTTCATGGGTGTCTCCACGGAGTCTAGATCCACCACGATCGAGGTATCTTTTGCCCTTTTATTCTTCTTACAGCTCCTAGAATGAGTGACCCGAACTGCAAAATCAACTTGGGTTGGAGCTTGTTCCTGTACAAGAGGGTCAACTTCTAGTTCAGATTCATCTGCAGAGGGACATTGAACAACTTCTTCAGTAAAAGAAGGTAATGAACTCAAGGCTGTCACCTCGCCCTGAGGCATATTTTCGGCTTCATTTAATTTCTCCGCTTTCCTTTCCCTTAGCCATTTCTTAGTTCTTCTTATAACGTTGAAATCTGCGAGCTATATATTATCCTCTTCTTACTCCAGTCTATTTTAGGTATAAAAAGACCTTCAATTTTCTCTAGGTATTTAGGATCCACGATCTCTTCATTTTCAACTTCCTCAACCTTTCAATGTTCATTTGCAACCTAAGGGTGATGACCTGTCTTAGAGTGAATCTTAACCAAAGTATTCTTCATACTTCAAATTCATCCGAACAATCATCCCAAAAATCTTCTAATTGAGGTGCGTGCATAAATCCTAGGCTCACCGCAAAACAAGTTTATGCAAAACCTTTGCTGTCAAACTTGAGCTGGCTTGGTAAGGCTTCAAGTTCATGAGTTTTAACTTGAGACCGAGGTTCAAGGTGTCTTTGAATGATTTACAACGACAATGACAAAGTTCAATAGGGAATATAAAACCAGAACCCATTTTAGGCTTGAGTTGTTCACCCACTTGCGTGACTTGTCTGCAAATCTCAATCAACATATATTTATCTAAACAATATATGGGAATTTCAATGTCTCCTTTAAAATATCCCACTCAAGTATATAAATTTTGGGAATTGAATGAAAAAGCTGCCATATATCATGATTAGTTGCACTGCTTTTTTAGGTAATCTTTGATTCTCTTTTCCTTGTAGTTCGAACATCACACGTGCAAGAAGTACATCCTTAACTCTCCTAAAGTACTTTGGGTTTCTCTTATGTTGCAATAAAGGATGGTATTCATAGATTTTCATATCTTGAACCCATAGTTCATGTGGAAAACCTTCCCATTCTTTGTAAAATGCACGTATACAAAACAGATAAGAGGTCACATAAAATCCCGCTATTCTTATGGCTTGTGAAGTTCTTCATGAAGCTTGTCGACAATCATTTCACTCCAATCTATATACCTATTTTCTCTGAGTATAACTTGGATAAAAAAGTACATCCAATCTTCCCACAAAAAGGCATGTTGGTTACCCTTCACTCTATTGAGGAAAAAAACAATGTCTCTCACATCTTTGATTAGGTGTTCCCTTGTGAGAGTTCTCAATAGCTAGGAACCTCTTTTCTCTAGTTTCAACAATCAATTTTTAGTAATCATGTTATTATAATCTTTATTTTTCATGAAAAACTAGTTGTAGGATAACCCAATGGTTCATTCGTCATAGGTATCCATAGTGGGGATTCTCATGGCACCCATTACTATTTCTCGGCTTATCCTAACCAATGATTCACACGCATAGGTTTTTAATGCATCACTTTGCTACATCATACCTTTTTTTGCAGTCAAGCACTAGCTCTATACATGACACCTCTTAAAGAAACCTTGCATCTTGAATTAGACCACTCCTTAAGACATGTCTGCCATAGACTCAAGTTCTACATTCTTCAATCTATCTACTACCCTTTCTATATTTTCCTCAATTAGAGTCATGTATCCTAAAACTTGGAGAAAAATTGGTTAAACTATTGACTTTCTTCTCCTTGGGAATCTTAGGACTAGATGAAGACATTTTGGCACTTAACATAGGAATACTTGAAATTCACAACAAATAGAAAAGGGAAAACCTAGAAAACTCTCAAGTAGAGAGAAGGGAACTTGAAACAATAAACTATAGGAAGGTATTCTTTGAACTCACTTGTTAATTCAACTCCAATTTCCTCAAAAGAAGTTGCATGGCTTTGGCTTTGTCGCTTCCAAGCAATAGTAAAATGATTATGCAACACAAGTGATCATGACATAATGGGAAAATTTTCTATAAAGCCTCACTCGTTTGACATGTTTGATCAAATAATAGAAACTATATTGGTTAGATGACATACCACTAGCTTTATATATATTTTACTCGTTGCGCATACAACCTTAATCCCCTACACCTTTTTCAAAAATTATTAAATGCATGTCTTTTCCCTCGTATGGATTAATTCATGATGATTGGCTTCCATGTGTCCGTAGACAATCTCTCTTCACTCATGAACTTTGAACCTTGAATCATGAAAAGAGATGTTCAAAGGTTCAAGTTCATCTTCCTTAAAGATTACATGAGGAAGTGTTGAAATACTTAAATATACAACATTAATGACTTATTATGACTCTATGAACTTTGAACTTTGAACTATGAAAAATAAGGTTCAATGGTTCAACTTCACTAAAAAACACTTTTGTGAATGAGGACAAAAGAAAGACTTACACACAATGAACTAGGTTAGCATTGCATACATGGAATTATGAACTTTGAACCTTAAACTTTGAGGTTAAACAGTTCAAGTTCATAGAGTGGGACTCAATATAGATCCAATGTGCTAAAAGACAATGACACAATCAACTCGGTGTTTGGAATGACTCTGAACTTGAACCTTGAACTTTGTGAGTTTAAGTTTAGAGTTCAATGACTCAATGGGTTTAAAGATGCCCACAGTTACTTGATTTTTGCAAGGAAAATACTTGGGTAACATTTGGCTTTGATTGGAGACTAGGACCATGAGGGACTTGGGAGGGAGTCAAAGCCTCTAGTTTTGCAAAAAACAACATAAAAGGAATAGGGAAAACACCTACACCTAAGACACAACAAAACCTTATGTAGAGAGGGGAGGAACTATTTACATCTAATAAAGTTTAATATCCTACTTGTTAAAGGATAGGGGAAGTTCAACACCATTTGTGTACCTTAGCATAAAAGAGTTAGTGTCAAGAACTTGATTGGTTTCAAAAGCCCCTTTCCACAAAGATTCTAACTTTCCATGTGTAAATATAGGTTCTCTCATTTTATCCCAGAGCAGTACCTTGTCACTCTCCCTAGATTTTCTCAATCTATCTCTTTGGTCAAATATTTTATTTACTCTGGTCTAATGATTGGTTATGTGATCCACAATTCTTTCTCATTCCTCCTCAATCTTAGATAAGTACATGATCCTTTTCTCTAGGGAACTCTGGAAGACTTCATCCTCAACAACTTCCTATAGTTTATTATATACCAGCTCCAAGGGGAGGGACAATTGTGCTTCAACACCATACACTAATTCAAATGAAGTCATGTTGACAACTCTTTTTGGTGATGTTTTGTTTGCCCATAGAGATTCATACAACTTCTTACGCCAATCTCTTTCTTTTTCATCAACTAGCTTCTTCAAAATTGCAATTAGGTTTTTGTTAATGGATTTGGCTTGCTCATTTCCATGAGGAAAATAATTAGAAGAGTGTGATAGGTTTATTTCAAATTCATAGTAGAACATTTACATTTTTGTTGAAGAGAAATTTTGGGCATTTTTTGTCACTATCTTTGTTGGTACGCAAAATCTAAGCAATATGTTTTCCTTTAAAATGTACAAAATAGTTTGAAAGTTGACTTTTTAATTGGTAATGCTTACACCCACTTTGTGAAGTAGTCTATAGTTGTTAAGATACAAGTGTGACCCATGTTGGATGGGGATCAAGAGGGCCAATGAAATCTAGTCCCCATTGCCTGAAAGGTTCTTCAATAACTACATGCTTTAGAGGAAGGTTTGCTGGTTGAGGCTTGTCGATAAACAATTTACACTTTTCACACTTAGCCACCCACTTATATGCATCCTTGAACATTCCCAACCAATAATAAAAATTTTGAAGTATTTTAAAAGCAACAATAGTTGAAGAATAATGGCCTCCACACGCCTCATTATGAAAAGATTTGAAAAGTTGTTCCTATTCCTCTCTATCTACACAACGAAGGAACATCCCATCTAGATTCATCTTCTATTTAGCATACATATGCTTAGGGAATTCTTTTTAAGTTAGGTAGTAAGCAATACTTGAAAGCCAAGGGTTTGTTAGAGCTACGAACAAGAATAGTGGTGCCTCCTCTTCTTCCTCTTTTTTCTCAACTATCAATCTATACAACCCTTGTCCATGTACTAACTTGGTAGGCTTGATCTCTAAATCAAAATCTTGTACCTTTGCCACCCAAGTAGCTCTAATATTTACTACCATTTCCTAATGAGTCAATATGCTTTTAGCTATAGTGTTAGGTACATAGACAATATAGTGGGAAAGAAGAATGTAGTACCTAAATTGCTTCATAGCTTTGATCATTGCATATGCTTGTTTTTCTCCAAGTGAATACTCTAGTTTGTGCTTTTTCAAGGGTATACTCATAAAGGCAATCAAATCTTCTTCATTCTTATCATTCTTTTGCAACAACACTCCCAACATTGTATGTTCAAAATCATAATAATATATGACGAAGTCCTTTCTAAAATTTGGATGTGATAGAGTTGGTGCTTGTGTTATTGCATTCTTCACATCATCGAACAACTTGACTACTTCTTCATTCCATTTGAAGGTTTTCTTTTCATGTAACAAATATACCATAGGCCTCAGTCTTTGAAAAGTTGGGAACAAATCTTGTTAAAAAGTTTATTTGGCTGAAAAAGTATTGTATCCCACTTCTATTTGGTGGAAAACACAATTGTTGTATTACTCTTACTTTTTCTAGGTTGATTGTAATTCCTTTTCTAGACACCAAGTTCCTCAACAATTTCCCTTTGGTCACACAATATACTAACTTCCTAGGGTTAAATGATATTCCATGGTCTCTATACCTTTGGAGGATTGCTTTTCAATCTTGCAAATTTGTTTTTCTCCTTTTTGAAAAATGCTCATGTCATCCAGATGGATTACAATTATCTTGTTAGTCAAATTGCCCATGAGGAGTTCATTATGTGTTGGAAGGTAGCCCTTCCATTTATCAAATTGAATGGCATTATGTTGTATGCAAACATGGCCCTTGGAGTAGTCAAAGTCATTTTATGCTAATCTTTGGGTGCTATGCTAATTTGATTATAACCTGAGAATCCATCGAGAAAAGACATCATTTGAGACCTAGCTACTATATGCAAGATGTGGTCCATCATGGGTAATGCATGGTTAACTTTTAAACGAACTAGATTTAAATTCCAAAAGATGACACATATATGGATATCTCTATTCTTCTTTTGGATTGGTACAACATTTTCTACCCAAGTGGATTGGTGTATGGGATAGAATATGCAAGCTTTAAGCATTTTGTTTACTTCTTAGAAAATAGCATTCCCTACCTTCAGGGTATATCTCCTTAAATTTCTTCCTAAAGGGAGTAACTCCAGGCTTCAGTGGTATGTGGTACTAAAATGACCTTGTTTGAAGTTCTTTAAGTCTTCATAAGACTAGGCAAAAACATCTTTAAATTGTTTCAATAACTTCTAAAACCTCTCTTTTTCCTCTGCACTACAACAAACACCCAAGTTCACAAACTTTGGGTCTTTCTCATAACCAATATTCACCTTTTCATTGTCACTAGACTAGTTTTTTCTCTTGTTCATTTGATCGACTGACGAAGTAGTCTCTTCGATCAAATAGATTTTCAAGAGCTACCAACCCTTTAGGGATACTATTTCCTTTTAGTTGAATGACTTTTTCAGCATTTTTAGTTTCCTTGTCTGGACAAAATTCATAACATTTTGAATCTGAGCCTTCAAAGAAAGTAGAAACAAACATCTCCACGCCTTGCAAGAACACATTTATATGAGCATAATCACTAAAAACTTGTCATGAGTTGTCCAATCCACTTAGTCTTTTTATCTCTAAAAGTTGCACCTAGACTGAGTTCTAAAACCCAGTCACTCTGAGAAACATGAAAATACTCCTAGGTCTATGGGTTACCCAAAATTGGAGTAAATTCCTGGGTTCTAGGGTGGTTCCTATGAGATGCCTTCACCTTAGGCTCTTAACTTAAATCTTAGAGGAAAAAGGATAGAAGGATAACCAAAATAAAACTTGAAACTCTAGTGATGCACCTAAAAGTGTCCTTGAGCCTTGATAGATAACCAACACACAACATAAACTAGTAATATAAGAACCTTAGTACACAACCCAATAACATGATCTTACCACAAATAATGTATAAGATAGTTTAATAAGATCAACCCTTAGGAGGAGAAATATTTTTTCACACTAAGATTGTTTCTTAGGACCAAGACAATTTATAACATGCAAAGAATTGTATCTTCCTACATAAAGGCACCAATATGAAATACAATTCCAAGGACATAACATCACATGAACTTGTATCAATAGGGTTAGTGCAAGAAGTTGGGTCTCACTTTTGGCCAAAAAGTGCTAGTGTTTTTCCTGTTTTTGAAATATTTTGTCAATTGATGCCAAAATTTGAGCAATTTAAAGATTAAATATTAAAAAAATTCAAAAATAAAAATTGTAGTGCCTGAAATCTTCTTTTTGAATATGTAATTTATTTTTATACCCATATGATAGATTATTTTTTTGGTATGGATCTTTAAAAACCACTTTTTCAAAATGCTTGTTTCGGGACCATACCACACTCGTGTACAGACACCATAATTTGACACAACTAAATGATTTTTTGCAAATCTTTTTAAACAGAGTTAACTGACACACCAAAAATTGATGAGAATATTTTTTTTGAATTTTTTAAGGAATAATTTTTTTATTATTAATTTTTAATTGGCTATAAAGGTAAATTTTAAAACCTCTCGTGTACAGACACCATAATTTGATCAAAATTTTACTTTGTTCATTTTTTTTTTTAACTTCAAAAGAATTGAATGTAGATTGATGACATATAAATTAATTTTTGAAAAAATCATAAAATAAAAAAGTTATTAAAGTTTTAGTGAATGTCGCTATTTTACATTTAGGTACCACCTTTGATTAAAAAATAATTCAAAAATAGTAAATAAAATCATAACACTATAAAATTTATATTTCTGAAATCAAGACCATGAGAGCTCTAATGGGTTTTTGTTTCGTAAGAAAATTTGATTGGGAAAACCCTCTAAAAATTATAGCAAGGCCTGAATTTATCAGTTCAATGCCTTAGCCGAATCTTAAGAGGCCAAGGCATAGGCTTGGTCTCACCAAGCTTGTCCCAAAACCAAATCTGAGGCAGAGAAAAAAAAATCTTGTCTCATGTTGTAAGAAATGGGCACCCATTATTTGAAATTCAAAAAACAGGTACCCATTTTGGAAAACTAAAAGCGGCATGTGAAATCCCCCCAAAACTTAAAAAAATGATTTTTTAAAGAAATGGGTACCCATTTTTTACTTTTAAAAAATGAGTATCTATTTCTAAAAAATTCAAATTTTTAATTTTTTGAGAAATGGGTACATATTTTTTGAAAATAATAAATGGGTACCCAATTTTTTAAAAAATGGGTGCCCATTTTTTAAATTTAGGGTCAGATATCTGAGCCGAAAATAGGTGCCCATTTTTAAAAATCGGGTACCTGTTTCTAAGAGGTCTCATTCCGCGAAATTGTGACCCAATTTTGTGCATTCACCCAACGCTAAGTACACAATAAAATAGAAAATGAGAAAGCTCTCAATATGTATTACTACTCAAAGGTGTTACAAATCTACATGTCTCAAAGCGAGTTACAAGAAACATAACAAGAATGAGGAGAAGGATTATAAAATAGAACAAGTCCCCAATTTACTCAAAACCAGAACCCCTTACAAATGAGCCTTCAACTCATACTTATGCCTTTTTCCATCCAAATACATCATTAATGCAAATAACAACTCCTTGGTCGAATTCAACTTTCAAGGCCAATTTTGAGTCCCTAAAAAGTCTTCAAAAAGGTATAAATATGGCCTAAAAGTCATGCCTCAACAATATTGACATAAAGAACCCTCATTAATGCATTATTACCTCTCAAAATATCCCACAAAAAGTCTATAAAAAGTGATAACTTTGTGACCTTCAAATCCCATCAATATGACCTTTGACACCTTGCCATAACTCTTTAAAGTATCTTTATTTGACTTTTAGAGATAAAAATAAACATCTTATCTTGTACTTTAAATAATAATTTTTAAATAACTTATAATCCATTTACTTAATAAATATCAATTAAGTAATGAACTATAAAGTATTTAATACATTTATTTAACAATTATTAGGTAATTTCTAATTTATTATTTAAATAAAATTAATTATATTAATAATATTTATTGAACGATAATTAAATCACTTAACAATATTATTAATATGATAATGTTCATTAAAAATTATTTATTAAATGATAGAAAATAAAATATTTATTTTTAGTTTAAAAGCCATTTTCCATATTTTATATTTTTAGGATAATATCAAATAAATAATTTCTAAAACATCATTCATAAATATTTAAAAAAATACAATACAAACTTATAAAAATAAATAAATCTGAAGCTTCTCTAGAAAGTTGGAAGCTCTTTGTTGATTTCTCTTTAGATCTTAAACCTTGGGGTAAAGTTTTATATAAGAAAAACTATGCTTCCTTCCTCTTACAACTATTGGAGATGTACTTTTGCTGATGGTTTATGAAACTTGTAAATGCTTCCTTTACTTCATTGCTATTAATGGTAGAAACTATCATTTCCATAAGAAAAATAAGCCACTTTTCATAAAAAAGAAAACTCAATGCTCCTTGCTATGCCATGAGGGTTTCATCCTTGTGTTGGAAAATGAAATGGGGTCGACCTGTAGTTGTTACTTCATTCTTATTCCCTTTTATGACCAAAATGATGTATTGCATATGTATCATTGTTGCTTTGTAACCCTTCAACTTGTTGCAAATCTAACTCTTGTATTTGGCTCAAACAAAATCACACCATTGGTTGACATAACTATGAGTACATGAAATGAGCTAGGGGTTGAAAATTTAGGTAAAAAGTTTATAAAAAAACTCAATGGTGTAGAGGTCATTCTTGAAATTAGGACGAAGAATGAGTAAAGAAGTTTCGCCCACCAACGTGTTTGCCCTCGAATTGAGTTCCTTGAGCACATCTTCAATTAAGAATGCTTTGAACCCTTTGAGTTCATCCCACCCTTTTCTTGTGTAATGTTTCAACCTCTCGTTCTTTATTGCAAAGAGGTTTTTGACTTGTTTTATAATGAGCTTCACATCCCCTTGAGCCTTCAATGACTTGATACCCTTTCTCTTTGCTTCTTCTAATCCAAGTAGCACCAATTCGTACTCGGTCATATTGTGTGTTCTCGAACTCCAACTTGAAGGTGAACCCTAATTTCTCCCCTCTAGGAGATATCAAGACTACTTCTGCATTCAAACTAGTTGTTGAACAACTACTATCAAACTCCATGACCCATAGTCTATCTCTACATGAAAGTTCTAAATTTGCAACATCATCCTCAGGATAATCACACAATTAGCAAAATCAGATTCTTGGTATAAGATATGGGACCTAGGGTCTTGAGATGGGAACAAGGTGTATTTGGACTTAGTTTTTGTTAATGTTTGGTGGCTTTAGTTGGATAAACTATAGTGTGTGTGTATGAGATATTTATTTGTCATTATATCAATTAAATATATTAGAGAGATGAATGCCATTTGGAAAGTACATACCAAACATTATGATAGTGCTATTACATTTGCAACAGATCTGAGAATATCAACACGATATCAGAGCCAGGTTGTAAATATATAATTGAATAGATATGATATATTAAATATGTATTAGAAGTCATAGATCAGAGAATTTTTTTAGTGATCACCTAGAAATAAATTGTTGACTTGGCATGGAGAGACTTGACATGTAAGAGGAAAGTCAAGCATAATAATCTAGTGACAACCACCACCATCGACTGAAAGAAGATTTAACAGGGACCCTGACCTAGAGTTTAGTAAGGGCACAATAATTGATACAGTGCAAAAATCAGAGCAATAGGGATCAAAACCGGTGATTATTACATTTTTACAAAATTCGTATAACTATCTTAGAGCTTCTATGTTAGAGGCTTCAATCTACTAATTTTCCAATTGGAGGTCATTGTGGCGACTTTGTACTATGTCCCCATGTATCCCAAGCTATCTCCTAGTCAGTGTTTGTCTTTCCATCACTATCATTGAATGGGTAATGAGTATAGTTGCCAGAAATGTGACAGGGAGGCCCCATTTTGTGTTTCAATGGATGAAATGAGTTTCCTATCACAAAACCACCGTTTTGGTCAATGTTTTAAAAAAAATATAAAATGATCTTCATACCTTTTTTTAATTCAAAATATCATAGGATCAGTTTCAGTTAGACTGAAGTTCATTATTATTATTTTAATTTAAAATATCACATGATCACTTTCAGTTAGACTCAAGTTTTATTATTATATGCTATAGATATTCCTTTTTTGAGGTTGAGTTAACAATTAGTTTAAAAGTTAATAATAAATAGTGATAATTTTTATCACGAAATTAAAGTTAAAATAGTAGTTTAACAATTAGTTAAATATAAATATTATAGATATTAAATTTGAATTTTAAAAATTCATGTTGGAAATAAATTAATTGAAATTTTACACACACACACACACACACACACACACATGTTTCTTTTATGCAACCTTTAAAAGTTATGTTTCTTGTCACGTTGCGGTTGTAGTTGCATTTCTCATTTCTCGTTTCTGGTAACTATGGTCTATGGGTTACCCAAAATTGGAGTAAATTCCTAGGTTCTAGGTTGGTTCCTATGAGATGCTTTCACCTTAGGCTCTTAACTTAAATCTTAGAGGAAAAAGGATAGAAGGATAACCAAAATAAAACTTAAAACTCTAGTGATGCACCTAAAAGTGTCCTTGAGCCTTGATAGATAACCAACACACAACATAAACTAGTAATATAAGAACCTTAGTACAAAACCCAATAACATGATCTTACCACAAATAATTTATAAGATAGTTTAATAAGATCAACCCTTAGGAGGAGAAATATTTTTTCACACTAAGATTGTTTCTTAGGACCAAGACAATTTATAACATGCAAAGAATTGTATCTTACTGCATAAAGGCACCAATATGAAATACAATTCCAAGGACATAACATCACATGAACTTGTATCAACAGGGTTAGTGCAAGAAGTTGGGTCTCACTTTTGGCCAAAAAGTGCTAGTGTTTTTCCTGTTTTTGAAATATTTTGTCAATTGATGCCAAAATTTGAGCAATTTAGAGATTAAATATTAAAAAAATTCAAAAATAAAAATTGTAGTGCCTGAAATCTTCTTTTTGAATATGTAATTTATTTTTATATCCATATGATAGATTATTTTTTTGGTATGGATCTTTAAAAACCACTTTTTCAAAATGCTTGTTTCGGGACCATACCACACTCGTGTATAGACACCATAATTTGACACAACTAAATGAATTTTTGCAAATCTTTTTAAACAGAGTTACCTGACACACCAAATATTGATAAGAATATTTTTTTTGAATTTTTTAAGGAATAATTTTTTTATTATTAATTTTTAATTGGCTATAAAGGTAAATTTTAAAACCTCTCGTGTACAGACACCATAATTTGATCAAAATTTCACTTTTTTCATTTTTTTTTAACTTCAAAAGAATTGAATGTAGATTGATGACATATAAATTAATTTTAAAAAAATCATAAAATAAAAAAGTTATTAAAGTTTTAGTGAATGTCGCTATTTTACATTTAGGTACCACCTTTGATTAAAAAATAATTCAAAAATAGTAAATAAAATCATAACACTATAAAATTTATATTTCTGAAATCAAGACCATGAGAGCTCTAATGAGTTTTTATTTCGTAAGAAAATTTTATTGGAAAAACCCTCTAAAAATTATAGCAAGGCCTGAATTTGTCAGTTCAATGCCTTAGCCGAATCTTAAGAGGCCAAGGCATAGGCTTGGTCTCACCAAGCTTGTCCCAAAACCAAATCTGAGGCAGGGAAAAAAAATCTTGCCTCATGTTGTAAGAAATGGGCACCCGTTATTTGAAATTCAAAAAACAGGTACCCATTTTGGAAAACTAAAAGCGGCATGTGAAATCCCCTTAAAAGTTTTAAAAATGATTTTTTAAAGAAATGGGTACCCATTTTTTACTTTTAAAAAATGGGTATCTATTTCTAAAAAATTCAAATTTTTAATTTTTTGAGAAATGGGTACATATTTTTTGAAAATAATAAATGGGTACCCAATTTTTAAAAAAATGGGTGCCCATTTTTTAAATTTAGGGTCGGATACCTGAGCCAAAAATAGGTGCCCATTTTTAAAAATCGGGTACCTATTTCTAAGAGGTCTCATTCCGCGGAATTGTGACCCAATTTTGTGCATTCACCCAACGCTAATTACACAATAAAATAGAAAATGAGAAGGCTCTTAATATGTATTACTACTCAAAGGTGTTACAAATCTGCATGTCTCAAAGTGAGTTACAAGAAACATAACAAGAATGAGGAGAAGGATTATAAAATATAACAAGTCCCCAATTTGCACAAAACCAGAACCCCTTACAAATGAGTCTTCAACTCATACTTATGCCTTTTTCCATCCAACTACATCATTAATGCAAATAACAACTCCTTGGTCGAATTCAACTTTCAAGGCCAATTTTGAGTCCCTAAAAAGTCTTCAAAAAGATATAAATATGGCCTAAAAGTCATGCCTCAACAATATTGACATAAAGAACCCTCATTAATGCATTATTACCTCTCAAAATATCCCACAAAAAGTCTATGAAAAGTGATAACTTTCTGACCTTCAAATCCCATCAATATGACCTTTAACACCTTGCCATAGCTCTTTCAAGTATCTTTGTTTGACTTTTAGAGATAAAAATAAACATCTTATCTTGTAATATAAAAAATAATTCTTAAATAACTTATAATCCATTTACTTAATAAATATCAATTAAGTAATGAACTATAAAGTATTTAATACATTTATTTAACAATTATTAGGTAATTTCTAATTTATTATTTAAATAAAATTAATTATATTAATAATATTTATTGAATGATAATTAAATCACTTAACAATATTATTAATATGATAATGTTCATTAAAAATTATTTATTAAATGATAGAAAATAAAATATTTATTTTTAGTTTAAAAGCCATTTTCCATATTTTATATTTTTAGGATAATATCAAATAAATAATTTATAAAACATCATTCATAAATATTAAAAAAAATACAATACAAACTTATAAAAATAAATAAATTTGAAGCTTCTCTAGAAAGTTGGAAGCTCTTTGTTGATTTCTCTTTAGATCTTAAACCTTGGGGTAAAGTCTTATACAAGAAAAACTATGCTTCCTTCCTCTTACAACTATTGCAGATGTACTTTTGCTGATGGTTTTTGAAACTTTTAAATGCTTCCTTTACTTCATTGCTATTGATGGTAGAAACTATCATTTCCATAAGAAAAATAAACCACTTTTCATAAAAAAGAAAACTGAATGCTCCTTGCTATGCCATGAGGGTTTCATCCTTGTGTTGGAAAATGAAATGGGGTCGACCTGTAGTTGTTACTTCATTTTTATTCCCTTTTATCACCAAAATGATGTATTGCATATGTATCATTGTTGCTTTGTAACCCTTCAACTTGTTGCAAATCTAACTCTTGTATTTGGCTCAAACAAAATCACACCATTGGTTGACATAACTATGAGTATATGAAATGAGCTAGGGGTTGAAAATTTAGGTAAAAAGTTTATAAAAAAACTCAATGGTGTAGAGGTCATTCTTGAAATTAGGACGAAGAATGAGTAAAGAAGTTTCGCCCACCAACGTGTTTGCCCTCGAATTGAGTTCCTTGAGCACATCTTCAATTAAGAATGCTTTGAACCCTTTGAGTTCATCCCACCCTTTTCTTGTGTAATGTTTCAACCTCTCATTCTTTATTGCAAAGAGGTTTTTGACTTGTTTTATAATGAGCTTCGCATCCCCTTGAGCCTTCAATGACTTGATACCCTTTCTCTTTGCTTCTTCTAATCCAAGTAGCACCAATTCGTACTCAGTCATATTGTGTGTTCTCGAACTCCAACTTGAAGGTGAACCATAATTTCTCCCCACTAGGAGATATCAAGACTACTTCTGCATTCAAACTAGTTGTTGAACAACTACTATCAAACTCCATGACCCATAGTCTATCTCTACATGAAAGTTCTAAATCTGCAACATCATCCTCAAGATAATCACACAATTAGCAAAATCAGATTCTTGGTATAAGATATGGGACCTAGGGTCTTGAGATGGGAACAAGGTTTATTTGGACTTAGTTTTTGCTAATGTTTGGTGGCTTTAGTTCGATAAACTAGTGTGTGTGTGTGTGTGTGTGTGTGTGTGTGTGTGTCTATATATATATATATATATATATATATATATATATATATATATATATATATATATATATGAGATATTTATTTGTCATTATATTAATTAAATATATTAGAGAGATGAATGCCATTTGGAAAGTACATACCAAACATTATGATAGTGCTATTACATTTGCAATAGATCCGAGAATATCAACATGATATCAGAGCCAGGTTGTAAATGTATAATTGAATAGATATGATATATTAAATATGTATTACAAGTCATAGATCAAAGAATTTTTTTAGTGATCACCTAGAAATAAATTGTTGACTTGGCATGGAGAGACCTGACATGTAAGAGGAAAGTCAAGCATAATAATCCAGTGACAACCACCACCATCGACTGAAAGAAGATTGAACAGGGACCCTGACCTAGAATTTAGTAAGGGCACAATAATCGATACAGTGCAAAAATAAGAGCAATAGGGATCAAAACCGGTGATTATTACATTTTTACAAAATTCGTATAACTATCTTAGAGCTTCTATGTTAGAGGCTTCAATCTGCTAATTTTCCAATTGGAGGTCATTGTGGCAACTTTGTACTATGTCCCCATGTATCCCAAGCTATCTCCTAGTCGGTGTTTGTCTTTCCATCACTATCATTGAATGGGTAATGAGTATAGTTGCCAAAAATGTGACAGGGAGGCCCCATTTTGTGTTTCAATGGATGAAATGAGTTTCTTGTCACAAAACCATTGTTTTGGTCAATGTTTTAAAAAATATATAAAATGATCTTCATACCTTTTTTAAATTCAAAATATCATAGGATCAATTTTAGTTAGACTGAAGTTCATTATTATTATTTTAATTTAAAATATCAAATGATCACTTTCAGTTAGACTCAAGTTTTATTATTATATGCTATAGATATTCCTCTTTTGATGTTGAGTTAACAATTAGTTTAAAAGTTAATAATTAATAGTGATAATTTTTATCATGAAATTAAAGTTAAAATAGTAGTTTAACAATTAGTTAAATATAAATATTATAGATATTAAATTTGAATTTTAAAAATTCTTGTTGGAAATAAATTAATTGAAATTTTACACACACACACACACACACACACACACACACACACACACACACACACACACACACACACACACACACACACACACACACACACGTTTCTTTTATGCAACTTTTAAAATTTATGTTTCTTGTCACATTGTGGTTGCAATTGCATTTCTCGTTTCTCGTTTCTGGTGACTATGGTAATGAGCCCTGATATTGACTCTCTCTTGTAGTTGATTCTTTGTGTAAATGCATTTTAGCAAACATGGCATTGGTTCAATCCATCTTCTATGTAGATAACTACACATTCAGGATACATGTGTCTACTTGCTATGATCAGAGTTGTCTACTTCTCCATGGGAAGTTTGTTGATGCTGCTTGCATATAATTCTTAGAGATTTCCTTTTGTAGGTGAGATTGGATTTCATTGAGAAGAACACTCTGCTTTATGAGAATCCATAGTAGGATTTTGTAGTCAGTATTATGTTCACAGTGGAATAACTCGTTAACTATCGGTGTACTCCCACCTCGTGGGTTCGACTGGTTATCCTTGAAACTCCTCCTTTATGGACATAATAATGGCTCTTTTGCTTTGGGTAGGAAGGGTTTTATAGCTTAGAGTTATCCATAGTTGGGCTCTTCATTTCATGGTGCAGTGAAGAAACCCAAAACATTTTCACTGATCCCAGTAGTTACCATTTGACTGTTAGCCCACTTTTCCAATGACCAATGTAACGTGAATTGGGTAATGGAAGTCATTCCTTCACTTGGTGAGTTGTTAGGACGCCCTTGCCAATTCCAATATAATAGAAAGCTCATTTTCTAAAGGAGTACTGCTACATGGAGCATGGAAAGAACCTTAAGGGTCAAAGATGATCAACAAAAAGATAGGTTCTGAAGCAAATAAGAGATTTCATTAAAGAAAACTATTTTAGTGCTTTGGTCTTTATTACGCCAAAGGCATCCCTTTTTGGAAGTCTCAAAACATCATTTTAAAATCAATGATTAGTATTCATTAATATTGGATGCAAGATAATTGAAGTAATCTCAATCAGTATTTTCATAACATGAAAATAGGCATGTCAAATATACAATTCCTGACAAGTGTAATCTCAATTGTTAATTTCAAAACATGAAAATAGGTATGTCAAATATGCAATTTCTGACAAGTGTAGTCATTTAGAATATTTTATTACATTTATCATTGAGTGTTTTCCAAATAGAAAAGTCCAATTTGAAATTCTTTTCTCACCACATGACAAATGTACTCCTTTCCAAGTTTTCAGTACATTTCTCCTTGTTGCACCCTTTAAAGCCTTCCATCTGTTACCTCCTCTTCCTCAGACTACGACTGTAATTTCCAAGTTTTCATTGCTTGCTCTTTGTATAATGATGTTCGTAATGGTAAATTACTTAGTATTTCTTGTTTGTCTACTTGATTTTGATGATAAATTTTGGGTAGGCTTTCGAGATTTGTGTTGTTCATTGCCCACGTCAAATTTCAAAAGGTAGCATAATCTGTTTTTGGTACAGGTTTTAGAAAATTGCAGAAAATTTGTAAAATGTACATTTGAGATTTTTTTTAATGTAGTAAAAATATAGTTTTGGATAAGAAGACTCCTTTTTTTCTTTTTTTTTTGGTGGTTTCTCGAAAGATTTATTCAACATTCTTAGGGTTTTTATAGCTTATGAGAAACAAGGATTTTTTTTGGGTGAGCGATGCTTTGCTTTTGTGGATAAATCAAGGTAGCTTTACCAAAAGGGTTTGTACATTATCACATATTTTTCTGTCTAGATTTTAGACTATGTAATTCTTATTTTCTATAATTTGATTATCATGAAATTTTCATCTTTAGATTTTATTGTGAGTATGTATTTATTTATCACCTCTTCAATAATATACATTCAACAATGGCTTGTTCACTTTTGCAGGAAAAAAAATGTTTACTGATTTCTCAAAAAAAATTCAACATCAAGGATAAGTTATTTAAGTTCCATAAATTTATTAATGTACTCTTGGCAAGTGTTAATTGCTTCTTCTTTAATTTAATTCCTTCAATCTAGAATGAAACCTCATCATTTATATTTATATTTAGTGATGTACTAAATGTACATTCTTTTTCAATTTTGGCCCCTTCACTACTTATGCTTTAAAGATGCTCATGAAGGTTTCTATTTACTTATGCAAATCAGATACAACTACTTTTTTTAATAAATCATCAACAATGCACAGTTACTATTGATATGTTCCTTGCTTTCATCCTCTCTCAACTCTTTGCAATATATATTACATAATTGTTTCTTCCTTCCATCAAAATCTCACAACTCCTTACAATTACTAGTTGCATATGATTCAATATGTGTGACTTACTAAATTGACTCTAACTACTTTTATGAAAAACTTATGAACTATTGAAAACAATTTGTTAACTTTTATTACATAATAGTGAAATTCTCTATTTGAAGTCTACATATTTAGTTACTAGCTCTAAATGTACTTTATTGCTTAAAATATATGAAAGCTAAGTAAATTTATTTTTAAAATGTTATTTCATACCAAAAAATTAAATAGAACATATTTATCTTCGACGTCCTTATTGCAACCTTAGGTGCAATCGCTAGTTATTAATATCAGGTGAACCCGTCACGTAAGTACAAAGATGTATTAACTGTGTTTATTTTCTTATGATATATATATATATATATATATATATATATATCAAATTAAGATCATTTTGAAATTAAAATGTCATCATTTCCTTACACTATCAAATATTTACCATAGTATGTTTTAGATTAAGGTAAAAACATGTTTTGAAGGGGACTCGAAACCCTTAACAGAAAAGTAAAAGATAAACCATGAAGCAATACTGGGTTTTACAAGGACTTGAAACCTGCAATTTAATAGTTACAAAATCAGGTTTTACAGGGACCTAAAACCACATAAAAAGACCATAAAATGAACCCAGGTTTTACAAGGACCTGGAACCTAGTGTTTACAATAGAAAAAAATTAGTTAAAATAACCAAGATCAACGACCAATTACCAGGACCACTAAAAAAATAGAGACTAGATACTAGTGACACTACTAGCTACTATTGGAACTCTTTAATCATTTTCACCACCTCTTTGCCTACCTTTGCTATGCTTTGGATGGTATCAGCAGAAGATCCCCTAGTAACATCAGTCGCCTTTTTCTTAGAGCTCTATCTGGTTCTTTTACTTAGTCCACCTAGAGACATGATTTCTTCATTGGTTCGCTTCCCTAAACTTGTAGCTGTTGCACAAATGCTAGAAGTAACCTACTCCATCTTATTGCCACTTTCTTTGATCAACAAACAAAGTTTGTGTTCATATTCCTTTAGTTTATCCAGTATATTACCAACCTGAACTTCCATCTGAGTGATCTTTGCGCGGTCAATTTCCTAATCCTGTTGCACCTTTTCCACTTTTCTTTTCAAACTCATTAATTCATTATACATCCATGAGTCAACTTGAAGAGAAGTATTAGGTTTAAGCTTTGCAGTATGTAGGAAAGAGAGCATAGTATCCCTACTAGTAGACTCATTCTTCTCCTTCCCCCTTTCTTCCCTACTAGTAGACTCATCCTTCTCTATCCTTGCATCTTCCTTCACATTCACAACATCCTTGTTAGTAAGGTCCTCCTTTTCCTTCACCATTTCTTCTTTTTCATCCCTCACTCCCTGGGAATGCTCACTCTAATTAATTTCCTCTTCACCAATATTACCCAACCATGTATTTTTCTCATTGCTTTCTTCCTCCTCATCCTTACCAGTCTCACCCTTACTACCCGAGTAGCCTTCCAAATTGGAACTAAAATATTCCACATCCATATTCTCCTGCTCCTCCAAATTTTTCTCATCATTATTATCTGATTTATCAGACTCAGTAATCTCTTCAATATTTTTCTAAGGGGTTTCTTGGGTTTCTTGCTTTAGACTCCTCATTTTCCCCCTAGCCCCTTCCTCATCCTTACTCTTCCTAGAGTAAGTTTTGCTAACAAAGCCCTTCTTTTTCTCAGATGGAGGGGAAGAAACAATAGCTTTATTTTTACAGTAATCCTTAATAAGTAAAATTAACCCTTCATGTAATATTGGACGAGACTCTTTTTTCCTATGAGCTTGCAAACTTTGGAGTAAAGAAAATCTTAGATAAAAAGGAAATGAGAGCCTATCCTTGTGCCTAAAGTGATTGAGGAACACAAAATGAAATTTATGAACACACTTAGCTCTACCATCTAAAATAAAATACTCACGGATGCAAGAGAGCACGTCCTACCAGATAACCTTAATTTGACCCAGTTCATAAAAATTGTCATTCTTCTCCAAATTCTTTTCCCTCATCCATTTTGGGAAATTTCTTAAACGCAACATTTGAAATACTTGTTTCTTTACTAAACTTTATACCTTCCTTAGGCAAGCCCATCACCTCAGCTATGAAATCTTCTGTCAAATGCACTGTCACCCCATGCAAGGAAACCCTATCTTCAATCCAATTTTTGAAGAACACCTCAGTAACATGAGGTTTACATCCATGAAGGCGCTCCAGATAAGTGGTGACATTACCCTTCTGCAAAATTTGCCAAATAGAAGCTTTGGCCTTCCACGCTTTACAATTTTTTGGCTCCTATTTTCTTGGTCCTTTGCCCCTTTCCAAAGACTTTGATTTATTGCAAAAAGCTAAAGTCAAATGGACACGAAGAAATATTGATTTAATCAAAGACAATGTATTCACTAAAACAACTAAGGCACTCATTAAAACATATACGTGTAAAACCAGGATAAAAATCACATTAATGTACTTCCTCAGTGAAAGAACACTGACATCCATAACCCCACTTCCATATATTATTAAATTACTAATCTTAGCAAATATTTCTCTCTATCATGTGAGTTGTATCATAATTAATAAGGGCTTTCAAATCCAAATTCCTGCTTAAGTCACCATGCCATGTCATTTTATACCCCCTTTGGACAACCTAATTAGCAATCTAGTCAGCCACCACATTACCTTCACAAAAAGAATGAGATATAATTACTTTTTCAAATTTATTCATTAAAGATTTAATTTCCATAACACTAGCTTTAATCGACCAAGTAATTGATTTTTTTCCATTAAGCATATTGACAATGTTTAAGGAATCTCCTTCCATCCAAAGGTTCCAAAAACTAGTTTCCACTGCTAACCTCATTGTATATAGAGTTGTGGTAGCCTCAGCTTTATGACTGTTAGAAATACCAATAGGTATAGCAATAACATCTATTATATTACCTGTATGGTCTCTTAGAACTCCTCCACAACCCACTTTTCTCAGGTTTCCCTTAGCAGCACCATCAAAGTTCCCTTTAAGCCATCCAATAGGGGGAGCCTTCCATCTAGTCATCAATCTTGGGTCTTCTTTTTTCATATTAGAACCTTTTGATAACATTGGATTGTCAATTTAAAAATCTTTATCACATCTTCTCTGAGACTTAAATTTTTCCTTTATAGCCCTGACAATATTTTGGCCAAGCACCCACCCTGGCAATTCTTTATTTCTAAAGATTCTGTTATTTCTTTCTTTCCAGATACCCCACTAGAGATAAGGAAAAGTAATCTTCCATAGAAAATCAACATCAATATCCTTAGATGGACAACTCCAACTTTTAAAACAAAGTTCAACATTATTTTGATGAACCCAAGTAATGTTCCAATAATTGAGAATAGAGCTCCATACTTGTTGACTGTAAGAACCATTTAAAAACAAATGATCTTTGTCTTCAAAACTTCCTTTACATAGACTACACTTATTAACCACATTAATACCTCTTTTTTGCAAATTATCTTGAGTGAGAATTTTGTTTTGAAGCAAAATCCAATAAAAGATATTTATTTTTGGTATGAGACCCTTTATCCAAGCTTTTGTCCATAAGGGTTGATTACCTTTCTCCTTAGATTTAAAAACAGAGGAAACATTAAGCTGGCCACTAGGATCAACATTCCATATCATCTTATCCTCTTGATGGGGATACATAGAAAAGGCATTCAACATAATCTAGATTTTATGAAAACCCTAGTCAATATCAACAAGGTTAACCCAACTGTTGTTATGCCAATAATGTCCCACAAAAGTCCCATACAATTGTTTGCATCTGTCCACTTGGGTTCTATCCTCAAAGTCCTCAATCAAGGGATGATCCATTAACCAAGTATCTTGACAAAATTTTAACTTCTTCCCATTTCCAATTTTCCATGAACAACTTTGCTTAAGGTACTCTTAGTCCCTTGCACAACCCCCCAAATAGCAGAAAGGGAGTGAACATCAGGAGATGATAGAAAATTAGATAATGGGTTAGCATTAAAAATATACTTATGTTTCCATATAGTACTCCATTCCTCATCATCATGATAAACTCTCCATCCTTTTTTGACCAAAAGAGCTCAATTCATACTTTGTATTGACCTGATTCCTAATCCACCTTCCTTGATAGGCTTACAAATTTGATCCTAGGCTATTAGACCCATTCTCTTTCTTTCCTTAGTTCTAGACCAGAGAAAATTTCTTTGGATTTTATCAATAGTATCTGCAAATTTCACTGGTATTCTAAAAAGACTCAAAGCATAAGTTGGGATGCTTTGGAGACAAGCTTTAAGGAGGTTAATTTTACCAACTTGACTCAAAAGGTTACCCTTCCAACTTGCCAATTTCTTGTTAAAGTTCTTTATGAGATCTTCCCAAAAGGAATCAAGAGTTTTTGGTCCCAAAGGGAGACCCAAATAAATACAAAGAAAAGATCCTATTGAGCACCCTATAATTTTGGAAATTTTGTTCTATCTTGGAATAGGGGTATTAATAAAAAATAAAGAGCTCTTGTTCCAATTTACCAACTGACCTAAAGCAAAAGAGTACAAACTAAGAGCTTGCTTAAGATTTCTAGCTTCCTTGACTTTAGCTTTACCCATGAATATAGTATCATCAAAAAATTGACCATGAGAACAAGTAAGAGGTTGAGAAGAAGACTGTAAACCTTTAATATCCCCTTGCAAAACTAATTTCCCAATATATCTCCCTAGGAAATCAGCCATAATAATAAAAAGAATAGGGGATAAAGGATCTTCCTGCCTCAATCCTCTAGAGGGACTAAAAAATTCAGTAGAACATCCATTCACCAAGACAAATATAGAAGTAGTAGAGATCAACTGAGAAATAGCTCTTACAATCTTATGATTAAACCCATAGGCCTGTAAAATCTTAACAAGAAAAGCCCATTCAACTCTGTCATAGGATTTCTCAATATCAACTTTCATGATAAAAACCTGATTGTTAGAGCATGATAAAGAATGAATATTCTCATGAGCAGCAATGATAGAATTAAGAATTTTCCTACCTGGGGTAAAACCATTTTGTTGAACAACTATAAGAGATGGAAGCACCAAAAGCAACCTGGATGTGAGGACTTTTGAAATAATCTTGTAAAAGGAATTACAGAGACTAATAGGCCTGAACTGGTCTAGAGAATCAACCCCAATCTTTTTAGGAATAAGACATAGGAAGGTAGAATTGATTTCCTTAAGCATTCTTTTTGCCCAAAAAATTCCTTAACAACATCACAAACATCTCTACCAACCAGCTTCCATGCCTTTTGGAAAAATAACATGGGAAAACCATCTAGTCCTGGAGACTTATCTCCTCCTAAGGAGCAGACAAATTTTAAGATCTCTTCTTCCTTAGGAATGGAACCTAACAATTTATTTTGTTCCTCAGTAATAAGAGAAGGGATCACCTTTAAAAGTTCAGCCTAGTGAGCAGGATCAATGTTAGGGTTGGCTCTCATTAAAGAAGAAAAAAAGGAGACCATCTCTTCTAAAATATCCTTTTCCTCAGTAATCTTCAAATCACCCTTTTTTAAGATATGAGATACGAGTTTTAGCTCTATGCTTTAGAGTAGAAAGATGGAAAAACTTAGTATTTTTATCTCCTTCATTTAGCTAGATCGATCTAGATCTTTGCCTCCAATAGATTTTTTCTTTAGTAACAATGTCATGATATTCTACCAATCTTTCATTCTCTTCTTTTACAAGGTCAGAAGTATATCCTTCCTTCTATATCTTGTCTTGGATATTTTGGAGATCTTCCTTAATACTTTCTTTACTCTAAAAAATATTACCAAAACATCTTTTATTCCATATTTTAACCTCCTTTTTAACATTTCTTAATTTTGAAGCCACTCTAAAAAGAGCAGTACCTTAAACATCTATATCCCACCATTCAACCAATTTACTTTCAAACTGTGGATGCTGCATCCACATTTTTTCAAACCTAAAAGAAAATTTTTTCTTGAGATTTATCTTATCAACAGAAAAAATCAAAGGGAAATGATTTGACCCAATTTTTTGAAGAGCCTCCAATTTGCAAACAAACTCTTTAGTCCAATAAGGAGAAATAAGAGCTCTATCCAATTGAGCTTGAATGCAATCATTACATTTTAATTTCAAAATGATTATAATAATTTGACATAGTGTTTGTTAAATATAAAGATATTCATTACGAGAGTATGAAAGGTAAAGATTAAGTATTATGTTATCTTATTTCTATTATTGGAAATATAAAATAAAGAGTTATTTATGTTATTGTGAGTAATGGACATAAATTAAATTAGTAGTATTTATGTTGACATTCTTATTTATACAACCAAGAGCTATGTGCCTTGATCTTTTCATTCGAGAATGTTATTGCAGGAAAATAGAGATTAAGAGGGAGCTTGACACTTTGTTAAAGGTAAGTTTGGATAAGAAGCTCTAAAATTGATGTTCCAAGGGAAATTGACATTTAGAGGGAACCTAGTATTTCAACAAGAGGCAACCTTGAAAGAGAGGGAGCATATAGAGGATATGGTTCCATCAAACTTTAGTGATCTCAGATGTATTGACTCAGAGGGAGTAGATTATGTTGAGAAGGATTCTCTAATGATCAATAAATTGTAAATAGTTAAGACAACTATGATTTATGAATATTGTTCATAAATATGGGCCTATCCCCTATGTACATTATGAGGAATGATTATCACTTGTATTTGCATAAGTTATTGTAAGGTGATGATCTTACAATAACTTCATTCAAATGTCAAATGAGTTGACATTCAAATGTCAAATGAGTGGATATTTAAGAAACTACAAAATCAAATGAGTTGACATTCCAGAAACTATTTTTTATGCTGAGGTATTATGTTATTCATATTGTGTATGAATCTTGTTTATCCTCCTTAGCTAAGAGGGAGTGTTAATGTTTGGTAGCTTTAGTTGGATAAATTGAAGTGCAAATATACATATTATATATATAAGTGTGATATATATATATATATATATATATATATATATATATATATATATATATATATATATATATATGAGATATTTATTTTTAATTATATTAATTAAATACTAATGAATATACATGTCTTGTGAAGGAACATGTTTATCCATACTTCATGCTATATTAGAGAGATGGTTGGAATTTGGAAAGTAGATACCAAACATTACGGGAGTGCTATTACATTTGCAATAGATCCAAGAATATCAAAAGTTTTAGATTGCAAAGTGACCTTTTGATTGCCAATTAGGATCATGGCACCAATCCATTTTGATTTAACCCCCTAATTCTTTGCAGAAGGTTTGACTTAGCAATATGCCATAGCTTGTAGGTATATCAACAA
Organism: Cupressus sempervirens; assembly: GCA_028749045.1. NCBI lineage: Eukaryota > Viridiplantae > Streptophyta > Pinopsida > Cupressales > Cupressaceae > Cupressus > Cupressus sempervirens. The sequence continues at coordinate 631,383,520 of CM053787.1, forward strand.
CCAAAATAGTGAGCTTTAGCCTTTTGTTAGGGAAAGATGATACTTGTGCATCTTTAATTTGCTCAATTAAAGGGACTTGCTTGGAGTCCATGCAGTAATAACATTTATCAGAAGTTTTTTGTCAAAGGTAGGTCCAATGGTTTAGCTATGGAGGAGGGATTATGTTACTAGAAGCCTCATAGTCTATAATATAGTTGTTCAACTTATGACTATGAATGAACAATGATACATAAAAAGGTTCAAACTTATCTTTAGTAGGGATGGTGGATACTGAAGTCTCTAAGTGAATTATTGGTTCATCATCTAATGGCTGGTTTATCTCTATATTTGATGGAAGATCATGAGAAGCTACACTATTTACTTGTCGAGATTCAATCTTGGGGGAAGAACCTTTAACAAACTCAACAAGTCTATCTAGCTCACTTGGGTTAAGTTTTAAACACCTAGAGAAGAATATTTGTATTCAAAGATTTACAAAATTCATCAATGTCAAAAATAGGTTTAGGTGCTAACCTTTTCAATATTTGAACTTTAGGTGTCGAGGTAGCCTGGGCCCTTGAATTGCTGTCAGTTTGGTTCAATGGTTCTCTACCCTTTTGAGTAGGTGTAGGAGATCACATCAAATTCTTGTGAGGATTGAACAAGAATCTCCTCTAGAGTAATTAGTTTTGAGATAATGGGTGTTGCACACATTGCATAATATTGTTATTTTATTATTTTATTTTTAATATGTAATGTTGTGCCTAGATGGACGTGCAACATGTAAAGATTCCCATGGTATATTCTTGATGAGTTGTATTGTAACATTGTGATAATATTTCATGTAATTATTTAATATTGGGGAAAAGAATTAAATGCCCAATATTAAATGTGGGGTCAGTGGGTTAGGTAGCACATGGTTTTAGCACATGGTTTATGTAATACCACTTGGTGGTTTTGTGGCACTTGCTACTATATAAGCAGCCACAAGGGTAGTTGTTGTAGAGAGTAAGAGTGACAAGGAGAAGAAAAAAGGCAAGAGTCAAGCGGGACAAGGCTTGATAGGTTAGCCAAGGGAGCATTTGTGAAGGTTGAAAGCATGGCATGGGATGTGTGGATTCATGCTTGTTCACATAGTTTGCTCGATTGTGGCTATGGCCATGAAGGCTTCCATGGTTGTATGGAAATGGTATTTTTTACTGAATAATACATGGTGATGGATGCTTTTGGAGGCTGGGTTTTTCCCTCAATGAGGGTTTCCCAGGGTATATCTTGTGTCACAATTTTGTGGGTATGTTGTCTATTCTCTTGCATGTGGATTTTAATTCCGTGTTTATTTCAGATTTATTATGGGTTATGTGGAAACGGTTATATTCTTTATTGCCAAGTTTCCTTACAAGTGGTATCAGAGCTATGGTTTTATTATTGTAACCCTAGATTGAATCCATGGGAATGCATGAGAGGATAATAGAAAGGGCAAGATATATGAATGATTTATTACAAATTTGAGGGTTTTGGATTTGCTGTTATGATGGGATGTTAAAATATTTGGGCATGTGAAATTGTTGGACAAAAAGAGTTTTTCGGATGTTTCATTTAAATGAGGGTTTTGGGGGGTAGCTTGCAGAAATGACCTCCTAGGTAAAAATAGACCTCACCATTGGATCCAGGTCAACATTTCCATAAATTTTGATCTATAATATGCCCTAGTTTGGCCATGTTCAGAGGAAATGAAAGAGTTTTTTGGTTTCAGCCCATGATGGCCGTCAAATTTAATCTCATCAGAATTTTCGTCACTGAAAAAAATAAAAAATGAAAAATTGTACTGAAAATGGTAAAAAGACTGTCTTAGTAAAATGGCCATAACTTTCTCTTAGAATATCAGATTTCAGAGTTCTTATAGGCGTTGGAAAGCTAATTCAGAGCACTACAACATGGTGTAGGTTTGGTTCTATGATTTTGAAATTTTGTCAAGTTTTAAGAGCCCTAAAGTCAGATGTTGTTTATTTTGAGCACGGATTGGGGCATAACTTGGGCATACGGAGTCGGATTTTGGACTTTGAGTAGTCAACGAAAAGCTATTGGAGAGCTCTACACAATGATTCAGATTTGGTGCAGGTTTGGCATGATTTATTTGGTGATATATTGATCTGAACAGTTTAATATTTTAACTATGGTAACTTGTGAGTTTATGGCATTGGAAATTTAAGATTTGATGTCATTGTATACTCAGTTCATATTTTAGATTGGTCTCATGATGATATAGTTATTAGTGTTTGGTTTGGATATGCATGATGACTTTTTGGGTCTACAAGTTGTGCAGTGTTGTAAGTGGTCTATACTTACAGGTTGCATTTATAGCTTGGTTATGGGTTGTCTTTGCCCATTGATCTTTCATTATTGATGCATATTCAAATTGGTGGCTTGGATTTGGGTTGTCTATGCCCTAAGTCACATGATTTACTATTTTATCTTCATGTAGAAGGGATGAGATGTTGTTACTAGGTACAGTCATGGCAGAGGATTGTGGTTGACTATGCTGACAGGTTGGACATATTGAGAGCCAGATGCTCGGTTCATGGATGTGATCATGGTGTCATAGATTTTTTGCATGACATGATTGGCTATACAGGTACATCCTTGATGTTCATTAGCTTGAATTTTCTGATTCAGTTATGGTGGTATATCTTCTTGGTTGAGGATCATGGTTATTTGGTTTTCTTTTGAGGAGCTCATGATGTGCACTTTGAGTTCTTTGATGGTTTGATGCCTTGGTTGATTCTCATGGTTAGAGGATGGATTTTTTTCATCATTATGTCATGGATAGCTTGGATACATGGTTTAGTGGGAGCTTGTGACAGTGATGGGGTGACAGTGCAGGATTAGTTCCTGGTTTGGTTTATATCTTCTTGGTTTGGAGAGGATGGATTTTATGATGCCATAGGTGACTTGGTACCATGGTTGAGTGAGAGTTGTTGGCATTGATATATTTATTGAGTGTTTGTAGATGTTGGAGGTTTGTCTTAGATCCTGTTGCTGCAGAAGCATCTTTGACATTTGCATGGTGCACTTGTTATCTTCATGGTGTTTGAAGATGGTTAGATCTTGAGGACTCATGGAGTTCTTGGTTATCTTCATGGTATATGGAGATGGTTCTTCATGGTATGTGGAGATGGTTTTTTTCATGGTGTATGGAGATGGTTGCATCTTGAGGACTCACAGGGTTCTTGGCAAAGGTGTGGTTTATATTTTTATTTGGCATGTTATCCTTGGTGTGAGGATGGTTTCATTATTATGTCATGGTATACTCTTGATACGCGTTTAGAGTTGTGACATGTTATGGTGTGTTCATATGGAGCATGTTATCTCTTTAGTTGAGATGGTAAGATCATGTTGTCATGTTTATGTTCCTGAGGCCACGGTTGGAACTTTGACATTGATCTTGGTTTAGTTTCTTGGTATTGAGTACACTGATCATAAGTTGGATACTTCATGATATTGCTATGTTGCATTTGGAGTTGGCATAAATTGATTGGTTATAGGTGCTCATAGATACTTAGAGACGGTGGTGATGCTGATTTCTCTTGGATTAGAGAAGTATTTGTTGGGATAGTTGATGGTTTCAGCAGGAAGTCCGAGGGGCAGTCACCTGATATGGACTTGAGAGGAGATTTTTCTTAGATGAGTCTTGGTTGGAGACTTGGGTATCTTGATGAACATTCTCATTCCCCACTCTTGGTCTACTCGGCAGTTTTCTACTTGAGAGGTATAGCCCATTATTTTTCTCAGTTGCATTATATTTATGCTTGTCTTTCATGGATATGGATCTTGAGCTATGGTACATGAGTTAGTTCTGGAGGGTTCATTTGAGAGATGATTTAGCATTGGTTATCTCCATGTGCATATGTTGTTATGCTGGTTGAGTTTGGGAGATGGTTTTATATTGGGCATATTCCTTGGATTAGGAATGGTTATTCCTTGGTTTAGGAATGGTTTTATTGAGTTTGATCTTCTTGTGAGAGGCTTACATCCATGATTAGTTATATGGTATGGTTTGGGTGTTGTTGAGGCTTCTTGTTGGGGTTTTATGGAGGAGATCATACTTGCACAGTTTACATCTAGAGGTGTGTGTAGAAGGACATGATACAAGTTATGATTTACATGGTTTCTCTGGTCTTGGTTATCTTCTTGGATGTTCAGTTTTGCCTACATTGGATTTGAGATTGGTTAGAGATTGTGATCACTGGTTTGTGCTCATGTATGTCATGTGAGAGATGACATGGTTATTCCTTTATCTCTTTCCTTTGTTGGTTGTGGAGAACTTTGGAGACTATTGGAGACTTGTTATGAGAGTTATTCTTGCAGGATATTGGATTATGTATTGTGGATGTCCTTGATACTACATGGATTCACTTCTTTGAGATGTGTTGAGTGGATTGGTTATAGATTTGACATTATCTTTTGCAGTGGGAGCTTCTTCGTATATATGTGGTAGGTATTGCTCTTGAGGCTTGTGATTGCAGGTTATAAATTGGATATGTCAGTGATATGCAATTCACTTGTTATACCTTTGAGGTATGGATAGTTGGATGGGTTTGGCACTTTGTTGTGGGTGCTATTTCAGCTATGGAGATTTTGACAACTACGAATACATGTGATTACCTTTGGATCAGGTTATTTGTGCTTGGAATTTCAGTTGGTACAGGATATTATGATCTTCTAATGCAACAGGTTGGGTGGCTTTCTCTTTGGATGGCTTCTATGTATGTCCAATGGGAGTGGCATAATAGGAGGTGAGATCATTCATGTTTGAGATGCTGGATACTTTGATTTTGTTGCGGGTACCAGGATGGAGCACTTGGTTTATTTTGATCCATGGTGGTGGATGTGCTGGGAGGGATTGTTTCCTTGTTCATTTATGTGGCTACGGATTGACCCTATGCAATGTATACAACAAGTGGGAGATTTTTGAGATAATGGGTGTTGCACACATTGCATAATATTGTTATTTTATTATTTTATTTTTATTATGTAATGTTGTGCCTAGATGGACGTGCAACATGTAAAGATTCCCATGGTATATTCTTGATGAGTTGTATTGTAACATTGTGATAATATTTCATGTAATTATTTAATATTGGGGAAAAGAATTAAATGCCCAATATTAAATGTGGGGTCAGTGGGTTAGGTAGCACATGGTTTTAGCACATGGTTTATGTAATACCACTTGGTGGTTTTGTGGCACTTGCTACTATATAAGCAGCCACAAGGGTAGTTGTTGTAGAGAGTAAGAGTGACAAGGAGAAGAAAAAAGGCAAGAGTCAAGCGGGACAAGGCTTGACAGGTTAGCCAAGGGAGAATTTGTGAAGGTTGAAAGCATGGCATGGGATGTGTGGATTCATGCTTGTTCACATAGTTTGCTCGATTGTGGCTATGGCCATGAAGGCTTCCATGGTTGTATGGAAATGGTATTTTTTACTGAATAATACATGGTGATGGATGCTTTTGGAGGCTGGGTTTTTCCCTCAATGAGGGTTTCCCAGGGTATATCTTGTGTCACAATTTTGTGGGTATGTTGTCTATTCTCTTGCATGTGGATTTTAATTTCGTGTTTATTTCAGATTTATTATGGGTTATGTGGAAACGGTTATATTCTTTATTGCCAAGTTTCCTTACAATTAGAATTCCACCACCACCTTTTATATCTAATTCATATTCTAGATAGTAACTCACAGAGTCACTAGGTTCTTCAGAGGATTCTTTATTTACATGTAATTCCTATATTGTTTCCTTGTCTTCTTTCATTTGCCTATACCACACCATTTCAGGGAAGATAATGCCATCATGCTCATCAGTCAAATGAAATACACACATATTATTTTTATTCCCAGTCTGAGGTTCAATTGATAGTCTATGTTGAGACGGAGGTAGATTGAATTGCCTCGCAGAAGTCTTTGCTCCATGATTGAGATACTTCTGAGGAATATCCTAGTATGGGGTTGTCACCTTAGACAATTGTCTCTTTACCTTTATCATATCATTTACTAGTCTTTGAAACAATGGGTCTGTGGAGTTGGAAGTAGATGCTTGAGCATATGGAGTAACTAATTTTAACATTTCTCGATTGTTATGAGATCATCTTCTAATTCAATAGCTAGCCCCTGAGCTACATCCAAGTTTTCCAATCTTCCATGCTTGATGTGAAACATTATATCAAGTAGCATAGCATTTAAGAAGAACCTCATTAGTTCTTTGAGTAGCAAGGATCTTGTGTATGATTTTGTTGAATTTGGTGATAAACTCCATCATGGGTTCCTAGATTTCTTCAGTTGAGATAATTGAAGGAGAGAGTGTTCATCGTCTACAGCTTTGGAAGATGGTGGAACCTATCCGAGTGCACCTCAAATATTGTCCTCATACTATTTCAATATGTTGTCGAAGCATTTGGAAGATGGTGGAACTTGTTCGAGGCAACATCATTCAAGATTTGAACAAATAACTAGATTGCTATATCTTTGTTGGGGACTCCAATTACACCAAACATAGTGTTGAAATAATTTAAATGATCATCTATGGAATTTTTACCATCACCACTCAACTTGGTAAGAAGCACTACTACATTTGGACCAAAATTGCGACATCCATGTGTCGCCCAAGTGACATAACCACAAATTGGATCTCGTGGCATGGGCGTCGAACTTTTGCTGTTGCAAATTGGGATGGAAAAGCCACCCATCGCAATTGCGATGGATAAAGCTATTGAAACTTAGAAGAAGGAAGGGGAAAGAGTTCATGTTGACACCATAGCAATTGTGACAGTAGGCCATTGTAATTATGACATCTTAAGCTTCTAGTCCGTCATTGCAATTGTGACATCCATGTGACAACTGTGTTGTGGAAGAGACGATCCATTGAGACTAGCTGTCGTAATTGCAATGGTGTTGTGACAATTGTGTTGTGCATGTGAAGGCTAGACATCAGAACATGTTGTCGCATTTGTGATAGCTAGCCAAAGTATTAAAAAAAAGTTGCTTATAATGCCTAATTTTGCATTTTCTTGTTTAATGTTTAATTTTGCCAAATAATTTAATTTCTTCTCTCATTTCAGATATGAGTTTGGAGGAGGCAAAGCTTGTGCCAGAGTCAATTCTCAAGAAGAGGAAAAGAAATGAAGAATGGAAGAATGACAAAAGCAGTAGTTAAAATTTGCAAAAGTAAAAAATGCTACAAATCGCAAACTGATATTTAAGAAGGTTGAGGAATATTCAAAGGAGTATACAAAGCAAGTATTATATTGCTTGATTTTTGAGTGATGTGTCACCATTCCATCAAGTGTTAAGTGTGTACTTTAGTTTCTTTTTGGCAAGTTTTATACCAATTTATGAGTCACCAAGGAGTATGTGGATCCTTTAATAAATTGTTGGGTTTTTTATTGATGTGTCATCATGCCATCTAGGGTTGAGGAATGTACCTTAGTAAGTTTCTTGTGTACTTTGTGACAAAAATCAGGAATGTGAGGTTATCAAATTGAAGAGAGAGGAAAAAATGAAAGGAGGTTTTTATGTTGAGCCAGAAGCTAAGCTATTGTTCATTATTCATATCTATGGGTAAGTAGCCAATCTGTAGTATTTATATACCTTTTATTTTCTTGGAGCCAAATGCTAAGCTATTGTTCATTATTTGTATCCATGGGTAAGTAGCTAGTTTGTAGTATTTATATACCTTGTACTTTCTTGGTCTTTATATAGTGATAGATTTGGTAGACTATTAGCTTTCTAGTCTATTTTTCATATAAAAGAGCAAATCTTTTATTTCTAGATTTTATTATAATATATTTACATCTCTTCTATTTTAAATAAAGAGGAAGACACAATTATTATTCTTCCCCAAATTCTAATATAAGTTTTGAAGTAGTTTTTCTCGTTTATTGAGTTTCTTATTTTTCTTATTCAGTATCAATGATATGCATCCAAAGACAAGAACAATTTTGTGACTTTTGCGTTTGAGGCAAGTTGATCCTTTTTTAGCTTGACCTGTCTCTTTTGCACTTTTTATTTCTAAAATAGAGAGTAGTGATTGCTTTTATATGTATATACAATATTCTAGTGATATTGACTTGCTATGGCACTTCATTTCAAATCTTTAATGACGTGTTTCTAAAAGTGAACAAAGCAACAACGAACATGTTGCGCACTACGTTGAGCTATGTGTGACCTTTAGGTATGTTCTTGGTCAATTATAAGCATTATGTAGATTGGTTTTTTCTTATTTTATAGATTCTTGTGTCTACTATTATTTAATTCTCTTGCTTAATTCTTTCTAGTTATCCAAATTTAAAAAGCACAAGAGAGCTGATTTTCAAGAGAGGTTATGGAAAGGTTGATAAGCAACGGATTCCTTTGACTAACAACTCTGTCATTGAAAAGGTACTTGTGTTCATGCTGTCTTTTTGTGTTAGTCTGTATGCTTTCCAAGTGCTTATTATTTCTTCCTTGTTGCTTGTGAATAGGTTTTAGGTAAATATGTAATAATATATATTAAAGATCTTATCAATAAGATTGTTATTGTTGGCACCAACTTCATGAAAGAAAACAACTTTTGTGGCCATTTAAACTCAATGCTCCATCTGGTGGACAAAAGAAGAAACACAACCACTACATTGAAGGTGGCGATGCTGGAAATCGTGAAAAGTCATACATTAAGATTAGAATAGTCAAGAATCCCAACATTGCAAAACCTACTCTTAAAGATATTACATAGCCAGGTTTTAATTTTCAATTGCTACTTGCTAGTAGGAAGTTAGAAAACCTAGTTTTGAGACAAAATTAGAAGTTTGGAAATATAATTCCATTTTGCCAAATTTTAAAACAAATGCAAAAAAATTCAAATCTGAATTTTGAAAAAGCCAATTCCTATCATCTTCCATGAACCAAACAGACCCTTATGGATCTCTTCAGGAAAACAAATTGTGAGAAAATTTGTAGTTGCTCAACTTCAATTACTATAACTACATTTTTTATGTTGGTCTAGGATATGTGGAAGGTTTTACAATACTATTTTACAAACTTATCCTCCCTCAGTTTTAAAAGAAGCAATGCAATAACTCCACTTGGCTTGCTTACCCTGGTGGGCCTTGTCAAACTGAAAAGCCTGGATCAAGAGTGATGCACAAAAATTCATGGGGGACTGGTGCATCTAAAAGGACTCCCCAAATTGGAGTTGTTCAATATTGGATGGTTATTACAAAAGAGAAAATGCTCATATGTTCTAGATTTTTTTCCCTTAAATCCTTGGTGAATAGCATAGCACCCAACTAAGCAAGATACAAACCCTATTAAGGATGTGTTTTATTCTGCTTCTTGCCACACACTCTTGTACATGCATATTCACTGATGAGAAAATTCTTATGGAGTTTAAGAAGTCCATCATATTGGATCCTCTACATTCCATACAAACATAGGTCCCTAATGTTCACTTCTGCAATTGGACTGGTGTTACCTATATCCAACAAATAATAGGGTACAATTGCTTGAGATGAAAGATATGCCATTAGAGGATTCCATTTCCCCTTCAATTGGTAATCTCTCATTCCTCACACAACTTGATCTTTGGACAACAATAGTTTTCTAGGTTCAATTTCATGGGAAATGGGGAGACTTCAAAGCTTTAAGTTTTTAAAAAATATTTATACCAATCTATTATAGGGCTCCATTCGAATGAATTTGACTTCTTAGAAAAATAAGAATTGTTACTAGATGACAATTGATTGACTAGAATAAGTTTTTCATAGTTGGGTCTTCTTACAAATCCCCATTTCCTTTCTCTCAACTCCAATACCATTTCTGGTAACATCCCTTCATATATTGGAAATGTCTCCTACCTAGAAATATTGGGGATTAGAGATACTTCCCTTGAAGGTCACATTCCACCTGAATTGTGAATGCAATCTCTCTTAGCCTCCTTTCCTCTAATTGAAAAATTCTTAACATGTCCTATTCCATCCTCAATCTCGAATAGTTTAGGCTTAGTAGAATTGGCCCTTTATAGCAATAGCTTGACTGGTACAATCCCACCAGAATTGGGCAAGTTCTCTAGCCTCAAGTTCCTATATCTATAGAGAAATCAACTAAAAAGTACCGTCCCAACCACTATTACCAATTTTCCCCAACTAAGTAGACTTGATTTGTGTTTTCATCATCTTAGTGGAGCAATACCATTGGAGTTCAACAGGATTTCAATTCTTCAAATGCTAATCCCTTCATCTAATCAACTCATCACTGGGAGCATTGTCATAATACCTATTCTTACAACATCTAGAATTGTACAAGTCTTAATCAATTATAGATTGATCACAATCATTTGACTGGATACTTGCTAGAGCACCTCCCCATCAATATGAGGTTCCCTAATTTATCTTCTAATCAAAATTGTGTAAGACAAATGGCAAGAATAATTGCAAAAAAGGAGGTTTGGTTTTCTTCAAACTTTCCAATTTGAAGTGTCTCTTAATAGAGTCATGCTAAGTAACTAGCATGGTGTGTTACTTGTTTGCTACAGAAACATGTGTGTCTAATGAGCACCCACCAAGATTTTGAACTATATAACTCATATGTTGATCACACCAGTGGAAAAGAAAAAAGCCAAACTCCTACATAAAACCTTATCAGACATTTAAAAATCTCATTTCTTATATCTTTTGTCAACCAAAAAATATTCCAACCATAAAAGAGTCACAATGTTGAAATAGTAAGGACCAGAAAAATGAACATCAGATAACATTCTCAACTCCTCACCATATCTGGTATTCTTGAAATCAACAAGATATTCTCTGGACAATTGTTCATAATTATGTGGATACATTACTCGAAAGCTAACTTGCAAGGATAAATTTTATTTCATTTCAAAGAAGCTCTTTATTAGAAAATTATATGGAAATACATATAATACATGTATCCTTTTAAAGTCCCCTCAACATCCAAAGTACACAAAAATAAAAAGTATATTGTATATTGTATACTATTAACAAAAAAAATTCACTCTCATAGACAAGAAAGCACATTTAAATTATGGTTCACTTGCCAGTGATACTAATAACTCAAATGTTGGACGAAAAATTGTCAACCTCCTCTCCTTTTCAACTTCAATTGTAGTTTCATTTCCAAATGACATATAATATTCCCTGTGCATGTTATTGAGTCAATTAGAATATAAGTTGAATTGAAGTTGTAGTTTATAAACTACATACAAAGATACTCTCAATAAATTCAATATGAAAAAAGAACAAGAATAACTTAATATCTTATCATATTATAATAATGCTCAGTAGCACATAACATCAAGAAGGCTTTCATTTGTATTTGCTAAAAATTCCCTTACACCACAATCACCTAAGAGTTACCTTTTAGTCAGAACAGTTTGAAGGTTGTGCCAAAAATTGAATGTCATGGAAGCAATGTCATATTCTGGATGAGATAACTTCCACTAAAGCTTCAATTATCATCATTGACTCATTTGAATTTGAAGAACATTACCAAATCACAAATAACCAACATGATCCACCACTAACTATGAAGAATAAGATACTATAAAACAACAATCCCTTAGAATTTCAAATCTAGATCTAGCTTAGGTATAAACAGTTAGATTCACTAAAGAGAACATAAAATGTTGAGGTTTCAAGCTTAGTAATTAACACCCTTCGACTGTCTTAAAATGTAGTTTCTCATTAATTTTAACAAAGGAGAATAAATTGAAGGAAGCTGCCTCAAAACACTAGATGGGATAAAATGATTTGAGGATCGGTTAGAATAAGGAGATTTTTGAAGACAACTTGTTAGAAAATTGAAGCATCAATATGGAATTATAGCTAGCAATCACGACAGATAGATGTATGGAGATCAACTTCATCCCCAAAAATCTCCAAAAAGACATGAAAATATTATTTTTTTCTAACAAAGAATTGACACAATATATGTATGATTTGTTTTGCATGCATTAGCTAAATTAGGAGCCAGCATGTCATTCTCATGTTAGAAAATTAGGAAACCACAACAACCTTCTTTACATAGGAGGGAAATGTGTACAAACAAATAATACACAAGATTCTGATTATGTTATCACAACATCTTCATTGCTATAGACAAATAACTAATGAATCAAAAAATTTGGACTTATTGCGGAGCAAGCAATATCAAAAAATATCATAATTTTATTTTTATTAAAAGGGTTTCATTGTTGATTTAGGAAAATCAACAATTTGCCCAATCTTATGCTAGTTTTCCAATGTTTCCTTGACTAGATAATGAGCATTTATAAGGAAATTAAAAGATTTGCAATAACAAACATTGGAAGATGAAGGTTTATCCTCAAGTTCATTCCATATAATACTATATGCAAGACATGCACCAAATATATTGATCAACTAAGTGCCTTGTCTAATGACAATTATGAAAGTTATATTTTGAACTCAAAATTAAGCCACAAAATCAGATTTAGTGAGGGTTTGAACATTTTTTTGTTAATGAATTGGAATTATTTTTTTCAAATTTGTTTCAATTTCTTGTATTATAGCATCTTAGTTTCTATCTTGTTGCATAATATATCCATAATTGAATAAGACATGGTCCTAGACATTATGCCCTTTAATACTATAATGTTTTTACCACTTATGTAGATATCACCCTTTTTAATTGAGTACATTAATATTATATCCCACCCTTATCAATTTGAGAAACACCTTTCAGTCTCTTTATAATAGTATTAGTCATTGCTTCTTGAATAATTGACCTCTATCCTTACTTTAATATGTGAGAATTAAATCCATTGCCTATGCTCTCAACATATGTAAAAAAATTAGTCCTTAAGTTCCAACTTTCGCTTCTAAGTGGTGTACCAATCTAATATCAACATAAAAGCACACAGAAAAAAGGGAATCTAAACTTGTAAAAGACAAAATGTGAATTGCAAAATGTGTGGAAAGCAACTCAAAATGTAAACAATCCAATGCATAATGCTAAAAAAATAAAGACCAAATGAGCTCCAAGGAAATCTTAGGTCTTTAATATAATCTAAATTAATATCTCTTTCTATCCAAATTATAACAAAAGAACCATATCTAAATGACATTGTCATTATGGGAAGAATTTCTCAACAACCAAAATAAAATTTCAACTAGTCCTAACCTCATCCAACTAGAATGCTAGCTTACTCTGAAACGCAACACTCACATAACCTTGTGACAATACTATTAATTAGTCTTTACCTAAGTTGCATTGGAAACAGTGTTCTAGTCAGTAATAATGCTAAACTAGAATGCAGGTGTATCAACTCTGAGCCTACCATAAAAATAGTATGACTTGGTCGATAGAGGATAAAAACTATAACAATTGATAAGTAGGAGATAATTTCCACAACAAGTCAAATTGTGATATTTCTATCAAGTGGAGATAAGTTCGTAGTTAAGCGTTCTAAGGCTGCAGTAGTACTGGGATGGGTGACCTCCTGGGAAGTCTCGATGCTTCACCCCTGCGAGCATCACCTAGATCCAATGAGTGTTAAGTTTTCCATTCATTCTCATGAGAGGTGGATTCACGTTGAATCACTACTCATGAAACATGGGTCAATGAGTTTGACTCAAAATCACACAGTTAAATCCTAATAGCAATATCACAACTATAACAATGCCAACTAACCACTTACAAGGTTAAAATTAAAAACTTCAAGAGATTATCAATACTTACAACATTCAAACCAAGATGTTATGAGGTCGTTCATAGTTGGCATTTTCCTACAAACTTACAATTATCTGTAGATCTTAATGACTAGAAACAAAAGTTCTAATGTGAATGTGATAATAAATTTCACATGGCCAATTTTATTAATTTAAAAAAAAAAGTAAACTCATCCACAATTTCAAAAAATTGATGAAAATTATCTATATAGATTAGAAAAGTACCAAATACTACATACCTCACTTCATATTTTGATTCAATCCTAGTAAACTTGTTTGCATCATATTTGGCAAGCACAATCCATTTGTCACCATCAACAAGCACCAGAGCAACAAAATCTAATGTTAGAAAACTACCATAATTAAAAAAGTTGACATAAGTTTCAGATTAAAACAATTGACATAAGTTCTAGAAAATTTATACACTTAACCATTTCTTTTCGAAGTTATCCTTAAATTGGTCTCCACGTCTCCATATTGCAAAGACAAAAGGCCATAAAGTGTCCAAGCTATAGAGTTCAACTTGTTGATGTTTGTAGCATCGATCAGATGTCATATGAGTTGACATTCTATAAACCATTATTTATGTTGAGGTAATATGTTATTCATATCATGCATGAATCTTGTTTATCCTCACTAAGCTAAGAGGGAGTGTTAATATTTGATAGCTTTAGTTGGATAAATTATAGGGAAAATATATATTATATATGTTGGGTTATCCCAAATCTACTGCAAATGTAATAACACTTCCATAATGTTTGGTATGTGTTTTCCAAATGGAAGCCATCTTTCTAATATAGGATATAGTATGGATAGACATGTCTTTTCACGAGACATGTCTATTCATTAGAATGTAATTAATATAATAAAAAATAAATATCTCATATATATATATATATCAAATATTAACACTCCCTTTTAGCTTAGAGAGGATAAACAAGATTCATACACATTATGAATAACATATTACCTCAACTTAAATAATGGTTTCTAGAATGTCAACTCATATGACATCTGATTGATGCTACAAACATCAACACTCCCTCTTAGCTAGGGAAGATAAATAGTATAATCATATTACATATCTTGTGATCACATAACACATGATATAAAGTATCATATAACATATAATAACCAATTTTACATATCACCTAACTCATGATATGAGGAATCACCTAACACATGATACCCAATTTTACATATCACCTAACTCGTGATATGAGGAATCACTTAACAAGTGATAACTAGTTTTACATATCACCTAACTCGTGATATGAGGAATCACTTAATCAGTGGTACCTAGTTTTACCTATCACCTAACTCGTGATATGAGGACTCACTTAACAAGTGATACCTAGGTTTAGATATCATCTCAATATGATATCAAAGATATGGTTTGACCAAGAATATCAAGTCTCATGATATTCACCATAACTCAAAATTTTTCAAAGGCAATGTGCACTTACCATAGGAACATTCTATAGTGATCAGTTTCAACCATCATACGATGTCCATAATGATAGACGATTAAGTTATTGTAAGATTTTCATCTTTCAATAATATCAACAAATACAAGTGATAATCATTTTTAAGTCGTCACTTCCTCATGATTTACACAAGGCCCATAAGGCATTTAAATGATATCATTAGTATAATAATCAATTAAATCAAGTTTACATCATAAGTGTTTCATCTTCAATAGTGAAATTCACTCTCAATCACTATGATTGAGATGTCACAAGATGACTAAACCCAATATGCTCCCCCTGAAGCTCAAGTTCATCGACATTTATACCTATGAAGATGCTAGACTCCCTCCAAATTTTAATTCCATATGCTTTTGTCCTTGTGTTTCAAATATTTCCATTCATAAGGTGAGCCCATATCGGAAATATAACACATGAATCAGTTTTCATCCTTCATTCTACCTTAAATACACATGTGTGGGACCTAATGCTTCTTATGCTCATATGACCTTCTTCCTTTTTAACTCGTTTCATGTATTCCAATCTCATATCCTCTTCATGGTTTGCTCCCTCTAAATCAAATAAGATCAAGATCACCAAAAGGTGACCAAATCACATTCTCTATCTCACTCCCTCTCTTTCAAGCTTACCTCTAATACAATGTCCAGCTCCCTCTAAATCTCAATCTCCCTCTTTTCACTACAAGAACATTCTCGGAGGAAAAGATCAAGGCACATGGCTTTTATAAAAATAAGACAGAGAGAGACTACAATAATAAATAGTTTGTGTGATGAAATAAAATCATTTCAATAACATAGATAAAGATGTAATTTAAATATATACTTTGAATATTGAATGCATATATGCATGTATTTAATATACTACGTATATATCTTTAATCTATGGCTTCACATATTATTACTTTATATATTTATATAATCACCATATATTTTTCCAACTATACTATCTCATATAATATAACTACAAAATAATGTTTAATAATGAAACATATTATTATAATATAAAATGAAGATATACCAATGATAATGTAAGAAGATACATTACCTTAACATTACCTTACATACTTTATGGGACACAATGCTCTGTTAATAGTCCTCACCATTGAAAGGGTGTCTCATATGACTTGGCATTAAACATCATTTCTCTCTATTGTTTGGCTTCAAGTATCAATTATTTGTGTCTTTACACTTGGTACGTCCTTTTCATTGGATTATTACTAATTTGCATGTTTACAAACATCTTATATACTCTCTAATCTTGTAGACGACAAAACTTACTTCAAGTAGTTGTTGATGTCACTTTATTCATCAAATTTATATGTATGTGTATCATAGTTTGACTGCACAGAGCCACGTAATTTCTTTTCCCAAGACACATGTGCCCTTATCTCCCTACAATGGTGCTTGTCTTATCAAAAGAGGGCTTGTACTCCAAGGTGGGTGAGTGGTGGTTGCAACTAACATAAAAAATTTGACCACCCTCTTTGCATAATGCTTCTAGTGTTCTCATGGAGCCCGATAATCAATCTCTCCATCTCTGCACTCTTCTCGTCAAAACATTTTTTTATTCTTTTACCACGCTAATGCTCATACTCGTCACCAACAAGTATATATTAACAACCCAACCCAATATTCATCTAAAATTTTCCATCTCAATTCTTTTGAATGTGGAGTAACTACCATGCCAATTTTGTGTGAAAAACTAGTGTTGTCTCACTCCTATACTTTTGAGGTCTAGTTGTCCATGCTGAATTGAATATTTTGATTCACACTACCACCACTACTAGCAGCGTAACCAACAAGAGTATCAATGGCATCATCACCAACAACAAAGGAAGGAGAAGTGGTTGCACCATCACCTCTCTCCTCCATTAATTGAATATATTACATCTAAATTCTTGTCAATTTGGGACAAATAATAGTCAACCGCAACTTGTAGATGTTCTTTATCTATTATGAGGATTGTGTCGCTTTCTCTGTTACCTCATAAAAAACCTTTGTATGTTGAAATTTGTTTAACCACCTCATCATATTTTACAATGTTTGGAGGAGATCCACAACAACATTTATTTATCATGAAGTTAGTATACCCAAATACCTGGTTAGATCATGTAGCATGGCTCTATTTTTGAATAGTTACCAAGATTGGGTATTGAGAGAAAGGAGATCTTGAGTGATTGATGAGCCTACCTTCATACACCCAAAAACCTTGAAAGTGAAATATTGATGCACAGTGAACGTATTGATATATGTAGATCAATGAATGATTATCCTAAGTCAATAATGATGTGCTATGAGATCTACTAATGTCTCTCGAGCTAAGGAGGAGTGATACTGATATGAGGCGCTAACAATGTTGACCCCAAAAATTGAAAAATAACTAATAGATCTTTTGCCATATTTAGGTTGACAAAATCATATCATACACTTGCAGAATGGCTCTAATACCATGTTGGGTTATCCCAGATTTGTTGCAAATGTAATAGCACTGTCATAATGTTTGGTATGTGTTTTCCAAATGACAACCATCTTTCTAATATAGGATATAGTATGGATAAACATGTCTTTTCACGGGACATGTCTATTCATTAGAATGTAATTAATATAATAATAAATAACTATCTCATATATATATGCCCTATAGTTTATCCAACTAAAGCTATCAAATATTAACACAACTAATAATACCATATCCCCCATAGAGGAATCATCTGTCAAGTTGTAGGTGCCCACCCTACTTGTTAGATTGTGAGATAGAGAAAATATTCTACAACACAAAATTAAGTTTAAGCATATCTATAGTTTGCAAAAATAGCCTAGCAATTGACTAAACTTGCTAATGCAAAATTGTAGATGTGAATGACATCATACCATTGATTTGATAAACTTGTGAATGCCACTATGAATTAAGAATGCACGTACAACTGCATTCTATATGCATGGAAAATAGGTGGAGTTGAAAAAATGCACCACGTTTAAATTTATTTAATAGGTCTATTAAGTTTTTAAAATTGTAGACCATCAGGAATGTTAGAACTCTAGCTCCTATAGATGAGAGCATGTCCTCAACAAGACAACACATAGAAAGTCTTGATTTTCTTGCATGTTGAGGACATTACCCTTGCCTATAGGAGTCAAAGTTACAAGGTATTTGATGATCTATAACTTAAAATACCTAATTAAAGACCTCTAACAAAAATGCAAACTTGTTGCATTTTTTCAGCTCCACCTGATGTTGTATGCATATGAATTGAGATTGCTTATTGAACTATGACCTCCTTTTGTATTTCTTGAAACCAAGAGATTCACATAGTTAGTTGTCATACAATCATAGGTAAATTTCGAGCTTCACTTTCTTTCGAGAATAGTTTAATATTCTCTACTAATCAAGGCCAACCATGTGAAGGTGGAAGCTCATTTAGCCCCAACCCCCCTTCCCCATCCCCCTCCCCCACCCCCAAACATCTAAATTTCCTGTTAACATCTAAAATTCATTCATTCTATTGATAAAATGTAACATACATGAATTATCACATGATAGAATTCATTAACACATATGTTTCATTAGAAAATTCACATGAACATTCAATAGAACATAAATAAAAAATCTAGACATAAACATCAATCATTATCAGATAAGTTACATAAGTTCACATGAACAATTTCTTCTTTCTTTCTTTTTCTTTTTTTGTCCTTCCCTATATTGTTGGAGAGGCATATCTATATTGTCATTGATATTTCTTCTCACTTGTGGACGCGATGTCGTTGTCCTTTGGAAGGTGGTCAGTGATGCCTTAATGACCTTCATGATCATCAATTACATAATTAGTCAACAAAACACAATCAAAATATATAATTTCCAAACATAAACCATTAGGTGGAGCAATACTACCTCAAATTCTATTATATTCCAACTGCCATAGGTGAGGTGTCATTCTTCATGGATTTGATGTAGTCTCTTCTTTCCCATTGAAAATATGTTTTTGAGCACTTCGTTACTTATGATTTTTGTGGAGGAAGTGTCAATTCTCATCAAACATTTGCTTTCTTAAAATTTTGGAATGATGAGATTTCGTCTTTGGACCACACATTGGACATGCAAATTTTTGCTTTGTTTGAAGACCTACAAGATAACAATACAATTGGATTAAATATGTTCATTTTTTGAATTAGTATTATCACGTACAACTAGATTTCAATATAACATACCATAGAAATGTGTCAACCCTTGGGCATCATGAATTGTTCACACAAGCATTACATGGAATTGAAATTATTTTTGTCCAATTGGTTTAGAGATATTATACATAGTGAAAACATTCCATAACACTAGTAACTCATCGATCAAAGATGAAATATATACATTCATATCATTCACTTGGTACTTACCTAGTTGAATGAACAACATCAGATAATTATTGTGGTCATTTCACTCCAAGACTTATAATTACATGTAGATAACAATTAAATAATAAAATACGTAGAACAATCATTGCCAACATAATGTGCTCCCTCTTTATTGACATCCGTGGAGGAAGGTTATTGTTGATAACAAAAATAGGCCACACCGAGTAAACATATATCATCTCTCCAAATGGATTGACACTGTTAGTTGCTAGAGAAACCTTGAGTCTTTGAGGTTCTTCTTTAAAGTGTGGCCACTTTTCCTCTATATCCATAAATGTTGAACCTTCCACATGCATTCAAATAATGTCATCTTGACTTCTATTGCATGCATGGTAATCCATAAATTGTGCCAAGCTACTACACCTGAATAATCATTTAAGATGTGGAATAATGGGGATGTAACGAAAAACCTTTCAAGCCAACTTTTTTTTCACTTGATCATCTCGATATCTGCCCATATGGCATTCAAGGCATTTTCTTGCATTTTCATCTTCTTTATGATAAATAACATGATCTTCAGGACAAGCATCTATATTTCTTTATACTCCATTCCAAAATGTTTCATAGTGGTACAAAATTCTCGGTACAAGCGAGGGAGAATATTTGATGGTGGCAACAAAAAATATAAGTTGTTAGTATAAACAATCTTAATGGTAAATAATTCACCTTTTATAGACTATAATGATGTATATGACAAACCTTATGATGACATATAATAATGTATATGACAAACCTTAGCATAAACCATAAATAACCTTCAAATTCATCAACAACAATACAACAAAGAGAAGAGTTGATTGTGATCCTTCATAAAGGGTTGTGTTTTCCTTCTCAAGTAGAGGTATATCATGGATGACCTCAATGTCATCCTCATCATAATCATCATCATCATCAGCAACAACAACATCACCAGTACCAAATGTGTCATAGATCAATGCATTTGTACCATCATCTTCAAATGTGTTTTTCGGCATATGATTGTCATCTTCCATTGGATCATGATCTTCTCCTTCAATAATCACACCTCCATGTTCCTTCGAGATGTGGTGGTCCATATCATGTACTACCCTGGGGAGATCAACCTATATAAAAATGATGATTATCAAACCCCCGTTTTGTGGTTCATATGTATATTAATTGCAAAAATAATATAAAAAACAACTTACCAATGGATGATAATCAAAGCCCCCTTTAGTGTGACCATTCTCCCTACAATGTCTCTTAGCTATTTTGATTATGATTCTTCTTGTCTTTATGCCATTACAACTCTTGCAAGGACAATAACATTTGTCATCGTCTTTGCTTTGAAAATTAGATAACAATTTAGTGATTGTCTCCCAATTTTGATCAAATTCCCTTGTATTATCTAACATGATGCTTCTTCATAGGAATAACTTATTATTGTACCCTTATTTAGTTGGTTGTACTTAATGTTTATATCTGCACATATGGTTTTGAAAGAAAATTTTGTGTAATTAAAGTGTATATCTGCAAAAATAGTGGACATGTTGTAGGGTATGTACAGGATCATGGTGTACCAAACTATGGCCTTAAGCGGTAGTGAAAAATCAGCAAATTAGGGTTATGTCAACTTGACACATAATTTTGAAGTGGTTATTGACTTTATATCAAAAATTTGTAAGAAAATAATTTGTAGGAAATTGAATGTAGTTTCTAAACTACTAGGCCTTATTAGGAGAAAAAAATAATTGATTGGTCAAAAGTTTGAATTTTAATGCAGTACTACAAAAATTTCAGGGAAAAAATAAAAAGTAAGTGTATGTCTAACCACCTTAATCAAAATTAAATGATAATATTTTTTTAATATAATTATAGATATGAAAAGTAGACTCATGCTCGGATGTGATGAATATTTTTTGGTATTTTTATTCCAAATAAATAATTAAATATGAATTTTCTACCAAAACTTTTTTGGAAAAAAAAAGTCTTGTGTCTAACCACCTTAACTAATAGAAAATTTTACCAATTTTTTTTTTCTTATACTAGACAAAGCATAGAATGTGACGCAACTTTTAGATTTAAAAAATGTTATACCGTTTGAAAGTTATAGCTATTTTTAATCAGTATGTCAATCAACACTTTACACTAATCTTCATTGATAATTAACTAATAAATACTTATCGAACTTAGAATTTGATAGAAACTATATTGATGGAATCTCGAGAGCGATATTAAAAAACTCTTTTCGTTTTATTCAATTTTAATCAAAATAACATTGTCAGACGGCTACCCGAACTTTGAGTATCACTAAAACCCTCTTCAAAAATGTCTTTTGGGTTCACCGTGTAGGCTTGGTAAATGCCAAGCCTAATCGGATATCTGATATGGCTCGGTGAATTTTGCTGAGAAATTTGAAATCCCAACCCATTTTGGAGGGAAAATCGGGTGTAAGAGTTATAGCTTATGATTTATAAATTATTTCAGTTATATTACTATGTAAAGATGTATTCTAATATATTATATATATAATAACATAATGTAAAGATATAAGATATAATCTATTAATATATAATAATATATTATGTTATTCTTATTATAATCTATAAATATAATTTATATTATTGTTATTTTTACTAAATATAACAACATAATATTTTTATTAAATATAATAATGTAATATATATATATATATATATATATATATATATATATATATATATATATATATATATATATATGTTATTAATATATATTATTATATTAATATGTATGTTATTAATATATATGTATATTATTAATATATATGAGTCAAAGGGGGTCATAGGTTGACCTATGACCCCCTTTGACCCATTAAATGATGACATATGTCCCTAGGGGTCTTAGGACCCCTAGGGACATATTAGAATTGTTCTTATGGGTCGAAGGGGGTCATACGTTGACCTATGACCCCCTTCGACCCATTATATGACCACATATGTCCCTGAGGGTCCTAGGACCCCTAGGGACATATTAGAATAGTTCATATGGGTCAAAGGGGGTCATAGGTTGACCTATGATCCCCTTTGACCCATGAAATGATGACATATGTCCCTAAGGGTCCTAGGACCCCTGGGAACATATTAGAATGGTTAATATGTGTGAAAGGGGGTCATAGGTTGACCTATGACCTCCCACGACCCATTAAATGACAAGATATGTCCCTAGGGGTCCTAGGGCCCCTAGGGA
Source organism: Cupressus sempervirens (assembly GCA_028749045.1). Taxonomy (NCBI): domain Eukaryota; kingdom Viridiplantae; phylum Streptophyta; class Pinopsida; order Cupressales; family Cupressaceae; genus Cupressus; species Cupressus sempervirens. Next base: position 631,406,307 of record CM053787.1, read on the forward strand.
CATATTATAATCATTCATATGGGTCAAAGGGGCTCATAGGGTGACCTATGACTCCCTTTGAACCATTAAATGACGACATATGTCCCTAGGGGTCCTAGGACCCCTAGGGACATATTATAATGGTTAATATGTGTGAAAGGGGGTCATAGGTCTTTTGACCCATTAAATGATGACATATGTCCCTACTAGGGACATATTAGAATCGTTCATATGGGTCAAAGGGGGTCATAAGGTGACCTATGACCCCCTTTGACCCATAAAATTATGACATATGTCCCTAGGGGTCCTAAGACCCCTAGGGATATATTAGAATGGTTAATATGTGTGAAAGGGGGTCATAGGTTGACCTGTGAACCCCCACAACCTATTAAATGACAAGATATGTCCCTAGGGGTCATAGGGCCCCTAGGGACATATTAGAATCATTCATATGGGTCAAAAGGGCTCATAAGGTGACCTATGACCCCCTTTGAACCATTAAATGACGACATATGTCTATAGGGGTCCTAGGACCCCTAGGGACATATTATAATGGTTAATATGTGTGAAAGGGGGTCATAGGTCTTTTGACCCATTAAATGACGACATATGTCCCTACTAGGGACATATTAGAATCGTTCATATGGGTCAGGAATGAAACTAAGCTTTACCACCTTGATATCTTATTTCTCTACTGCATAAGGAATAATTCAGAAGTTTGATGTTTAATAGTGGAATTGATAATAAGGTATGCAATTGATAGAAAGAATGGAAGATAGTTTTAAAACATGGAATTGAATGATATTAAAGTAAATGCAATATTTGATGCATCAAAAGTTAGCTCAATATTTCTTGAGTTCTATTCTAAATCTAATTTCCATAGCATTAAGATAGTATACTAAATGGCATTTTGTTATTAAAATAGAGATGTAAATGTTTAGAGCAAATAAATCATTCTCCAACCATCACTAGAACTAACAAATTAGCTAAGTATAAAAGAGACCTGTAGATGGATATGTGAATTCTAGAAAATGTATGGGCTCAAAAAAAAAGAAATAAGTCCCACTAATACAGGAGTAATATTTTAATGAACAGGGACCTACCTAGGACTCTAACAGATTGGACATTCCTAGCTAAAGCTAAATCCAAAATAAACAAAGAAACTATAAAACCAAAATGTCTAATCACTATCCATGGAGAAACAAAATTAAAAGGTAAATATAATAAGGCCCAAATAAATGTTGTTTGACTTGTGGGCTAGCCTTGAATTCCAAGGTGCCACCTTTTTCATTCTTACCAATAAACAAATATTGCTTATAAAATAAAATAGATATTAAAAGATGCAAGTTGATATAACAAATACAAATTGCATTCAGACCTGGACGCTACCATTTTGGAGCAAGGGAAAAGTACTTGAAAAACTTTATTTGTGCTGACCATGTCATGATTACCCTTGACCCATGAAATGATGACATATGTTCATAGGGGTCCTAGGACCCCTAGGGACATATTAGAATGGTTAATATGGGTCAAAGAGGGTCACAGGGTGACCTATGACCCCCTTTCACCCATTAAATGATGACATATGTCCTTAGGAGTCCTAGGACCCGTAGAGACATATTATAATGGTTAATATGGGTCAAAGGGGGTCATAAAGTCCTAGGACCCGTAGAGACATATTAGAATGGTTAATATGGGTCAAAGGGGGTCATAGGGTGACCTATGACCCCCTTTGACCCATTAAATGATGACATATGTCCCAAGGGGTCCTAGGACCGCTAGGGACATATTAGAATGGTTAATATGGGTCAAAGGGGGTCATAGGGTGACCTATGACCCTCTTTGACCCATTAAATGATGACATATGTCCCTAGGGGTCCTAGGACCCCTAGCACATATTAGAATCGTTCATATGAGTCAAAGGGGGTCATAGGATGACCTATGACCCCCTTTGACCCATGAAATGATGACATATGTCCCTAGGGGTCTTAAGACCCCTAGAGACATATTAGAATGGTTAATATGGGTCAAAGGGGGTCATAAGTTGACCTATGACCCCCTTTGACCCATTAAATGATGACATATGTCCCTAGGGGTTCTAGGACCCTTAGGGACATACTATGACCCGCTTTGACCCATGAAATGATGACATATGTCCCTAGGGGTCCTAGGACCCCTAGGGACATATTAGAATGGTTAATATGGGTCAAAGGGGTTCATAAGTTGACCTATGACCCCTCACGACCCATTAAATGATGATATATGTATATATTAGAATGGTTAATATGGGTCAAAGGGGGTCATAGGTTGAACTACAACTCATTTTGACTCATTAAATGACGACATATGTCCCTAGGGGTCTTAGGACCCCTCCCTGCGTGACCCATTAAATGATGAGATATGTCCCTAGCAGTCCTAGGACCCCTAGGGACATATTAGAAAGGTTAATATGGATCAAAGGGGGTCATAGGTTGACCTATGACCCCTTGCAATCCATTAAATGATGACATATGTCTTTAGGGGTCCTCGGACCCCTAGGGACATATTAGAATGGTTAATATGGGTCAAAGTGGGTCATAGGTTGACCTACGACCTGCTTTGACCCGTTAAATGATGACATATGTCCCTAGGTGTCCTAGGACCCCTAGGGACATATTAGAATGGTTAATATGTGTGAAAGGGGGTCATAGGTCAACCTATGACCCCCCACGACCCATTAAATGACGAGATATGTCTCTAGCAGTCTAAGGACCCCTAGGGACATATTAGTATGGTTAATATGGGTCAAAGGGGGTAATAGGGTGACCTATGACCCTCCGTGACCCATGAAATGACGAGATATGTCCTTAGGGGTCCTATGACCCCTAGGGACATATTAGAATGGTTAGTATGGGTCAAAGGGGGTCATAGAGTGACCTATGACCCCTTTTGACCCATTAAATGATGACATATGTTCCTAGGGGTCCTAGGACCCTTACGGACATATTAGAATCGTTCATATGGGTCAAAAGGGGTCACAAGGTGACCTATAACCCCCTTTGACCCATGAAATGATGACATATGTCCCTAGGGGTCCTAGGACCCCTAGGGACATATTAGAATAGTTAATATGGGTCAAAGGGGGTCATAAGTTGACCTATGACCCCCTTCAACCCATTAAATGACGACATATGTCCCTAGGGTTCTTAAGACCCCTAAGGACATATTAGAATGGTTAATATGAGTCAAAGGGGATCATAGGGTGACCTATGACCTCCTTTGACCCATTAAACGATGACATATGTCCCTAGGGGTCTTAGAACCCCTAGGGACATATTAGAATCATTCATATGGGTCAAAGGGGGTCATAAGTCCAGAATCGTTCATATGGGTCAAAGGGGGTCATAGGGTGACCTATGACCCCCTTTGACCCATGAAATGACGACATATGTCTCTAGGGGTCCTAAGACCCCTAGGGACATATTAGAATGGTTAATATGGGTCAAACCTATGACCCCTCACGACCCATTCAATGACGACATATGTCCCTAGGGGCCTTTGGACCCCTAGGGACATATTAGAATGGTTAATATGGGTCAAAGGGGGTTATAAGTTGACCTATGACCCCCTTTGACCTATGCAATGATGACATATGTCCCTAGGGGTCAACCCCTAGGAACATATTAGAATGGTTTATATGGGTCAAAGGGGGTCAAAGGGTGACCTATGACCCCCTTTGACCTATTAAATGATGACATATGTCACTAGGGGTCCTAGGACCCCTAGGGACATATTAGAATCGTTCATATGGGTTAAAGGGGGTCATAGGGTGACCTATGACACCCTTTGACCCATTAAATGAGGACATATGTCCCTAGGGTTCTTATGACCCCTAAGGACATATTAGAATGGTTAATATGGGTCAAAGGGGGTAATAAGTTGACCTATGACCCCCTTCAACCCATTAAATGATGACATATGTCCCTAGGGGTCCTAGGACTCCTAGGGACATATTAGAATGGTTAATATGTGTCAAAGGGGGTCATAGGTCACCCTATGACCCCTTTTGACCCATTAAATGATGACATATGTCCCTCGGGGTCCTAGGACCCATAGGGACATATTAGAATCGTTCATATGGATCAAAGGGGGTCATAGGGTCCCTTTGACCCATAAAATGATGACATATGTCCCTAGGGGTCCTAGGACCCCTAGGGACATATTAAAATGGTTAATATGGGTCAAAGGAGGTCATAGGTTGACCTATGACCCCCTTTGACCCATTAAATGATGACATATGTCCCTACAGGTCCTAGGACCCCTAGCGACATATGTCATCATTTAATGGGTCAAAGGGGGTCATAGGTTGACTTATGACCCCTCCACAACCCATGAAATGTTGACATATGTGCCTAGGGGTCCTAGGACCCTTAGGGACATATTAGAATGGTTAATATGGGTCAAAGGGGGTCATAGGCCTTTGACCCATTAAATAAGGACATATTAAAATCGTTTATTTGGATCAAAGGGGGTCATAGGGTGACCTATGATCCCCTTTGACACATGAAATGACGACATATGTCTCTAGGGGTCCTAGGACCCCTAGGGACATATTAGAATGGTTAATATGGGTCAAAGGGGGTCATAATAATAATAATAATATAAATAAACACTAAATATTAATACTATTATATCTATAGTAATAATAAGAATACTATTATAGGTATAATAATAATATTGATACTATATATTAATACTTATAAACCAAAGTTGGTTTCCCTCCAATAATTATTCTAATATTAATACTATTAGAGCAAAAGGTGTTTTCCCTCCAAATGTCATTGGGGGAAAATTGGATATCCGATTTGGAATCGAATATCCGATTTGAAATCGGATATCTGATTTCTCTCGGCACCAGTTTCGAACATATCCCTGTCCTTGCAAACCCGATAACATCACTTTTTTAGTCTTCTTTCATGGGTTTTTCAAAAAAGTGCATTTTGGGGCCCAACCAATCGAAAATATAACCTTAGGTGTTCGAATTTGTCATCTCAATGGGGAGTAGTAGTCGTCAAAAGGATAAACGCAAAAGGAAGATATCCAATGAGGACATTGCAACATATAGGGAAAGAGACAAAATGGAACATCAAAGAAAAAGACAAGGTATGCTAAATATCAGTCAAGTTGACGGTGAATTAGTCAAAGGTGAAATCATAGAGTCAGATAATGAATATGTACAGTTGGGGAATGAAAATATACCTATGGAAAATGATAATGCCGAAATTAAAAATTTAGAGAATGAAAATTTTGAAGATGAAATGCTACCAAGTCATAATCCAAATTGCATAATTGACCACGTTGAACATGACAATGCACATGAACCTAATGCACAAGAATGTTACATATCTCCTAATTATAATCAACATGAAGGTTCTAAAACACCAAAATGGATAATTGAAATTGATGAAATGATTATTACTAGTTTGGAAGGGAAAAAATCAGAAAGAACCATTCGGTTATGGGCTTCAAGACTATATCAAATATTTTTCGACAACAAGACAGTGGTAGATCAATGTCAGCTTTTCATGCACTTATTAAAGATGCAAAAGATGAGACCTATGCTTTCCAAATTGAAGATTCGTGTCAATAAAAAGTATGAAAGAAATGCCATTAATGTGAAGAATGTTTTCAGTGCTCTCAATAGCATTGGGAAAAATAATAGGGAGAAGGATAACAGAGCTGCTTGAAGGATTATTACAACCTCTTTGGTAAGTCATCATTTGAGAAAGGGTAGATATATGAGACAAACTTGTATTGATTTGAATCTAAATCGTACTACTTTGAGAAGAGCACTTAGTCGACGAGAGAAAATTTATGATCCTCTTCAAAATGAAACATAGGCATTTGGTGGGAGACTTCCACATTTTGATAAGAAGCTATCCAATGATGTGAAGGAAGAAATTACATAATTTTGGCACTCTAACTCACGAGTGTCACCCAATGCTAAAGAAGTGTTAAAGTTGAGAATTGGCATCAAAGACCGCATGCCACATCCTAAACACTATTTTGAAGTAAGTCAAACAATGTTGTTCAAACAATTTAGAGAGAGTCATCCAAGTCTTCATATATCACAAAAGGCTTTTGAATCTTTGAAGCCATTTTATTGTGTGCCACTCAAAATTTGAAATAAATGTTGTTGCAAATATCATGTTGAATTTTCTATGCAGTATGAACTATTACGCTCCATCCGTTCTACTTTGCATAGTAAAGAAATGTTGGAGGATTGTGGTGCTAGTGAGCTTCCAAAATCATCAAGAGACTTGCTAGATCAACTTTTATGTCGTAGAGTTGATGATTGTTTCTTTTATAGAAATGCTTGCTTAAATGAGAAGTGTTCAGAATGTGGTGGCTTATCCAAGTTTGACACATGTTTCCATGAGGGGTGTGAACAAGATCTTCGAAATACAATAGTGAAAAAAAGGTATATGAAACGGTGAAATACACATTGAAGAGTGGAGGTGAGAGCTCTAGATTTTAATTGGTTGGAAAAGATATCAGTGTGGCTAGTTTTATTTCAGATTTCAAGGCAAATCTTTTTTACAAGTATGCAAGACATAGTCACAAGTCTTAGTGGTTGGATAAAAAATTTAGAATGTGCAAGGAGACTTTTCCAATTGGCACTTATCAGTTGTTGATTTTGCTGAGAACTACACATTGCAACCTCAAAATGAGACACAATCTCAGTATTACAACTCTATTCAAATTGCTATTTTTGTTCACATAACATATAGACATGCCCCTGATAGTGCAGAAGATAATTGGAAAATTATTAGAGAGTATCATTTTTATATTAGTGATGATAGATCTCACTCTCACGAGTTTGTGCAACATTGTTTCGAGAATTATTTTGATTTCTTACATGAGCATGCAATTGCTATGGATAGACATATCATTTGGTTAGATAACTGTACAGGTCAATTCAAGAATGCTCGCATGTTTTATTGATTGTGTAGGATGCACATAGAGAGAGGGGTGCCTCATATTTGAAGTTTTTTTGATTTGGGCCATGGAAAAGGGGAACATAATGGAGCTGGGGCATGTGTGAAGAGAGCTCTAGTCAAGGAGCAACTGAAGATTTCAGCAGTAGAGCTTCTTGATGCTCATAGCATTGTTGATTGGTGTAGTTTAGCATTATCACAGGGGGGGAATCTTGATTCAATAGTACGCAGGTTCTTTTGGTTGGTTGAGGAAGGGTCCGTAGCTAATAGATTAGATTGTGCTATAGTGAGAGACTCATCAAAAATGCATTCATTCTGGAGCTCTGATTCTAGTACATGGACCATTTGGACACGACAGCTAGCTTGCTTTTGTCCTAGTTGTTTTTAGTGTGATTGGGATCACTGTGAGTCAAGTGAGTGGGTGGACACATGGGCTCCACATTATCTTATTCCATTGTCTATCATATCCTCTATCAGAAATGATGACATGGAAAGTTCACTTGAGCATAACCATCTATCAGATCTACTTCAGCCAGGACATGTCTTTGCATTGGTTGCACCACAAGGGAATGATGAGAAATCTGATTATTGGTTAGCACATTGTGTAAGAGGTAAACAAAAACTTGCACAACCAATCATAGATGATGATGGATTCACATATCCTACTGGTTCAATGGTTGTCGCTGGAACATGGCTGCAGACATACATCCTTAGAAGGAATGAAATTCCTGCATTCGAAGATTATCAGAAGCACAAAATAATTCTCATATATTCACATCTTATTATAGCAACAAATGTAAAGTTTTTGAAGCATCAAGGAAGACCAAAAGTAAAAGAACTTTTTACTATTGCTAATGTTGATCATGAAGCCCTATTGGAGACCCTAAAATAGAGAGAGGATCCTATTGGAACACTCAACTAGGTATATTTACTTCTTATGTTATTTTCTTCATAATGATTCAATGAATTGATGATTATCTTGTTTAATACAATAAGTTACTAATTTTTTAATGATATTGGAATGTAGGTACATCATGAAGAGTTGGGGGGGTGGGTGGTATTGGGGAGAATTCCTAAGATTTATGATGTATTATGATGTAAAATGTGAACTTTTTTTGTATGTGGTTTTTGTAATAATGAAAAAGACAGGTTAAATTAGTTGCACATTCTAATTTGTATTTTGGTAGGTTCTTTGTAAGGAATTATAAGAGAAAGATATTGAACAAGTTCTTGCAAATCATATTTGCATGTGATACAAGGCTATAAGGACAATTTTAAGAGCATTTATAACTATATGAAAGATAATTTCTTGCGGATATCTTATTACAAATTTGGTTTTTTCCTTATTTGACATAAAGCTGACATTATGATTATTAAAAACTATTTTTATCAAACTAATCAAATAAGAAAAATTTAGAAAGTATGGATGAACAATTAGAATACTTGATTTCTTCCATTTTGCAACCAATCATGGCATTTGAAAGCATAAAGAGTCATAATATTGTATAATGTTTTGAAAGACTTTCATATTGAAAAGTTGTAAAGGACCATGAGATTTGAACTTTAGTAATGTCTAGATTTGCATAGGGTAAGTGAGTCATTACATAGGTCCTAATAAGGTCTCATAATAATCTCAAGTCATTTCATAAGTTGAAACATTCAATAAGTCACTTAAAATTTAGCTTATTGCTTTAGAAAATTCAAATCTTGAATGTAATGACTACATGAGCATTTTGGAAGGAAACTCTATAGTTTAAATTTTATGAAATACAGGGAACACTAGTGCAAAGCACCTAATCATTTTTCTTTTCTTGATGTAATAAGGTCTAGGGATAGATCTAATGATCTCCCTGTGACCATCCACATTTGTAATGGACACAAGACCCCATGGTGCAACTATAAGCCTTGGCCATCAATTGGTCCAATAAAGTGATTTTTTGGTAAATTCCATGTTTTTTAGGTAAGTCTAGATGTTTAGAACATTATTAGGGTCCCTAGGAGTTTTTAGAGTCTATTTGCAATCAAAATTGCAATAAAACTTGTCTTAGTCCAAAAATTGCAAAAAGTTGCTTAGCAACTTTTGCAATTTTCTTGACAACTTTTCAAAATCTAACTCATAATGGCTAGAACTGTTTAAATTGTAGTTCCATTAGCTTCGAGTGGGTGGGTGAACTCTAGTGACACCCTTGTTCCAACCACAGAGACCCTCTATCGTATGTGGCCACCCCGTACCGAGGAGGTCCCAAGGTTCTCTAAGTGCATTTTGAGGTTGATTTTTTGAGGGTCATAACTCAGAGCTTGTGAGGGCTATCGATAAACTATCAAATGCTACAGGACGGTGATGTTGAGGCCTAAAATAACCTATCTCATTTTCAAGAGATCACATTCTGTTTGGATTTTGCACAGCGATCTCACTCGATGCCAAAACTCACAGTGTGCCTCAGTTCATAGGTGTACCACAATGTAACTTTGAAACCGCTGATCTTGGCATCGAATCGACAGCCCCATTAGCTCCGGATGGGCGGGTGAACCCTAGTCACACCCTTGTTTCGACCGTGGAGACCATCCATCATTTGCGGCAACTCCTTTCCAAGGAGTCTCCAAGGTGCTCTAAGTGCATTTCGAGGTCAATCTATCGAGGGTCATAACTCGAAGCTCGTGAGGGCTATCGATGAACTGTTGAATGCTATAGGATGGAGATACTGAGGCCTAAAATAACCTATCTCATTTTTGAGAGATCACATTCCTTTTGGATTTGGCAGAGCGATCTTGCTTGATGCCAAAACTTGCAGTGTGCCTCAGTTCATAGGTGCACCACAGCGTAACTTTGAAACCATTGATCTTGGCATCGAATCGTCAGCGCCATTAGGTCCGAATGGGTGGGTGAACCCTAGTCACCCCCTTGTTCTGGCCACGGAGACCATCCATCATTTGCAGCCACCCTGTACCGAGGAGTCTCCAAGGTGCTCTAAGTGCATTTCGAGGTTGATCTTTCAAGGGTCATAACTCAAAGTTCGTGGGGGATATCGATGAACTATCAAATGCTATAGAACGGTGATATTGAGGCCTAAAATAACCTATATTATTTTTGAGAGATCACATTCTATTTGGATTCAGCATAGCGATCTCGCTCAATGCCAAAACTAGCAGTGTGTCTTAGTTCATAGGTGTACCACAGCGTAACTTTGAAATCGCTAATCTTGGCATCGAATCGTCAGTGCTATTAGCTCCAGATAGGTGGGTGAACCCTAGTCACACCCTTGCTCTGGCCACGGAGACCATCCATCATTTGCAGCCACCTCGTACCGAGCAGTCTCCAAGGTGCTCTAAGTGCATTTCGAGGTCGATCTTTTGAGGGTCATAACTTGAAGGTCATGAGGGCTATCGATGAACTATCAAATGCTACAAGACGGTGATATTGAGGCCTAAAATAATGTATCTCATTTTCGAGAGATCACATTTCGTTTGGATTCGGCACAGTGATCTCACTTGATGCCAAAACTCGTAGCGTGCCTTAGTTCATAGGTGCACCACAGCGTAACTTTGAAACCGCTGATCTTGGCATCGAATTTTTAGTGCCATTAGCTCTGGGTGGGCGGGTGAACCTTAGTGACACCCTTCTTCTGGCTACAGAGACCATCCATTGTCCGCGGCCACCCCATACCGAGGAGTCTCCAAGGTGCTCTAAGTGCATTTTGAGGTCGATATTTTGAGGGTCATAACTCAGAGCTCGTGAGGGCTATCAATGAACCGTTAGAGGAGACAAGTTTGTAAGAAGTAGTGGCTTAGTGTTTTTGCTAAAATAAGTTAGTGGGAAGGCTTTATTAGAGGGTCTTGGCCAAACTAGTGGGGTGTCTACCCACTCTCTAATTTTAGAGACAGTTAGGTTTTGGAGGGAGATTAGGGGAGCTCTACTACAACTATCCTTACGCTAGCTTGGACCAAGGTTGGTATCTCAAACCTGCTTCTTTTCCATTTCTTTCTTTTAGCATGGTTGAGCAAATATGAAAGTGTGGAGTTTATCAATGGAGTATGCATTGCATTGCATTGTGGAGTAGCATTCATGTGAGTGCTTGAATGGTGTTCATTCCATGTAGATTAGTGTGACACCATTGTGCATCTTGTTGTATTGTGTGGAGTATTGTGACTATGAGGTTTGGATTTCCTCTATTTCCTTGCTGTATTATGGGTGTTGATATTGTGTTGTGAAAATGTGATGTGCTCTTGAAAATTTCTTGTTTTATTTCTACTTGGTTTTTTTTTCTTGTTTTGTTCTTGAGTGTGTTATGGGCGTGGGACTTACAATCACCCTTGTGGGAAGGGAAGAGAAGTCCAGGCTGAAGGGCTTAAGTTGGGTTTGAAAAATGTATTGAGAACCTTGGAGTATGGGCTCCATTGTATGTCATAACCATTCATATCTTGCTAGGGGTGATAAGGAAAGTATGGTGTAGAAAGGAAGTTTGAGGAGTTGCAGCTGATGGTAGTGAGTTTGGAGGAGGAAATGTGGAGGCCCCAAGAGGGCATTAAATTGTTGATTTATGATAGCCCCAAGAGGGCGTGAAAATTGTTTATTGCAGATATGGTTTGGTATGGCAAGTCTTCGTTTTAGAACACACCTTCACCCTATGTTTATGGTTCCATCTGTGAAGCCATTGTGAAATAGTCTTGGGGGGGAATTGTTCAAGTTTGAAATGTAATGTTTATGCATTGAAAGATTGTATTTGTATCCCAGTTTGAGCCTTGTTCCTTAGTACAGGGGTGGTCTCTTTGAGACCTATGGTTGGGTGGAAAGCACCCATGGTCCTTGTTATTTTGTTGTGTTGCATATGCAGATTTGTGTCCAAGGGAGCAATGGAAATGGATTGCAATGATCATCTTGCATATTGATGTTGGATAAGAAAAATTGACATTATGCCCTCATTTGTGAAGGAGGATTCACCAGCTTGTTCATGTTCTCAACGATCATGTTGGACAATGCTCATGCTACTCATTATCCATATCTTTCAATGTTCATGTTCCTTATGATTTTGAAAAGTTCCTTATGTTGCTCCATTGTGATGGAAGGAGATTGTATCATTGTTACCTAATATACGTGTAGAGGAAATAATTGATAAGGTTGTATATGCATGTTTCATTTGGAGTTTATATTGTTATGAAAGCATTGGTATGAGTCGCAGATTTACTTTGACATCATTGTTATCATTTGAAAATGTGAAAGAAATTTTTCTCCCTATGGTATTGTAAATGACTAGTTGATAATAACAATCCATAGATGTTATGTGATACCATTGATTGTATAAATTTAAAACTTAGTAGATTGCTTACAATCTTGTTGTGCACTCAATAATTTGGAAGGAAAATTTTATGTTCATATCACATGCATGGATAACATTGATTTTAATTACCAAGCTTAATGCAATTCTAAGCAAAGAAATCATCAAATTAATTTCATGATATAACAAAATGAAGTTTTTTGTAAGAGAAGACATAATAAAATCTATGAGATGCATTGTTGTAGGCATGCATTTTCCTCTCTGGAAAATGTATGGTAAAGGCGAATAAATCCCTTCCTTAATACAGAGCAATAAAATATTAAAGAATATTCCCAGATTCTAGACTGCTGTCCAATAAAAAATAATAATAATAATAGCATATAGAGACTAATGAGTGTCCTAGACTAATATATTTTCTAAGTGACAGAATGGTACACATTACAATCTTCTGACCTCTAAGTCACATCCAACACTCAAATAATAAATTAGTAATTAAATAAATAAAGGCATATTAGTGTGCATGTTAGAGAATATGACAAATTTAAATATTTAACTCAAAAATAAAATAAAAGCCAAGATTGATCTGGACCGCCCTTCTAGAGTAGCCCCCAACATTTCCTAAGCCATCATAATGCAAAACATTTTCTCCACTCCCCAAGGCATATTGTTAAATCTGACATTCATTCTAACATGTCATGTCAAAACTTTTATCCTTGAGCTTGCCTCCTTGAAATGGGGTTTCATCCCCATTAATATACTTGGGTGCATAGGAGAAAGGGTTTGTCACATCCTTGTCTTATGCACTAGTCGTCCCCGACTTGCAGTAGTGGTCACATGTTCCAAAGCATAGGTAGTCGACTTGAAATTTCTTGCAGCAGTGGTCACGTGTTCCCAAGCATAGGTAGTCGACTTGAAATTAAGGAGGAGCGAAGGGATTTGTACTTAGGAGAATGTCAAGTTGACATTTAATATGACTTGTTCACATTAGGATTGCTGATTGGAGGGATGGGAAAAAGATGTCCTAAGGCTTGGATTAGTCAAAATTTTGCACATGACCCACATGGGACCTTGTGGGGACCACATGTAGGAAGAAATGTGGGCTTGGTAAGAGTTAGGGAATAATGAGGATTTTGAGATAGATAGGAGATTCACCCTTTAGATTTATTTTTATTTTTATCAGATAATTATTTAATCGTTTCAAGTCTTGAGTAAAGGATAAAGACACTTAGTGTATTTGAGCTTAGTTTAAGGGTAATGTTTATATCAAGGGGCTCATTTAGAAACATGTAACAATTAAACAATATGGTAATAGAAAAGCTCAATATAGGAAAATAAATTAAATGAAATAAATAAGTTTACGAGAATGCATATATAATTGAACATGATGTTAAGTACGGAGGGTTTAATTAAATTAGTGTTAAGACTGTAAATTAGGATAGTTGGATGTAGATATAATAGGGTTAATATAAAGTAAGTTGTTGGGATGATGGGATTGGAGAATCAAGGATAAGGATGGATGGTGGATTAAAATAATAACTCAAATCTAGTTTTATCTAGTCAATAAAGCACATTGATAGATAAGAGTTACTATATAGAATTGAATGCATGAAAAACCTGTGTAGATGTTGGATTTAATGTCAAGTGAATTTTATATTTGGCTTGAGGGAATGTTAGTTAGATAATGAATGTTGTGGATTCGATTGAAGATATTAGTAGAATATCAAAGTCGATAGAATATATATACCAATTTGAAAATGTAGTGTAGGAATAAAGCATTAGTTAGCTAGTATGTAATAAGGGTCAATAGGCATGTCATTAGAGGTAGCTCGTCAGCTCATGTACCCTATGTATAATTAATGATAATATGATTCATGTACACCACATTTTACTACGTTAGTTGCATGAAATGATGAATACATATATGTCAGAACGACAAGGTATGTTATATACAAACCTTATTTATATGCTTGCACCTAATCCTTGCATAAACAATTCATCTAACAAATTTAAATTGACACACTCAATACGATGATGTAGTAGGATGTGTTTAAATACTGATCGTGAATTATTATTGAGTTAAGTACTTTGAATTGGCCCTTAGACTTACTAAGAGTTTCTCATTTTATGTGCTTACTAATTCATACTATGAAACTATTTTGAATCTTAACATGCTTTGATAATAATAATATTGATAGTGAGAAAGTAAGCTTATGGTGAATAATTAGATGTAATAATGTAAAAAGTAAATGTAATAGTATAGTAATTAAAATAGTAAATGTAAAAGCATGGCAATGTAGCTAGATTAGTTAGTAGTTGATGAGCTAGATAGTTAGTAATTGTCTTTTGTTAGAGTGAGTTTAATTTATGTATTGAAATAGTAATTTTTGTGTTTAGGAAACTGTAGTGAGTGCTAGTTTGGTGAGGAAGCAATGTTGATAGAATGCATAAGGATGACTAAATAGAGTAAAGAGGGAGAAAATGGCTCAGTATTGGTCCAATCTTCAAGAGGACCTGTAACCAGTAAGATATGGATACAAGCACATGATACACGTTTGGCACATAAAACAAATTGTTTATTCCATAAGTTGTGTATAGTATGTGTTGAATGATAGATACTTTCAATACAAGTGGGCCCTTCTCCATCATGTAGACTTCAAAGCTACCTTTGGGGCATATATTTTCTAATTTCCAATGGTTAGATCCAATATAGTGCGGTAGATAAGAGTACATTTTCTTATTTGACTAAGGGTGCTCATGTGATGAGTACGAAATCTAAATTCTCTAGATACGTGTGTTTAATCGATTAAGATATACTACACTTCCACGCCATATAGTAATTGTCACATTAATATATATTGTAATGATTAATGAATGTGTGTACATTGGTAATGAGGATAATAAGTAATTCTGATGCCCTTCCCTTACATGCTAAAATCATGACATAGTCCATATGATACAACCGACAGACCCTAATAGAATATTAGTATCAGAGGCTTGTTAGGATATGAATTACCTGACCAATTTATGAGTGTTGTATCTTGAACTTGTTGTTTTGACTCGTGATGCTAACTTGAACTAGACTGTCATCCAATCTATTTGAAAACCACACTATCCACATGAGTCTTGAACTCCTATTCAATGATAACCTTGTTTTAGGGCATGACACATGATCCATGATAAACTGAACAATACTAGATACTAAGTTAAAATGTATATCATTGTGCACATAAATGAAAAATATATATATCAAAATAAATGTATCCATAGACAAAATTTTACCCAAATATATATCAAAGATCATGTATCCATAGACAAAGTACTCAAATATATATCAAAATACATAGATCCATATACAAAATGTGGCTAATCATGCTATCAGAATGTGTATAATATCAATGTTTCTATATACAATGTGGTATATGCCATCTCAAAATGTCTCATGATGCATCCTACGACAACTATACTATCCTAGGGTGCTGGTGGATGATCAAAATGCAGCCTCTTTGCTGCACTAGGTGGATCAGATGCCTCCTACATAAACAAAAAAGGAAAACCCAAAGTTAGACTACTAAATTTATATGATTCTACGTATCTAACATTGAATTACTCAAATGCATAATGATCTTTTTTGTAATGGAGATTAATTCTATCAAAATTTCATAATAAGTACCTCTCTCATTGACCTCCTACACCGGTTAGGAGTCTTCTTGTATGCCTTCGGCAATGCTAGTACCTCTATGATTGTGGGTTGTATATGTTCAAATACCTTTGTTAGATGAATCTACAATTTAAAATATAACATTATAATTCATAGCATGCTAAATTTATAACATATTTAATCATGAATTCAAACTACAACTTACTATTGTAGGCTCCTCCTCAGGAGTGAGTGGCTGTGTCATCAAATCTACATAACTCTCCCCTCAGACCTCATGTACACTAGGAGTCTCCTATGAGATACAAAATAGTAGTTAATATAATGAAAATTAGTTTTGAATTTATTTATGAAGATAAGGATAATAAAAAATAAATGATACTTATACATACAATGGGGCTCTCAGTGCGAATGGAAATCCCTGATGGTCTACGACCCATAATTTGTACAGACTCATCACCAGTAGCGACGCCCTATATACAATAAAGAATGTAATTAAATGGGATTACCACAAACATTTTACAAGAATGCATCGATATTTAATCAAATAGAAAGCACCTAATTACCTTTCCTTTGTCAATGCATGCTAGCTCACCCTCCGCACTTTGTCCCTCCGGGACAAGTGCTACCTGCAAGATAAAAGAAAGATTAGCAACCATATATGCTACAATATCAAATAGAAAAAAAAATGTGAACACAACATAATGTACCGTAGATGTCTCAAGGCCAATTGAAATGGCCAAGAGCATGGCATCATCAATCTGTCTAGGCTCCTCCTCGGTCATCAACTAAATGTGAATGAAGATCACATACATATAAAAGTCAATATGGCTTAAAAATTAAAATTACTCTATTATAAAAATTAACTTTAAATCACATGTGTCATAACAAAAAAATATATACACGTACTGACACCGAAGGAGTCCATGCCTTTGCATTCCCCTCCTCTCTCGCATCAGGGTCTGTAGCCTCTGCGTGTGTGTCTGGTGTATCCTCATCTAATACAAAATGATACTCAGGAAGATCACCTATGGGACCCAGGAAAATATTCTTGCATGTAATGCAAGTGTGAGGCACACAAACATGTGATGAGCTATCTGATGATGAACTAGCACTAGCATCATCAACACGAGGAGGCAGGATTGACCTAGCCTGAGATATCATTAGGCTACTCAGCCTATGAATGGCTCTGATAGTCTGAGAGCTAGCCTCTATCATAATATCTAGATGCTACACTTGAAGAGGAGGGGAGATATCAGTGGGGGGGACAAAAGTGCCAGCTTTCTTCCGTTGGGAAGAGGGTCTATCCTGAGGAGCTCCTAGTCCTAAGCCCATGTTGGGCTTCATGCTCTAATAGTTCACTTTAAGTTTCAACACAAATTCAGCATATAATTTTATAAGGAAATAAAATAGTATGTCTAAATTGCCATGTGGAGGGATATCAAAGACCATCCACCAATGATCCCAAAAGTTTGCACGTATGGTGTCATTTGTGCACCATTTAATCGATAGTTTGGATTTTTTTGGGTCAACTAGCTAACCCATTTTTGGGTTCGCAAAAAGGCTGGCCAAATTGTCTTTGCTTATGTTGAGGGCTGCAACCTCATCATCAAACATCTCATGCATTTGATCACGCCAATGAAGAGCGGCATTTTTTTGGTTTGTAAGGGTTTCAATGTTATCCACTATGGTGTTTAACGTGGATAACATAGGAGCCAATGCGGGTACATTATTATATGTTCTATGCAAACCTCTCAACTCGTTGAGATTTTCATTTATCAAATCCTCGATTCGAGGAGGGTTTTGAGGGGGTAGAGGATCGTTTGGTGGACGATTTTGTGGGGGTACTAGATCGTTTGGTGGAGGGTTACAAGGAATATTATTCCCTGCCTTGGTGTCATCATTCTAATCAGCCATTCCTGTTGAATTGCAAAACGTAATATATATTTAAAAAAACTTTAATTTAAACCTTTTTTTTCAAAAAAAACCTAGATTCAACTAAAACAGACAAAATCATGCTAAAATCTATCGAATTTAGATTAAAAATTAGTTTTAAAAACAAAACAAAAACATACCTTAATATCTGATATCCGATCGAGCACTAATACTGGCCCCATAAATGTGAGAAATAAGGGCCTGCGGGTCTGTCTTTTTTTTTTTTTTTTTATGCGATGCTACAGGTGTCGGATATCCGATCTCCCAAATATCTTATATTTTATATATAACATATATAACATATAGCTATGAAATATTATATTATATTATATTTTATATATATTATATTACATTAATTATATTATAATATAAAATATTATATTATATTATTATAATGTATTATATTATATTATATTATTATAGTTTATAATATATTATACTTTATTATTATTATATTATATTATATTATTATAATATAATACAATATAATATAATATTATTATTATAGTATAATATTATACGATTATAATATAATAATAATATTATTATTATTATAACAATATTATATTATAATGTATTATACTGTTATAATATAATGTTTTTATATTATTATAATATTATAATAATAATGTCATGATTACTAGATATCCGATAAGGCTTGGCCTTTCCTTCCAGGCTTGGTACCTAGATAGGTGGAAAAAAGTCAGAGCAGATTTTGAAGCGCTTTTAGACGTGTTCAAACTCTATTTTCTTCACATCGCCACTTTTTGGCACACCATGATCCTGCACATACCCATATGTCCTTAGGGGTCCTAGGACCCCTAGGGACATATTAAAATGTTCATATGGGTCAAAGGGGGTCATAGGTCACCCTTTGACCCATTAAATGACAACATATGTCCCTACGAGTCTTAGGACCCCTAGGGACATATTAGAATGGTTAATATGGGTCAAAGGGGAACCCTATGACTCCCTTTGACCCATTAAATGATGACATATGTCCCTAGGGGTCCTAAGACCCCTAAGGACATATTAGAATTGTTCCTATGGGTCAAAGGGGGTCATAGGGTGACCTATGACCCCTTTTGACCTATTAAATGATGACATATGTCTCTAGGGGTCTTAGGACTGCTAGGGACATATTAGAATTGTTCATATTGGTCAAAGAGGGTCATAGGTTCACCCTATGACCCCCTTTGACACATTAAATGATGACATATGTCCCTAAGGGTCCTAGGACCCGTAGGGATGTATTAGAATTGTTCATATGGGTCGAAGGGGGTCATAGGGTGACCTATGACCCCCTTTGACCCATTAAATGATGACATATGTCCCTAGGGGTCCTAGGACCCCTAGAGACATATTAAAATTTTTCATATGGGTTGAACACCCTATGACCCCCTTTGACCCATTAAATGATGACATATGTCCCTAGGGGTCTTAAGACCCCTAGGAAAGTATTAGAATTGTTCATATGGGTCAAAGGGGGTCATAGGGTGACCTATGATCCCTTTTGACCCATTAAATGATGACATATGTCCCTAGGGGTCGTAGGACCCCTAGGGACGTATTAGAATTGTTCATATGGGTCAAATGGGGTCATAGGGTGACCTATGACTCCATTTGACCCATTAAATGACGACATGTCTCTAAGGTCATAGGGTGACCTATGACCCCCTTTGACCTATTAAATGATGACATATGTCCCTAGAGGTCCTAGGACCCCTAGGGACATATTAGAACTGTTCGTATGGGTCAAAGGGGGTCATAGGTCTTGACCCATTAAATAACAACATATGTCTCGAGGGGTCCTAGGACCCTTAGGGACGTATTAGAATTTTTCATATGGGTCTAAGGGGGTCATAGGGCTATCTATGACCCCCTTTGACCCATTAAATGATGACATATGTCCCTAGGGGTCCTAGGACCCCTAGGGACATATTAGAATTGTTCATATGGGTCAAAGGGGGTCATAGGGTGACCTATGACCCCCTTTGACCTATTAAATGATGGCATATGTCCCTAGGGGTCCTAAGACCCCTATGAACATATTAGAATGGTTAATATGGGTCAAAGGGGGTCACAGGTTGACCTATGACCCCCTTTGACCAATTAAATGATAATATATGTCCCTAGGTGTCCTAGGACCCTTAGGGACATATTAGAATTGTTCATATGGGTCAAAGGAGATCATAGGTTAACCTATGACCCCCTTTGACTCATTAAATGATGATATATGTCCTTAAGTGTCCTAGGACCCTTAGGGTCGTATTAGAAACATTCATATGAGTCAAAGGGGTTTATAAGGTGACCTATGGCCCCCACGACCCATTAAATGATGACATATGTCCCTAGGGGTCCTAGGACCCCTAGGGACATATTATAATGGTTAATATGGGTCAAAGAGGGTCCATTAAATGATGACATATGTCCCTAGGGGTCCTAGGACCCCTAGGGACATATTAGAATGATTAATATGGGTCAAAGGGGGTCATAGGTCATAAGGGGGTCATAGGGTGACCTATGACCTCCTTTGACCCATTAAATGATGACATATGTCCCTAGGGGTCCTAGGACCCCTAGGGACATATTAGAATTGTTCATATTGGTCAAAGAGGGTCATAGGTTGACGTATGACCCCCTTCGTCCCATTAAATTACAATATATGTCCCTGGGTGTCCTAAGACCCCTAGGGACATATTAGAATCATTCATATGGATCTCCCCTTTGACCCATTAAATGATGACATATGTCCCTAGGGGTCCTAGGACCCCTAGGGACGTATTAGAATTGTTCATATGGGTCAAAGCAGATCATAGGGTGACCTATGACCCCCTTTGACCCATTAAATGATGAAATATATTAGAATTGTTCATATGGGTTCACCCTATGACCCTTTTTGACTCATTAAATGACAACATATGTCCCTAGTGGTCCTGGGACCCCTAGGGACATATTAGAATTGTTTATATGGGTCAAAGGGGGTCATAGGTTGAGCTATGACCCCTTTGACCCATTAAATGACGATATATGTCCCTAGGGGTCCTAGGACCCCTACAGACATATTAGAATGGTTAATATGGGTCAAAGGGGGTCATAGGGTGACCTATGACCCCCTTTGACCCATTAAATGACAACATATCTCCCTAGGGGTCCTAGGACCCCTAGGGACATATTAAAATCGTTCGTATGGGTCAAAGGGGGTCATAGGGTGACCTATGACCCCCTTTGACCCTTTAGATGATGACATATGTCTTTAGGGGTCCTAGGACCCCTAGGGACATATTAGAATCATTCATATGGGTCAAAGGGGGTCATAGGGTGACCTATGACCCTGTTGGACCCATTAAATGATGATATATGTCCCTAGAAGTCCTAGGACCCCTAGGGACATATCATAATTGTTCATATTGGTCAAAGGGGGTCATAGGTTCATCCTATGATTCCCTTTGACCCATTAGATGGTGACATATGTCCCTAGGGGTCCTAGGACCCCTAGGGACATATTAGAATTGTAGCATACTATATATATATATATATATATATATATATATATATATATATATATATATACTATTAATACGATATTTATATACTATTAATACTATTGTAGCATAATAATAATAATATAAATAAACACGAAATATTAATACTATTATATCTATAGTAATAATAATAATACTATTATAGCTATAATATATATATACTATTATGGCATACTATATATATATATATACTATTGTACCATAATAATAATAATAATAATATTGATACTATATATTAATACTATAGCTATAGTAATATATATATTAATACTCTCATAGCTCTAATACTATATATTAATACTAATAAACCAAAGTCAGTTTCCCTCTAATAATTATTATAATATTAATACTATTATAGCAAAGGTTGTTTTCTCTCCAATTGTCATTGGAAAAAATTGGATATCCAATTTTTTCTGGCACCAATTTCCAACATATCCTTGTCCCTACAAACGTGACAACATCACTTTTTCAGTTCTTTTTTTACGGGTTTTGCAAAAAAGTGTGTTTTGGGGCCCAACCAATCGAAAAAAAATAAAAAATATAACCTTAGGTGTTCGAATTATTCATCTGAATGGGGAGCAGTTGTCGTTAAAAGGATAAATGCAAAATGAAGATATCCAATGAAGACATTGCGACATATAGGGAAAGAGACAAAATGGAACATCGAAACAAAAAGACAAGGTATGCTAAATATCAGTCAAATTGATGATGAATTAGTCGAAGGTGAAATCATAGAGTCAGATAATGAATATGTACAGTTGGGGAATGAAAATGTAGAGCTATCAGTGTTGAAAACTAGCCACACTAATATCTTTTAAATGAATATGTGCAAACTTGATGCATGACATCTTGGGTTCTTTGGCAATCCTGCATTCTAGCAAGGTGGTTGGTGAGTGCTCCCAAGGAACCATTCACCCATCCTACCTTGTGTGAAAACTTGATCACAACAATTTTCCATGCAATACACAAAAACTAAAAGTAGAGAAAATTTGGCATTTAATTGGCAACAATTCTCCAATAGTCTTGGTTTACAAATGAGAGGGTTGAGGATTTAAATAGGAGCCCCAATTATAATGAACTAACAAGATTGATTCGAAAAAAATGATCTAGATTAATCCATTACAAGCTCTAATTAGGGGAACCAAAAATAGCCAAAAAATAAGCCAGTGAAAAACATTCAATCACCCAAGGACCAATAAGAAACAAGGAAGCCACCTAGTCATCATTCAACTTATCATCCAAGATGTATACTCCTCTGTTCCTCTCCCTTTTAGCAAAACCAATTAACTTGAACAAAGTTTCACTAAGTTCCTCCATTTCAATGCTGGGAAGCCTGTTATGTTGTGACTCTATGACCTCTAACTTCTCCATGTAATCTTTATCTTAATTCCACCTACTTATTCTTAGGAATTTGTTATCATTCTAGGACTTCTTTCTTTTGGATAGGTGGACTTCACAATGCTTGAACCCTTGATATTTCCACCTTCATCATTTGGAATTCTTCTTTTTCATCTTCATCTTTGGGTTTGATCCTTGGAGCAATCCCTTGCATGCATTAACATCTTCCATGGCATATTAAATCCATTTCCTTGCACAACTCAATCATCATCGGGATCACTCCGTTGATGGGAATCTTATCCTTGCATTCTTTTGTGCCCTCAACCTCAAACTTTTCTTTACGTCCTTATTCATGCTCCTAAGCTCACTTTGGTGGTAGATCCTCGAATATTCTTGGTGTACTTGTTTGATCCTTACAAAAAATTGATATAAATAGAGACAAGTTGATCTCCTTGTAAGATAGTCTTTGTTCTTCAAACATTTAAGTTTTTGACCAAGTGTAAAGTTGACTTGCATTGGGACACATGAATGCCTATGAATTGAATCCTTGAACTTGTCCATGGACCTCTTTAAATCCAAACTTGTCCCATGTTTTTGACTAGTGAAGGTTTGGTCTTGGGATAATTCCTTCAGCTTGATCCTTGAATTTTCTTTCCTTTGCTCCACTTTCAAAGTGTATTATCTTGAAGTATTTTCCTTTGAACTCAAATGCTTTTGACGAGTCCCCTTTCATTTCTTTCCTTGGCATTGAGCTTGAACTCATGTCTCACCTTTCTTCGTTCTCTTCCTTGTGGCTATCCTTGATTTTCCTTAAAGAGGGCAGTGTTTGTGAGCTGATTCATGTTTATGGTGATAAAACATAGATGTCTAAATTTTGAATTAATCCAAGAAGTTTTGGCACGTATGAGATTGGTGATGCCCTAGGAACAAGGGTTTTGAGAAGGTGAATTGGGGCTTTTGGGGTTAGGGAACCCATAAACTAGTTCTTAGTCCAATAACATTAATGAAATACAGGGAACATTAATGCAAAGCACCTAATCATTTTTTTTTCTTGATGTAATAAGGTGTAGGGATAGATCTAATGATCTCCCTGTGACCATCCACATTTGCAATGAACACAAGACCCCATGGTGCAACTATAAGCCGTGGCCATCAATTAGTCCAATAAAGTGGATTTTTGGTAAATTCCATGTTTTTTAGGTAAGTCTAGATGTTTAGAACATTATTAGGGTACCTAGGAGTTTGTAGAGTCCATTTGCAATCAAATTTGCAATAAAACTTGTCTTCGCGCAAAAATTGCAAAAATTGCAAAAAGTTGCTTAGCAACTTTTGCAATTTTCTTGACAACTTTTCAAAATCTAACTTCTAACGGCTAGAACTGTTCAAATCGTTAGTGTCATTAGCTCCGAGTGGGTGAGTGAACCCTAGTGACACCCTTTTTCTGTCCATGAAGACCATCCATCATCTGCGGCCACCTGTACAAAGGAGTCCCAAAGGTTCTCTAAGTGCGTTTTGAGGTCAATCTCCAAGAGTCATAACTCGGAGCTCGTGAGGGCTATTGATGAACTATCGAATGCTACAAGACGGTGATGTTGAGGCCTAAAATAACCTATCTCATTTTTGAGAGATCACATTTCGTTTGGATTCGGCATAGCGATCTCACTTGATGCCAAAACTCGCAGTGTGCCTCAGTTCATAGGTGCACCACAACATAACTTTGAAACCGCTAATCTTGGCATCGAATCGTTAGCACCATTAGCTCCGAGTGGGTGGGTGAACCCTAGTCACACCCGTGTTTCAGCCACAGAGACCATCCATCATCCGCGACCACCCCATACCAAGGAGTCTCCAAGGTGCTCTAAGTGCATTTCGAGGTCAATCTTTCGAGGGTCATAACTCGGATCTCGTGAGGGATGTCAATGAAATATTGAATGCTATAGGATGGTTATGTTGAGGCCTAAAATAACCTATCTCATTTTCAAGAGATCACATTCCATTTGGATTCAGCACAACGATCTCGCTCAATGCCAAAACTCGCAGTGTGCCTCAGTTCATAGGTGCACCACAACGCAACTTTGAAACCACTGATCTTGGCATCGAATCGTCAGTTCCATTAGCTCCGGGTGGGTGGGTGAACCCTAGTGACACCCTTGTTCTGGTCACAGAGACCATCCATCATCTATAGCCACTCCATATTGAGGTGTCCCCAACATTCTCTAAGTGCGTTTTGAGGTCGATCTTCTGAGGGTCATAACTCGGAGCTCGTGAGGGCTATCAATGAACCGTCGAATGCTATAAGATGATGATGTTGAGGCTTAAAATAACCTATCTCATTTTCAAGAGATCACATTTTGTTTGGATTCAGTACAATGATCTCGCTCGATGCCAAAACTCACAGTGTGCCTCAGTTCATAGGTGCACCACAGCGTAACTTTGAAATCGTTGATCTTGGCATCAAATTGTTAGTGCCATTAGCTCTGGGTGGGTGGGTGAATCCTAGTGACACCCTTTTTCTAGCCACGGAGACCATCCATCGTCCATGGCCACCCCGTACGGAGGATTCCCCAAGGTTCTCTAAGTGCATTTTGAGGTTGATCTTCTAAGGGTCATAACTCAAAGCTCGTGAGGGATATTGATGAACTGTCGAATGCTACAAGACGGTGATGTTGAGGCCTAAAATAATGTATCTCATTTTCAAGAGATCACATTCCATTTGGATTCGGTACAACGATCTCACTCAATGCCAAAACTTGCAATGGGCCTCAGTTCATAGGTGCACCATAGCGTAACTTTGAAACCGTTGATATTGGCATCGAATTGTCAATGCCATTAGCTCCGGGTGGGCAGGTGAACCCTAGTGACACCCTTGTTTCAGCCACAGAGACCATCCATTGTCTATGGCCACCCCATACCGAGTAGGCCCCAAGGTTCTCTAAGTGCGTTTTGAGGTCGATCTTTTGAGGGTCATAACTCAGAGCTCGTGAGGGCTATCAATGAACTGTCGAATGCTACAAGATGGTGATTTTGAGGCCTAAAATAACCTATCTCATTGTCGAAAGATCACATTTCGTTTGGATTCGGCACAACGATCTCGCTCGATGCAAAAAATCGTAGTGTGCACCACAGCGTAAATTTGAAGTCGATGTTCTTGGCATCGAATCATTAGTGCCATTAGCTCCGAGTGCGCGGGTGAACCCTAGTGACACCCTTGTTTCAGCCATGGAGACCATCCATCTTTCGCGGCCACCCCGTACCAAGGTGTCCCCAAGGTTCTCTAAGTGCGTTTTGAGGTCGATCTTCTAAGGGTCATAACTCAGAGCTCGTGAGGGCTATCGATGAACTATCGAATTCTACAGGACAATGATGTTGAGGCCTAAAATAACCTATCTCATTTTTGAGAGATCACATTCCATTTGGATTCGGCATAGCAATCTCACTCGATGCCAAAAACTCATAGTGTGCCTTAGTTCATAGGTGCACCACAGCATAAATTTGAAACCGCTGATCTTGGCATCAAATCGTCAGCGCCATTAGCTTTGGGTGGGTGGGTGAACCCTAGTGACACCCTTGTTCCAGCCACAGAGACCATCCATCGTCCGCGACCACCCCGTATTGAGGAGTCTTTAAGGTTCTCTAAGTGCATTTTGAGGTTGATCTTCTGAGGGTCATAACTCGGAGCTCGTGAGGGCTATCGATGAACTATCGAATGCTACAAGACGGTGATGTTGAGGCCTAAAATAACCTATCTCATTTTTGAGAGATCACAATCTGTTTGGATTCAGCACAACGATCTCCCCTGATGCCAAAACTCGCAATGTGCCTCAGTTCATAGGTGAACCACAGAATAAATTTGCAACTGCTAATCTTGGCATCGAATCATCAACGCCATTAGCGCCGGGTGGGTGGGTGAACCCTAGTCACACCCTTGTTCCAGCCACAAAGACGATCCATCATCCACGACCACCCTGTACCAAGGAGTCTCCAAGGTGCTCTAAGTGCATTTCGAGGTACTTATATGTCTTCTGTTCCTATTATTATCTGTATAAGTAACACATATTTTTTATGTTATTACAGTTTATGTTTAAAAGACAAAATATATGTTAAAAGCATTTGGTTAGCTCAACCACTCAGAATAAGACTTTTCCAGTGCCAGGGATGTTGAGAATAAATATTGAATTCATATGATATTAATTTTTAAATGGGCTAGTGAATTGATTGATTTTGATCTTGAAAATTTTATAGTTAAATAGGTTTTGAGTTAGAGTAGTGCAAGGATGGTGATTTTTAAGAAGTTTTGTCATCTATATCAGCATTGCCAAAATGCAATAAGTGTTAAATAGACCATACATTCTTATAACTCATAAATCTGTACAAACCACTACTCATATAATATGAATCAATAATAAAAATTTGAACTGTAATATACCACTTATTAATAACGAACATATCAAAATAGACCAGCATATCCATAGACAAAGTACTCAAATATATATCAAAATACATAGATCCATATACAAAATGTGGTTGATCATGCCATCAAAATGTGTATAATATCAATGTTTTTATATACAATGTGGCATATGCCATCTCAAAATGTCTCATGATGCATCCTACGACAACTATACTATCCTAGGGTGCTGGTGGATGATCAAAATGCAGCCTCTTCACTGCATTAGGTGGATTGGATGCCTCCTACATAAACAAAAACGAAAAATCCAAAGTTAGACTACTAAATTTATATGATTCTTTGTATCTAACATTGAATTACTCAAATGCATATTGATCTTTTTTGTAATGAAGATTTATACTATCAAAATTTCATAATAAATACCTCTCTCGTCGACCTCCTACGCTGGTCAGGAGTCCTCTCATATGCCCTCGACAATGCTTCTACCTCTAATTGTGGGTTGTATATGTTCAAATACGTTTGTCAAATGAATCTACAATTTAAACTATAACATTATAATTCATGGCTTGCTAAATTTATAACATATTTAATCATAAATTCAAACTACAACTTACTATTGTAGGCTCCTCCTCAGGAGAGAGTGCCTGCATCATCAAATCTACATAACTCTCTCGTCGGACCTCATGTGCACTAGGAGTCTCCTATGAGATACAAAATAGTAGTTGTTAATATCATGGAAATCGCTTTTGAATTTATTTATGAAGATAAGGATAATAAAAAATAAATGATACTTATACATACAATGGGGCTCTCGGTGCAAATGGAAATCCTTGATAGTCTACGATGCAGAATCTATACATGCTCATCGCCAGTAGGCATGCCCTATATACAATACAGAATGTAATTAAATGGGATTACCACAAACATGTTACAAGAATGCATCAATATTTAATCAAATAGAAAGCACCTAATTACCTTTCCTTTGTCAATGCGTCTTGGCTCACCCTCCGCACTTTGTCCCCCTGGGACAACTCCTACCTGCAAGATAAAAGAAAGTTTAGCAACCATATATGCTACAATATCAAATAGAAAAGAAAATGTGAACACAACATAATGTGCCATAGATGTCTCAAGGCCAAATGAAATGGTCGAGAGCGTGGCATCATCAATCTGTTTAAGCTCCTCCTTGGTCATCAACTAAACATGAATGAAGATCACATAAATATAAAAGTCAATATGGCTTAAAAATTAAAATTACTCTATTATAAAAATTAATTTTAAATCGCATATGTCATAACAAAAAAATGTATACATGTACCAACACCGAAGGAGCCCATGCCTCTGCATTCCCCTCCTCTCTCGCATTGGGGTTTGTAGCCTCTGCACGTGTGTCTGGTGTATCCTCGTCTAATACAAAATGATACTCAGGAAGATCACCTATGGGACCCAGGAAAATATTCTTACATGTAATGCAAGTGTGAGGCACACAAACGTGTGATGAGCTAGGCGATGATGAATTGGCACCAGCATCATGAACACGAGGAGGCAAGACTGACCTAGCTTGAGATATCATGAGGCTACTCAGCCTATGAATAGCTCTAATGATCTAAGAGCTAGCCTCTTTCATAATATCTAGATGGTGCACTTGAGGAGGAGGGGAGATATCAGTGGGGGGGACAAAAGTGCCAGCTTTCTTCCACTGGGAAGTGGGTCTATCCTGAGGAGCTCCTAGTCCTAAGCCCATGTTGGGCTTCATGCTCCAATAGTTCACTTTAAGTTTCAACACAAATTCTGCATATAATGTTTTAAGGAAATAAAATGGTATGTCTAAGTTGCCATGTGGAGGGATATCAAAGACCATCCACCAACGATCCCAAAAGTTTGCACGTATGGCATCATTTGTGCACCATTTAATGGATAGTTTGGATTTTTTTGGGTCGACTCCTAAACTCATTTTCAGGTTTGCAAAAAGGCTAGCCAAATCTTCATTGGTTATGTTGAGGGCTGCAACCTCATCATAGTTCAAACCATCATCAAACATCGTGTGCATTTCATCACGCCAATGAAGAGCGACATTTTGTTGGTTCGTAAGGGTTTCAATGTTATCCACTATGGTGTTTAATGTGGATAACATTGGAGCCAATGCGGGTATATTATTATATGTCCTATGCAAACCTCTCAACTCGGTGAGGTTTTCATTTATCAAATCCTCAATTCGAGGAGGGTTTTGAGGGGGTAGAGGATCATTTGTTGGATGATTTTGTGGGGGTACTAGATCGTTTGGTGGGGGATTACGAGAAATATTATTTCATGCCTCAGTGTCATTATTCTGATCAGCCATTCCTATTGAATTGCAAAACGTAATATATATTAAAAAAAACCTAGATTCAACTAAAACAAACAAAATTATGCAAAAATCTATTGAATTTAGATTTAAAATGAGTGGGAAAAAAAAAAAAAAAAACCTACTTGGATATCCGATATCTAATATTGTATTTGATATTTGGTCGCCCTTGCAAACTAGCCCCTCCGAATGCCAAAAAACAACGCTCGCAAGTTTGCATTTTTTTTATGTATGCAGTAGAAATCAAATATCCGACACATAGCGACATATTATATATATTATATATAACATATTACATTATATTATATTTTAAATTATATTATTATATTATTATATTATTATATATTATATTATAATATATTACTTTATTATTATTATATTTTATATTATATTATATTTTATATTTTTTTTAAATATTTTATATATATTATATTACATTAATATATATTATAATATAAAATATTATATTATATTATGTTATTTTTTATTATTATATTATATTATATTATTATAATATAATATTATTATAATTTATATATTATATTATATATTACTTTTTTATTATATATTATATTATAATATATTACATTATTATTATTATATTTTATATCATATTATATTTTATATATATTATATTATATTAATATATATTATAATATAAAATATTATATTATATTATATTATTATAATTTATAATATATTATACTTTTTTATTATATATTATATTATAATATATTACTTTTTTATTTCTCTCTCTCTCTCTCTCTCTCTCTCTCTCTCTCTCTCTCTCTCTCTCTCTCTCTCTCTCTCTCTCTCTCTCTCTCTCTCTCTCTCTCTCTCTCTATATATATATATATATATATATATATATATATAATTACATTACTATATATTATAATATTAAATATTATATTATATTATTATAATATAATACATTATAATATAATATTGTTATAATATAATATTATAATAATATAATAATATTATATATTTATTAAGTATAATAAACATATAATATTATTATTATTATATTATAACAATATTATATTATAATGTATTATATTATACTATTATAATATAATATTTTTATATTATTATGATATAATAATAATATTATATTTGTCTACTACGTCGGGTATCGGATATTCGATAAGGCTCGGCCTTACCTTTCAGGTTTGGTACCTAGATAGGTGAAAAAAAGTCAGAGTGGATTTTGAAGCGCTTTTAGACGTCTTTAAACTCTATTTTTTTCACATCGCCACTTTTTGGCACACCATGATCTTGCACATACCCTGTACTTAATGTTTATATTTGCACATATTGTTTTGAAAGAAAAAATTGGTGTAATTAATGTCTATATCTGCAAAAATATTGGACATGTTGTACTTAATGTTTATATCTATACATATGGTTTTGAAAGAAAATTTTGGTGTAATTAATGTGTCTGCAAAAATATTGGACATGTTGTATTTAATGTTTATATCTGCACATATGGTTTTGAAAGAAACATTTGGTGTAATTAATGTGTATATCTACAAAAATATTGGACATGTACTTAATGTTTATATCTACAAATATGGTTTTGAAAGAAAAATTTGGTCTAATTAATGTGTATATCTGCAAAATATTGGACATGTTGTACTTAATGTTTATATCTGCACATATGGTTTTGAAAGACAAATTTGGTCACCTCGCTCAAATTCACCATTATTCCTTTCCGACATCCCACCTTTGCATTTCATCCATATTCATCACATTTCTCACCCAATGTTTGACCCATCTCAACCCTATAAATATGCTCCATTTATATCTCCATCTACCGTATCAACACAACTCTCATTTCATATTGATTACTTATTTGGACTATCTTTCTCCCATTGATGAGTTTTGATAGTGGTAGAGAACTAATTATCTTAGTTGTTGATGAGAACCAATAGAAATTATTGTCTAGCCTAGGGACATAATGAGAAGATATGGGTGCAATGAAGGAAATGACATAATTTGTGTTTCATTTATGCCTCCTCATTTTGATTTTGTTCAAGGGAGGCCCATCAATGCTAATAGAAAACAACAATGCATTTTCTAAGAGTTTACAATTGTTCAACAAAATTAATGTTTTACAAGAAAATGCACCTGAAGAACTGTTAGCTCAGAAACAAGAACATGGTGTTGATTTCCCTCATTAGGTTTGACGTAGATGTCATGACAATGATCTCATATTTTACTGGCCTACCATTAAAATATTGGGCATCCTCCAAAACTTTTGTACGCTTTGCATCTTCAATTGCTTTATTAAAACATTCATAAAAAAGGAAAAAGACACGTAACATTTCCCTCATTAGGTCCAACATAGACGCCACGACAATGATCTCATATTTTACTAGCTTTCCATATTAAAATACTGGACATCCTACACAACTATTGTATGCTTTTCGTCTTCAATTTCTTTATTAAAACATTCATGAAATAAGCCCATTAAATCCACCTCTACCCATGCCACAAGAATCTTGTCTCTCCTCTCATTGAAATCATAAGACCCAAGATCTACAATACAATATATAATATATGCAACTCTTCATGGGTATGGAAACAAAAACTTAGCCAGGGTTTCTGTTTTATACGAGCTCTGTATTGGTAGATCTAGTTAAATCAATTGAGTTGTTTTAATGCTTCAATTGGTTTTCTTGGGTTTGAATCCAAAACATGTATAATAGGTAAGACATATGATTCAAACTTGGATTGTAGCCTAAGGCGGCGGAGCTAACAAATGTATTTGTTTATATATATATATATATATATATATATATATATATATATATATATATATATATATATATATATATATATATATATATATATATATATATATATATATATATATTTGGGGTTGTTGCATTCTGCTAGCATTTGACATGGTTTGTCCAATGCTAGCAAGAAGGATAACATGTGCCACCGAACCAGGTCAATGTCTATCCAAATCATTCAATTTTGTTGGCAATTAAACTTGAAAGTCAGAATGTGAGCATCAAAGATTTCCCATATTTTCAAAACTCAAACCAAATGGATATTGGTATTTTTGTACTAACAAATGTGAGCGGTTCAATTCCATTCACACACATCTTGTTGGTTAAAAATGGATATAAGTGTTTGTATCCAATTAATGTTCTCACAACCTTTTTAATTGATTTTGTTGTCTAAAAATCCATTCTGCCTTCCTTTGTTGAATTGCCTTGAATATGATAAAAGAATAACCCCCCATGCATATAAATGTACAATCATATACCATTAAATGATGTCTTGCACCTATAAAGAGTTGCATTACATATGTTAGGCATGTCATCATAGCAAATCAATTGTAATGGGCACTCACATGTATTCCATCTATATATTGCCTTATTTGCACAATTGGTCAATGTTGTACCTTACAAAAGATACAATTTTATAGGTACAATTACTTAATCTTGTACTACACTAGATAAGATGTTCTCTATTATGTAGAATGTTCAGCTTTGCCATTTCTTATAAAGTTCAAAAAGACGCTTAACCCTAACTACATTTGTTCACAGTCATCATCATTACGAGCAGTACCTCCATGTTATTAGAAAATATCTCAAAATAAACCATAATCAACAAGCTCATGATAGAGATGAGGATGGATAAAATGAAACCCATGTTATAATCAATCAAAAGTTGTCTTCTTACAATGCTCTTTGCTAATATCCTCCTTTGTGTCACTTCATTCTTAATTCTTCTTGAAGACGTAAATTCTTAAATATTTTTTATTTCACTGGTTTCTGAATTTCATCACTAAAACACCTAATGAAGACTATTGTTTACCTACCAAATATTATAAAGTGTGTATGTTAAATTATAAAGTGTATGTATGGTAAATTATAAAATGGATATGCACTATGATTTACTAATGTCCTTAGAGTGTGTAAAATCTATTGTCAACTCGTTGCATGCCCAAAAGTAGTATATATTAATAAGATTGTAAACACAAATTAACTTTCATTAGCTTTCAATGTCCTCCAAATATAAGAATTATATGACATACAAAATGTGTATTATCTTAAACTTTACTTTGAAATGATATTTTAATAATTATAGATATAATTTCCACATTTATTTTTTCCAAAGATCATGCCAATTCTTCCAAACAAAAGTAAGGCACAATGTTCTAATGTTACAATCATTACAAACAAAATTTAACAAATATACCCCCAAAAAATAATTTGAAATCTGTTAAACATATTATGGATATGTAAGTAAATAAGTATAAAAAAGAGAATAGTTTCAATTCTCTCTACAACTTCGATCATAAACAAATTCCATGTGTAGTAACAAAACAAAATCTCTTTAAACAAACTCGAAAAGACAGTTTTATGTCAGATCATGTTGAATTCAAGACTTCTCAAAATCAATCAATTTGAACAAAAAAAGACACTTTTATGTCAGATTTTGTTGAATTCAAGACTCCTTAAATCAATCTGAACAAATTTGCAGGCTCAAAAAGACATTTTTATCAAGACTTCTCACAACCAATCTGAGCAGATTGACAACTACAAGAACATGATCCACAATAAATGCAGATAACAAACTAAGGAAAGTAGTGGAAACAAATTGATTTTAAACCTCCAAAAAACCCATTGTGTAAAGATCACCGTTCAATCTTAAATTTTGTGTGATGGCAATGGTAAGCATTCATATAATAATAATAATGTCATCCTTCCTTCACCGCAACCGCCACCACGTTTTCACGCTATCACATGTTTGATAAAAACACATGCAAGGGCTAGGGGCCAGTAGTGATAGGAAACAAAAAGCACTAGGACTTAGGGCCACCTGTTGCAAAATATGTGTTATGCCATTGCAAATGATACACAATTTTATCCATCTTAGTAATGCAACATAAAATCATCAGGTGCCTTGAAGCATGCAAAGAAACGCCTCTTAGTTGCTTTGAATTCATCAAGTGCCTTGAAGCATGCAAAGTCTACTAGATATATAGGTCTTGGCCTAAATATAAAGTAGACACAAGCAGTGACACCAATCAAACCGCATACAAACATCAAGCTTACTAAATCAGGGCTAGGTTGCTCCCACAAATTCTTCTCACTTAAGGCCTCTATCATCACAAGCAATAGAGGGATTGCTAAGAAATACAAACCATTGCTAATAAAGTAATGGTGTGCCAACTTAACATGTCTAGCATTGATAGAATGAAAGAAGCCAGGTAGTTTCCTGTAAACCCTAATAGAGAATCTCTGGGATCCTACATTAGGGCCACAACTCTCTGACCCTCTATGCAAAATCTCAGTTGAAAAAAACTCCCGCTCATTCACTATATTGGCAATGCCCTGTAATAGAACAATACTCTTCTAGAGTCCAACTAAAATCCTATATAATACCTTACAAACAGTTTTGAAACTTTTCCATATGGTGGTGGCCAATACTGTAGACCTTCCTTCGAATGTTGCTATCTTTGATCCAACTGATGTTCCTAATGTGGCTCTAGCTTTGGGGGGAGTTGTTGCCCCTCTTTCGTGTGGTGGTGGTACTTCTTCCCTGGCTGTGAGGGATTTGGGGGATGATTGTGGTTTGGATGACTTTGCTTGGCAAAAGGTTGATGGGATGGTGGAGGGATGCACAAAAGCAAAAGGAAAAAAGGTCAAGCCCTCTTTTCCATCATTTGATATGTCTCTACATTCTCAAAAGATGCAATCTAAAAGTAAATCTTGAGGCTCAGATTTCTTTTCTAGCTACTTGCCTGGTCTTTTTTGAGGTTGTCCCTTTTTGGTTTGGTTATCCTAGTTTCTTTAGCTTGTTGTCTTGTAGTTTGACATGGTTTGGGATTAAATGTCTTCTTTTGTAACCATGGGGTTTCAAGATCTCGTTTTTAAACCTGTTTAGGTGGTAGCAGTGCATTGTGTTATCTATGAGGCCACCCTAGTCACCTTGTTTTTTCAGGCGACCTCTCTCATCTAAGGTTTGTTGTTTTTAAGTTTGGGCTACATTGAAAATTTTAAGATTTGTAAAGGGTTTTAGGCACCCTTCAAAACCTGTTTTCCTTAATCGAAAACAATTTTGAAAATTTTCTACAAGGTTATAGATCTAATCATCTAATAACAACTTGAATTGCTTCTTGGCCTATAAGCTCAATAAACACAATTGCTTAGCAGAATCATTCACTTACGAAACCCCACAAAATGCACTTGATTACAAAATGGCTTAGAAAGAAGGTTGTATGATATTGCATGCACTTTAAAATACAAAACCTGATATGTAACAAATTGAATAACAACCTGAATGATGAGCTCAATCAATGCAATGGCTCAAAGGAAAAATGATAGAACATAACATGCACTTCAAAATGACCAAATTCTGATATGGAATACCT
Organism: Cupressus sempervirens; assembly: GCA_028749045.1. Taxonomy (NCBI): domain Eukaryota; kingdom Viridiplantae; phylum Streptophyta; class Pinopsida; order Cupressales; family Cupressaceae; genus Cupressus; species Cupressus sempervirens. The sequence goes on from CM053787.1 coordinate 631,442,161, forward strand.
AGAACCACAAGCTCAATGAATTCAATGATTTAGAAGATCATTTCACATTTAAAGCCCTAGAAAAAGCACTGGCTTACAAAGTGGCTTGGAATAAAATAGAGAGAATTCACACAAGAAGTGTTCAAAAAAATACACAACACCCTCAGTCTAGTTTACTCACCGACAATGTCGAGACCTCCTCAAACAAGACAACCCTAAAAGTATTTATAGTGTTTGGAGTATAGATAAGCATTGTAACCTAGCATTCATATAATTATTGCATAATTTACTATATTACTACAAGCAACAGTGATACTACATTCTTATAGGAAAATAAGCGAAAATGACAAAACTAGAGCATAGGTTTTAAAAACACATTGTGTGACCATAAATGGGAAAAAGCCCAAATAAGTTATAGGAGATGGTTGATTATTTTAAGCCTATTTAACTTGATGTTCATAAACAATCAAAGGAGTAAAATGGTGATTTGTGACACAATTTGATTCACAAGGGCACAACAACATTCAGAGCTCTCCACGACAACAAAATGCAGAGGTCACAAGGGCATAGCAATGAAATGCATCGATCACAAGGGCACAACAACGTTCAAATCTCTCCACCCTCGTTTGGAGCTCTCCACCTCTTTCGTGCGCAGCTCCACAATCGATCAAAGCAAATAAGGAATGATGTTGTGTTTTTTTTAGAATAATTTATAATCATGCCAATGTCGCAATTACGATGCCAATGTCGATATTGTGATGGCATCGGGGTCAATTGCAAAAAAAACCCATGAAAATCACCCACAAATTGTCATTGCAATTTGAACTCAAATGTTGTAGTGAAGTTCATGAGTGTCCTTAGGCAAAGGGTTTTGGATTCAATCCCAAATTAAGAGGACCTACTTGGGCACCCCATGGTTGGTTCTGGGCCATTGCGAGTAATGCAACGTTCAAAGGCTAAATGTTAATATGAGGGGGGATCAAGGTTCTTGGGAAGATCAGGGCTTGAAAAACAACAAGGAAAGGTATTTTTGCTAGAGGTTCTACTACTAGACTTAAGTCTTCCTTATCCTAGTTGGGATTTTAGGGGCAAATCACAACTTCTTGAGTGCTTTAAAGTTGTCTTCTACTAGACCTTTTCCCCTATCACCTCTGGTGTATTTTCTCTGAGCTAGTTTATTAGTTTTGGTTCCTCAGATTCAGTTGTTGGCCTAGGTTTGGTTTGTTTTCCCTAGTCAACTGAGCAATTCTTTCAACCATAGTTGCCTCATATTTGATAGGCAATCCTTTTAGCAACTCACCAAATTCTTCATCTTCAAACACCTAGTTCACTTGTTGGTACCATTGATAGCTTGTCCTGCCAAAGTATTTAGGTTGGAAATTATGTCTTCTTGGGTATCCTGGAATCCCTAATTAGGTTGTAGTATAGGAAATAATCCCTTGTGTGGTAACACCATTGCATCCCATCACACAATACCTACCTTATGGCTTATTCATTGGCTTCCCCAATAGAGTTGCCAAAAATATGTTTGTTAACATATTTTCATTGGTTTAAATAATTGGTGATAACTTCACTCTAAGCCCACTTCACACAAGAAAATTTATCACTAACAGTTGAGGTAGTTTCCCAACTAAGCTCTCTGCATTTAAAGATGCAACTTCCTCTAAAATGCTTATTCAATCAACTCATATTACAAAAGAATAATTTTGAATTAATACTTTTTATGAGTAAGTACCAAAAGGCCTCAACACTCCATAAACATGAAAATGAATGCTACAAATGTAAGTTGATGTCATTAATAACAAACCAACTAACTTAATACTATTTAAAAGTGTGGTAATTTGATCGACCACAAAGATTCTTTAAAATGTGAATCACATTGAAAATACTAATAGCAAAAGCACAAATTACTATCACATTTAGTTCAATTTTAACAGAAAACAAATACATGCATTCAAAAGCCAATTGATTCAAGAACTACAATAATTTGATATATGAAACCAAATGATTCTTGATTTATTGTATTAAGTCTTTAATAGTGACAATAAAAGTACTGAAATTAACTTAAAATATGTCTTTTTCAAAGCTAGGGTATTGACCCTCACAAAGTTTTAAAATTAACTTGTATAGCCATGTATGACTCATTCAATTTCTAAAGTTGAGTTACATTGGAGTTCTTATAAAAACAAGTCTTTCAAAATAACTAAACCAAAACTACAAAATTAGCCTCCATTGGCTATTGCATCTTTGGAATTGTGATTTAGTTGATATATGGAGCAAAGGATCTATAGGATGTCCTTGAACGACCGTGGTTCCACATGCCTTTGTCCATTCCTTGTGGGTTGTTGTGAATTTCGCCATTACTTGCTAAGTTGGCACTCCGATACGCTCTATACGCTGTCTCCATATTTCCTTGTCTTGCAGATCTCCTCCACTTTCTTTTCATGCATTTCAAAGTGATTCCTATAGATAATTAACATTGAATCCACTCTAGATACCTTGAAAATTCTCATATCTAGATGTCTTTAGCCTCTTTCATAATATTCATCTTTTCTTTGAAAAACTCAATTATGTGCTCTGCTTTTCGGTCAAACCTTTCTTCATTCTCCATTGATTTGATGTCATCACTCATGATATATCTGATACACTCTAGCTCCTTGAGGAGTTCACTTGATTCTTTTATCCCTTGTTCTATGATAGAGTTTCTCCATTCCTAATTGGCTCTAGTGACATACAATAGATTGTCATCAAGTCCTGGCACTGATCTCTCTATCAAGAATTTCATTATGCCTTAGGCTCGAACCTCTTTCATACATGCAATTACACTATCTCATTCTATTTTCTCCTTCTCACAAGCAATAAGTTATGCTTCTAGCTTAATAGTAATTGTATTGGTACGTTGGTGAGTTTCAACAAGGTTAATAATATAACTCACCCCTTCATTAGTGACACTATCTATCTAGTTGTTGAATGTTTTGGATACAACCCTATCCCTTTGGATTTGGTCCAAAAGTTTTTGGGTTGTAGGGGACTTGACATCTACACTTGTATGGACTTTTGTTAGGGGCAAGGAATCTGGATGTTGTAAGGTGCGGATATACTCTGCCATTTGCTTCAAAGATTGGTTCAATTCCCTCACGTCTTTCCAATCCTTCCAAATCCTATATGATATCATTTTATTCCTAGAGTCAAAGACTTTCATATCAACTGCACTAGTGGCTAGGCTCAAATCTACTTTTTTGACTTTGAAGTTTCACAAGAATATTTCGTAATGGCCATTATCAACAATGGGCTTAAATATGTCTACCACCTAGCACCCAGTGTCTTCATTGACCTCCATCATAGCTTCTACCTCAAGCCTTTTACTTTTGGGTGTTTTCCCCAGGCACTTACCATATCTTTGACTAGTATTATAATAGGGGCAATAGTGTGCTTCTTATTGACAGAGAGCTCAAACCACTTGTGTGCGCTAGAAGGGCCTTTTCTCTAGGGTGTATGGAAATCAACAAGGTTTCCCAATGCATGTGAAAAATGAACACTAGAGTCTACCCTTGTTTGTTTGTTTCCTTCCATCATTTCGTTGAACCTTCCATAATTGGGTCCTATATAGGTTCGTGGGAGTCTTCCAAAAAGTCTAGGTCCACCACTATTGGGGTATCTTTTGCTTGTATATTCTGTTTCCGGCTCCTAGAACAAGTGATATGGATTGTGGCCTGAAATTGGGTTGGAGCTTGTACCTCCAAAGGACAAGGAGTGTCAATTTCTAATTTTGGTTCACCTGCAGAGGGATGTTGAACAACTTTGTTAGTAAAAATAGATGGAGGTTATGAACTCGAGGTCTTCGTCACTCCCTAAGGCATTTTGTCAACTTTATCTAATTTCTCAACTTTCCTTTCCCTTAGCCATTTCTTAGTTCTTCTTACGATGTTGAATGCCCTGAGTTGTATATTCTCCTCTTCTTCCTTACTCTAGTCCATTTCAAGTATAGGAAGCCCTTCAATTTGCTCTAGCTATTTAGGATCTACCATCTCTTCATTTTTAGCTTCTTTAACCTCTTCAATTTTCATCTACAACCTAATGGTGATGATCCATCCTAGAGTGAATATTGACCAAAGTCCTTACTTCAAATTCATTAGAACAATCAGCTCAAAAATCTTATAACTGAGGTTCGTGCATATATCGTAAGTTCACCTCAAAATAAGTTTTTGCGAAACCTTTGCTATCAAAATCGAACATGGCTTGGTAAGGCTTCAAGTTCATGAGTTTTAACTCAAGATCAAGTTCAAGGCATCTTGGACCGATTTACAACAATAATGACCAAGTCCAATAGGGAATATAAAATAATAACTCTTTTTAGACTTGAGCTTCTTGCCCACTTGGGTGACTTGTCTACAAATATCGATCAACATATATTTATCTAAACAATATCTGGGCAATTTCAATGGCTTTCCTTCAAATCCTCCTACTTTTAAGTGTGTAAACTTTGGGAATCGAATGAAATAGCCATCACAAATCATGATTAGTTGCATTGCTTTTTCATATAATCTTTGATTCTCTTTTCCCTGTAGTATGAACACCATACCTGCCAGAAAACATCCTGAACCCTCCTAAAGTTCTGTGGGTTTCCTTTGTAATACAATAAAAGATGCTATTCGTAGATTTTCATATCTTCAACCCAGGGCTCATGTGGCAAACCTTCCCATTCTCTGCAAAGTGCAAGTATCTAAAATAAATAGGTGGTCATGTAAAATCTTGCCATTCTTGCAAGTTGTGAGAGTTCTTTATGAAGCTTGTCGCCAATCACTTCAACCCATTCTATATACCTATTTTGTTTGACTATTACTTGGATGAAAAAGTACATCCAACTTCCCACAAAAAGGCATGCCAATTACCCTCCACTCTGTTCAAGAAAATAACAATGTCTCTCACATCTTTGATTAGTTGTTCCCTTGTTAGAGGTCTCGGTAGGTGGGAACCTCCTTTCTCTAGTTTTAATAACCATTTTTTAGCAATGATGCTATTACAATCTTTCTTTTTCATGGAAAGTTGGTTGTAGGATAAACCAATGGTCCATTCCTCATAGGTCTCCATAAGGGAAGTTCTCATGGCGCCATTACTGTTTCTCATCTTATCTTAACCAATGATTCACCAATATAGGTTCAAATGCATCTCTTTGTTCTATCATACCTATTTCCACACATAGCGTTGCTTCAAGAAACCCTACAACTTGAATAATACGATTCTTGAACACTATGTTTGCCACAGACCTGGGTTCCACATTCTTCAATCTATCTACTACCCTTTCCATATTTTTCTTAATCAATGTTGTATCTCCCAACTCTTGGAAAAAATTGGTTAAACAATTGATTTTCTTCTCATTGGCAATCTTAGGTCTAGATGAAGACATTATGGCACTTAACAGAGGACTACATGAAATTTATAACAGATAGGAAGGTGAAAAACATAAATAATTATAGAGCAAGGAACTTCAAACAATAAAATGTAGGTAGGGGTTCTTCGAACTCCCCTATTAATTCAATTCCAATTTCCTAAGAAGAAGTTACCTCACTTTTGCTCTTGTCGCTTCCAAGCAGTAGTAAAATGATTATTATGGCAGAATGGGAAAAGTTGTTATAAAGCCTCACTCGTGTGACATGCTTGATCAAATAACAAAAACTAAACTAATTAGACAACATGCCACCATTTTTAAATGTAATTTACTTGTTGCACATACAACCTTACTCCATTGTCACTTTTTTCAAAAATAATTAAATCCATGTCTTCTCACTCCTCGTGTGCATTGATTCATGATGATTGGCTTCCACTTGATCTCTCTTTACTCATGACCTTTGAACCTAAAGAATGGTTCGAAGTTTCAAGTTCATTTGCCTTGAAGATTACAAGACAAAGTGCTACAAGACTTGGATATACAACATTAACTACTCACTATGACTCTATGAACTTTGAAATTCGAACTATGACAAACAAGGTCCAATGGTTCAACTTTACTGGAAAGCACTTCCATGAATGAGGACAAAAGAAAGACTTCACACATGGTGGACCAAGTTAGTGTTGCATACATGAAGCTGTGAACTTTGAATCTTAAACTTTGAGGTTCAATGGTTCAAGTTCATGGTCCGGGACTCAATACTAATGCAATGGGATAAAAGATAGGACACGGTCGACTCGGTGTTTGAAATTACTTTGAACTTGAACCTTGAACTTGTCAAGTTCAAAGTTCAACAACTCAAAAGGGTTTTAAAATGCCAATGGTTACTAGACTTTTGCAAGGAAAATGTGTGGGTAACATTGTTAACATGCAAAGCCTGTTTCTTTGGAACGCTTCTTGTAGCCCAACACGTAGAGTGTCATTTAGCGGTAGTAAGCACAGGTTTGGCTGCCAAATTGGGAAGAAAATTGTCCCTAATCATGACCCACTTGTCTTCTCGTTGTGCAACACCCACAAGAGCTGACCTACTTGAGTTCTACGACCTGGGATATAGTAAGATCCTCATTAGGAAAAGTCTTTGATGACAGAGGGAAGAATTTTGTACATTCTTCAAGACACGTAGCCTATTTGAGGGATTGAAGAACCACAAAAATGAGGTGAATTCGTCTTTGACCCAGGACTTGTCAAGAGAGATATTTGGAAGTAAGTTCATCGCAGAGGAATGTGTATGCAACATCCAATGGGTCAGTAGTAATGGATGGGATGCCACAAACCTCCTAGTTGAGTTCTTGTGTTCTCCTTACCCTTTCCTATGTCAATCTAGAGTGGACCAATTCATCAACAACGTATGGAGGTCCACTACTCCAAACTAACACCCACAATCTCAATTACCTCTCTGTCTCAGATTTTAGATATTCTTGTTTGTAATCAAGCTGTGATTGTTTAGCCTATAGTTTAGTAATGATTTGGTTTTTTGTCACATGCTCCATAAGGAGACAATAAAACTCATTGTTGTTTGTTGTTTACCAATAAGACTTGTTGGAGATACCTTCAGTAGTTTATTCTCAGGCTTCAGTTTGCAAACTTGTTATAACAGTTTTGTCAATACAATCTCAGATGATATTTCTTAATAGATCTATAGATGAGTAAGAAATGGAGGGGGATCAACCTCCGATGGGTCCATGATGGCATAGAATATCCAAGATTTTAATTTGACTTCACTTTGCATCCATGCTTCTAGAAACTCATCATTATCAATGTATACATTTCAAATCTATAAAGCTACCGATATTCATTGTTTAATAGGAATAACACAATTTGGTTTCTATATGTTCCTTAGGTATCTCTCCCTTATAATTTAGTCCTTAAACAAGTAACAATAGAACCCGGTCACTTAGAGTTGAGTTCAAACAAAAAGACAACTTATTGCAAATAACATTTTTCTCTCATCAACATTCATAAAAAAGGTACTCAAACAGTAACACATCAATAAAATAAATTGGGATACTAGATTGCTTCAAAATATGGAGGTTGTACATTCTAGGATAAAGTAGTTAGTGTTAGCAAAAAGTAACCAAAGGATTTGTATTGACCATGTACTTTTACATAAATTAGCAGCATTAAAAGTGTATTGATACTTGCATAATAACAACCAATAGGAAGAGGCAAAAGGGTTGTAAAGGCTAGATATACAACACAAGCGTCAGTCAGATCTTAGTAGGATCATCATCCCAAGGGAGTTATCATTAGTCTATGATTCATCGTCAAAGGCAGACCTAGAAGCCTAGACAATCAAATGCTCATCATTGATGTCCTCCAATCAAGTGACAATGCCTTTATGCTGCAAGAGAGAACAATTTGTTTCTTGAACAATAGAGGAGCACCAGAGACAACGAAATGGAAGGCCCTCATAATTCACCGATTGAATCCACAACCTATCTCCCACTATGAGAACCACATCTCTTGGGAGAGGTGTGGGAATGTCAATATCAACTAGAATGCATAGAAAGGAGGAAAGGACCATGACAACTGTGGTATCATCCACCTTTACAAAACGACCAATAGAGTTGTCAATGGTTTCAAAACAAGAGTTCTTGAAGAAATAAAGGGGAAGAATGAGAAGACAAACCCACAAAGGATGCACACTGAGAAGTTCGGTAAGAGGGTTGAAGGAGATTGCCTAGAGTTTGGCTGAAAGGGAGTGAATACCTGAAGCTGACAACTTGCTCATCACCAAATCAAATCCCTTGGTGGAAGGAAAAAGAGTGAAAACAAATCCCCTAGCACAAGGGAAAAGCTCAATATTACTTGAAACCAAAGGTCTCCAAAAGTCTGTTACCCAATGATACAGGTTAGGTAAAGAAAGCCACAAACCAACAAAACTGCAAACTAACCTGCATAATTGGAATTACATTTCAAGGACATAGACCACCATAGGGGAGACCTTGGCACAAGCCAGAGGTTGAGGTTTTACATTTGAGGGAAGACTTGCAGCAGATCTGGCAACACCAAGCAAGGGTCTGTCCACCAGCAGAAAAAATTGGCTCTGTGGGGGAGGGGGGAGCTTGTTCAAAGCCTTAACAATAAAGACCTCTTCTGAACCACCCATTGGAATAGAGGAACACAGCAGAGTGGCACCCAACACATCCTTAGAACCACCTCTGAAGAGTGCATATGCAGAAACACCAGGGAAAAAGGCATTAGTAGTGTCCACCAACAGAACGTCCTACATTGAAGGAGCCTCTACAGCCAACCTCAACTTTGGTAACACAAAATGTGTCCTGGGTAGTGTAGGACCAGACAACATTTGGCATTGGCGAAGTGGTCACATAGCGAGCAGGAGTCAATGCCTTGGCCATTGGCACAGTGTGAGTGGGAGCCTGCATTTTTAAAGTATTTCTGTACAATATTTATTAACCATGTTGCAATCAACTAATTGCATCTTCTTCTTTTTTTCAAAGAATGCCAATATTGTATTTATAGGTAAGGTATGTTGACACAAGTATTAAGTCATGGGCAAGGCAATTTCATCAGAGCTAACAAAAACTATCATACTCACTAGAATCCATGTAAAACAAGAAAGAATATCACTTATAATACATAGTTAAGGTGCAATATATTATATTGATCATTAACAGGCAAAGTTTTGTATGTTGAGCAGGGCAGGAAAGATCTTGTGAAACAGTAAGATTTTGCATCTTTGGACATTATTTCCCCATACAGAGGTATACAGCATTCATTTTTCCTTATTGAAGAGTATGGATTTTAACTGTTTCCTCTTCTTAGAGTTCTGCCACACCAGAGGCACAGGCATGTTATCTTGGGTCCTGTATATTGAATTTGTCCATGCAGCTCCTCTTATGGTGCCTTCACTGATCTTTAAGCATTCACAGTGTAACCTTGCTCAATTTATTTCTCCAGTCTCCTCTTAGTGGTGTCAGACAGCAGCAGTTTCAAATTAGCTTGAAACTTTTGATGATGGTTTTGGAGATCGTATTCATGTAAATCATACGTTTATTGAGAAAATCTGTTTGACAAGTTGACTCTGTTGCTGATGAATGCTACGAACAAGCCAAATTATTTATTTTTCCAGGAAAAAATTAGGAAATCTTATGCATTTCTTTGATACACATGGTAATTGTATATAGCATCAAGAACTTGCAGGTCAGACCTAGACACCCCAAATGTATTATTGCGGTTATCTCTTCTACTTGGGAGTTTGTTGGAGTGTCTGAAAGTGATCCTGAAGAGGGATATTTGGTCACCCGCCTGGTTGATATCTTGACCAGGCTTAATACCTTGGTAAGAACTGCCAGACTGATCCAGACAAAGAGATTGCACTGTGTATAAAGTTTTTAATTGACATGGAGAATATTAATAAATATTATTAAGCTACACGAACTATGGTTTAGAACTTAAACACACAGCGAAATGCAGACAAGTTTGGCCCTAAAGTTCACAGCATTCATACCATCAGTAAATAACAAACAAACTATCGATTATTGATAACCTCATTCAAGGTTTCCTCCTCCGTTTTGCAGGGATACTGACATCAGTACCTTGATGCAACTACCCAACTCATTTTAGAATTTGACCAATCATCACATACCTTGTAGATCTTGTAGAAAATGCTTCAGTTTTATGTGGGAAAATTTAAATGGTTACACTAATTATAAAACTTCAACAAGAAATAGATTGATAATAGCACTATTTAAATGAATCATCACAGTGGTTAAAACACCCGAGGAGTTGCTAGTTGAGAGATACATGCACAAAAAAAACAAGCAAAGGCATATAATTGATGTGGAGGTTTATTCATGAATGATATCAAGAAACAGTTGACTAATTATGCATAAATCAAGTAATTGTCTTACTATGCAGGTTGGACTTATGAACTTTCAAGAAGAATAGATTCTTCTATCTTATTCACCTCTTCCTTTACTGTCACCCACACCTCTGTTATTTTTCTTGGTTTTCCATTTATCAATTCTATTACAGTGAATGCTCGCTTTGTCGTACTAGAGGTTCTATCACCAAAAGAGTAGTTTCCATTAGAGCTTGTAGTTTCATCAACAATTTCTGTGGTGAGATGTTCAACCCTCGGTACAATAGCTCCATTCAAGTAGAAAATCCCATTATCACCCATCACTAGCATAGTTCTTGGATTGTCACTGTAAGCTAATCTCTTATGCATATGCCCAAATATAACCAATGGGAGCTTCAGTTGACTATTGTCCTTCAAGAATGATATTGCTTCAGCTAAATCTGCAAGAGTATATAAAGAAATGAAGAGTTAATAAATTATTTCAATATCCAATGTCCCAGTAGCACACCAGTTTTTTTATAAGAAAAATTCTTATCAACATGACTATTTATAAATATTAAAAAGTACATCTTCCATGTATTATCCTATTTTGATTTTAAACAACTCTAAGATCTAGAAATCTTTAGGTTGATGTGCACTACATACTCAACCACGACTGCAATTGGCAAAATCATCCAAAAAGGTTAAAACATCCACACAAATTAGGACCAAAGTCCTAATACTGCAAAATGAACATGATATCTTCTAAGTCATAAGAAGTTAAGAACTATTAATCTTACCTAAAGATGCAAGCTAAGCAGAACAATAGTCTATTATTTATAAAGTAATTAGCTCAACAGAATAAAAAGGTAAAGTATTCACATACACTATAATTCAGTCTCAATCTGAACAAGGTTGCAGGGAAAATCATATCATATTATTGAGGGTTGAATTGTCACCTTTAGATTTACTTATTTATTTTTAAATCAGAACACTGAGCTAAAAGAGAAATAGAATATAGAAGAGTGTATAATAGAAGATCAGGGACCTCTAGGAATTAAATTACAATGGTTTACTTCTCCTTTTACTTTAAACTTAGAAATTAGAGTTTGAAGGAGAGCACAATTTAGAAGTATGCAAAAGAAATTGAAGCATGATAAAGGATGGCAATATAACTCCTGATTACAATCTAGGCACTGGAAATACAAAATTGTTAAACAAGAACTCTTGAGGACCAAAGAAGAGATATTCTGGTAAGAGGATTTCCCTAACAACAAGCAAGATGTCAATCACAGTCTCATGTAAAATAATACACAAAATACGAAAGTATATTATGATAAATTGAGTGGGATGTCATATATGAATTTCAACACAATGCCGGTCTCTACGGCTGCTAGGATTCCTATGGCTACTGCAAATGTGACTGGTGGTGACCCTCTTCTGGGTTAAAGGATGTTTCTCATGATTTGAAGCGTTATAAACCCATTCAGGGTGTCTAGAGCAGGATATCAGGGAGTAAAAGGCCAAAATGGAAACAATTTTGGTCAACTGGCCAGCACCAATCATGATTCAGACTGGCACTGGAATGGTAGTTTCTCTGGACCAAGGGAGAAACAGAGGGGCTTCCCGCAGCAAGATAAGGGAGCTAGGAGGGTTTGTCACAGGGATTTGATTGTTTCGATGGGGCTTTGCAATGGAGGTGACTAGGGGTTGGATCTCACAGATCACAAGTGAGCCAAGATGGAAGATAAGGGACTTTGGAATCATTTTGGATGATAGAGCAGGACGTCTGCAAGGAGAGAGAGAGAGTGTTGAACAAAAGGACAGAGGGAAATAGAGGCAGATGGCATTTCAGGAAAGGTATATCCTGCCTGTCTTTGTAAAGAGTGGAGGCCATGTCTGAACAAAGGGGTCCGAACTTCTTTGGGGGAAATCAACAAAGCAGAAAGGACAATTGGAAGAGCCCATGAGGCAAAAGGTTTATTGGAGAAGAAAGGGGTGTTTCGCAAACAAAAGAATCACCTGCCAGGATTTGCAGAAAGTGGACGCTCTAAGTGATAGAAGAGGATAGAGAACCAAAAAGAAAGGAAGGGAAGCCGTTGGAACATGGGTTTGGTGGAATGGATGTACGCAAGGAAAATGGTGAATCTGAGATACCAATTTGAGAAACACGTCACATAAATTTGTTACAGCAGTTCTGGACAAAGAGACAGAAGGTGAAGTGATTTAAAATGAGAGGAACTTTGCAAAGCTAGGACACATTCATAGGTTCAAAGAATTTTGGCCTAAGCTACTGTAATGTCCCCATTTTTAGCAGATTCTTTCAGTTGGCCAAGTTAATCCACCATCACAACCCTTGTGAGCTGACAGTGGGATTTGAGGGTCTCAGTTGTGTGGTTATAGGCTTTCCAGCAGCCTATGGTGTATTTTGGCTCTATTTGAGGGACTTACTATTTATACTAAGTCAATATGTTGGTTCCAATGAGCTCAGTTGAGTTAGAAGAGTTTGGTGATGCTCTCAATTTTTATTTTGGCCTTTCGGTTTGAGCTCCAAGAATATTGGAGGGAGTGTCTATTTATAGTAAGTCACCTCGTCAAGTTCATTCATCATCTTTTATCATCAGGGTCACTTTGGTGTTGTTAAATTTCAATTTTGATGCTTCTTCTGCTGTTTTCGCAAAACGGGTGAATTATTATTATTATTCATCTAAATATGTTGAGGTTGTTATTTTTGTTGGTGTTGTTTGTTGGTCACCTCAGTATCATAGCTGGTTGGAACCAGGACGAAAAACTTTAAATCATGGGAACAAGAAACAATGGCCTTACATGTTAGAATTTTAAGTTATGGTGGAAAAGGTCATTTTCAGAGCCAAACGCAATTAATAAATTAGTTTATAATGACACTATATTATATTTTAATGTTGTGTGTGGGAAGCTTCTTAAGTGAAGTTCATTTGGGAAACTTTGTGCCATTTGGAGATTATAAATATGAGCCCATTTGATGAGTAAAGCATCCAATTATTTGATAATCTTATTTTGCTTTGTCGTCTTTGTGATGTTTTTGAAGGTCAAATTTTTCTGTGCCCTTGCTGAAGTACAAGGGTTTGGGATCTATAGCTGAAGTATTGTAGATTCAATTCAAAGAATTATTCCAAGATTTCTTAAAAAATTGTGCTAAGGTATACAATTTGTCATTTCTCCTATTGTATTAATTGTTGCTAAGGAGAAGTTTAATTTTTCTTGCTGCTGGAGGTTGGTCTCGAATTTGTGAAGGGATTCGTTGGAATCGTTATATTAAATTGTTTGTTGGTTAATTTGGAGTTGGTGGAGTGCCATTTATATCTGTTGTTGGGCATTATTTTTTATATGCACTTTGGGAGCAACATATATGCAGTTGCATTTATTTGTTGGAGAATTCTTTTGCTGCTATTAGTCTTCATTTCATGGGGTGTTCAAGGCATGTCTACATTTGTATAGTCCCTATGTAATTTCCAAATATTTGAGTTCAAATTATTATTGCAATATCTTCTGTTTTGCTGCTATATTATTGTATCAAATATTGCAAAACATCAAAAACAAAGAGATCAATTCTTCATCACAAATTGTTTGAGAGCCAGCAAGGCTAATTATAGTGGTATCAAAGTTTGCTTGCAAAGTGTTTGACGAAATGTCAAACAATTGAATTATTAAAGAATTTGGTATTTGCTAAAGTTATAACCGGTTGGGGTTATTACAGTGGTATTAGAGCTTGCTTGCAAAGTGTTTGACAAAATGTCAAACAACTGAATTATAAAAGAATTTGGTGTTTATTAAAGTTATAACTGGTTGGGGTCACAGTGGTATCAGAGCGGTTTCTTGCCATACTGTGGGGTAGGAAAGTTATTTTATTTTCAGATTTGCTATTTCATTTGGAGTGACCAACACTATAGCATTTTCTAGCCATGGACAGACATAAGAAGATAGGTAGCTCTACAAGCTAGCGGAGTAGTAAGGAAGATAGCAAGAAATTAAATGCCTTGAGGGAGAGTATGGAGAAACTTAAGCTTCATCAGAAAAGGTTGGTGGAGAGCTTGTCGAATCCTGAGAAGGTTGAGAGAGCCGCAAGATACATGGTTTCCGTCTTTAGAAGATCGGTGGGAAGAAGGCTCAGGTTTTCCCTGACAGGTGTCCATGATGCAGATGGACCCATATTTAGTACGACACTTGCTAGTCCTATCCATAGTGTCGATGATGGATTTATTTCACAGGAACATGTGGTTGTGTCAGTAGTAGAGGATAGCGGCATTGAGCTTCAGCAAGTTGAGGCTCCTAGAGTTGTTGCTGCAGTTAGTGTAGAGACAGTTGATACAATTGTTACTACTGATACTTCACACTCTCTCGAGGAGAGGATAATTATTGGAGATTTATATGTGAGTTGTCATAGTGTTGCTCCGATGCAGGAAGCAGTTGCTTCCTCAGGTGGGACTGATTGCAGTATGCAGTCACCCAGCTTTGATATTGGTGATTTGGGTTATACAACGGAGTCAGTAGACGTAGGTTCATACTCTAGCATTATTGATTCACAGGTTGACATTGAGTCGTGTGCAGAGTCAAGTATCAGCAGTTGAGGCTATATTAGGAGATGTGGATGCAGATAGTATGGACACATCTAATGATACATTTGATGATGCTATGAGCTGCACTGGGTATGATATCCCTTGCCAAGTATCAACTGATGACTCTGAGGAGGTTTTGGATGGGTCCCAAGATCACTGTTTACAAGATCTATCTTTTGAGGTGGAAGCTGAGGCATGCAGGGATATTGCTATTGCGAGGGCTTCCATTTCTTCAGATAAGGAGTTGATTGAGGTACATAGTAGTTGTATCTCGGATGCGGAGTTGTACGAGGTCGATAGTACACATGCAGTGAGTGATCTTATGGTGGGTAGTTCTGATTCGGTTTCCTATCATAGTGCAGTTAGTGAGATAGAGTGTTTGCATAGGAGGCAGGTGTTATAAAGGCATCATGTGACTAGTTAGTTGAAGGCGAGTGAAAGTGACATATCTTCATCTTTCGAGCATTATGATGCGATACGTTAGATGCTAGCTACATTTGGTTGGGGCACTCCTATGTTTGATGAGCACGGTGATAGTACTCTTTCTCTAGCAGAGGTTCATGTGCTTCGAGAGGCTATCAAGATCTTAAAGCATAACTATTCACAACTGGTTGTTGATAGGGATTACCTTCTGGAGTGGGGTAGCACCTGTTATGAGACATTGTTAGAGAAAGAGGAGGTGGTTGAGCTCACCCAAGAGCTTGAGGTGAATGTAGACTCTCTTGAATGTACTCAATTGGCTCTTCAGGAGTCACAGTCACGATTGGATGAGGTGATTGTGGAGTTGGAACATGTTCAGACCACACCAGCCCCAGATTCAGTTCAGTTGCATATTGTGGTTGGTGGTGAGTTTGCTTCTACGGTTGGGAATGATGGACGTGATAATGTGACCAACACATTCATCCAGCATATGGGTGCAGTAGGTACAGATGAGGTTAGAGAATCAATGGAGTCGAACTCCCATGTTGATTTGTTTCCTTTTGCTGGAAGCAAATCTATTCTTCATCTTATACAGCTGATAACATTGGACAATTGGCAGTGCCACATTTTCAGAGGGATCCGCTATGGGTCACAGGGGAGCAAGTTGATGCTTACACATATAATTTCTACTGCATAGAGTCCTTCATGGAGTATTTATTGGAGAGTTTGGATATGAGGGAGGATTCATACAAAGTGTCCAAGGGTACTCTCATCCGAGGTTCTCGTTCCATTCGGAGGTTGGTGGGAAATATTGTAGAGACTCTGTCTATTTCCCCACTGGGATATCAAGGTTGGGTTTGCTGAGAGGATTGCGTAGTATCCTGCCCGACTAGTAGTTCAGAGTCAGAGATTGGAGCCATCTTCTGATTCCCAGACTGATATTGATGAGCCCTTGATAGAGATAGGGAGTTTTTATTGACATTACACTGTGAGAAGTGCTCATCACTTTTATTTTGAGCCACAAGTAGAGGATTTGGTTTCACGTCGATGTGGGTTGGCTCTAGTTTCATACCATCCATTATGGGATGGGTTAGCACCATCTTTTGCAAATAGGATTGATAGCAACAAATTAGACCCCTTGCAGTATCTACAAACCTAATACAGTTTGGCAGAGGTTGGAGTTGGTGGTAGTGTTTCAAGTACCTATGGTTGTTACCATCTCCACAGTGTAGTTGGGTGTAAGTATCAGTTTGATGGGGACTCAGGATTGGACAGAGTTGGTATTTCAGTTGGGTTGATTTTCGATGAGTTGTTACCTTCATCAGTGCCTCAAGTAAGTTTTCAAATGATTTTGATGTTGATGTCCTTTATTTGGGTGTTGGTGTTACAGGAGTTGCTTGTACATGACAGGGATGGTACACAGTTCTACCTATGGGATCCAGGTGGACTATGATGTTCCTTTTTCTCTAGGGATTGCTTGTCTTAGGGAGGGAGGATTGTAATGTCCCCATTTTTAGCAGGTTGCTACAGTTGGCCAAGTTAGTTCACCATCGCGACCCTCATGAGTTGATAGTGGGATTTGAGAGTCTCAGTTGTGTGGTTATAGGCTTTCTAACAGCTTATGGTGTGTTTTGGCTCTGTTTGAGGGACTTACTATTTATAATAAGTCAATATGTTGGTTCTGATGAGCTCAATTGAGTTAGAGGAGTTGGGTGATGCTCTCAGTTTTTATTTCGAGCTTCCAATTTGAGCTCCAAGAATCTTGGAGGGAGCGTCTATTTATAGTAAATCACCTCGTCGAGTTCATTCATCATCTTTCTATCATCAGGGTCACTTTGGTATTGTCATATTTCAATTTTGATGCTTCTTCAACTATTTTCACAAGAGGGGTGAATTATTATTATTATTCATCTAAATATGTTGAGGTTGTTATTTTTGTTGGTGTTGTTTGTTGGTCACCTCAGTATCATAGCACATTGGAACCAGGATGAAAAGTTTTAAATCATGGGAACAAGAAACAACAACCTTACATGTCATAATTTTAAATTATGGTGGAAAAGGTCATTTTCGGAGCCAAAAGCAATTAATAAATTAGTTTATAATGGCACTTTATTATATTTTAATATTGTGTGTGGGAAGCTTCTTAAGTGAAGTTCATTTGGGAAACTTTGTGTCATTTGGAGATTATAAATATGAGCCCATTTGATGAGTAAAGCATCCAATTATTTGATAATCTTATTTTTCTTTGTCGTCTTTGTGAAATTTCCAAAGTTTTGATTTTTCTATGCCCTTGCTGAAGTATAAGGATTTGGGATCTATAGCTGAAGTCTTGTAGATTCAACTCGGAGAATTATTCCGAGATTTCTTAGCAAATTGTGCTGAGATATACAATTTGTCATTTCTCCTACTGTATTAACTTTTGATAAGGAGAAGTTGAATTTTTCTTGCTATTGGAAGTTGGTCTCGAATTTGTGAAGGGATATGCTAGAATCATTATATCCAATTGTTTTTTGGTTAATTTGGAGTTGGTGGAGTGTAATTTAAATCTGTAGTTAGGCATTATTTTCTATATGCACTTTGGGAGCAGCATATCTACAGTTGCATTTATTTGTTGAAGAATTCTTTTGTTGTTGTTAGTCTTCATTTCAGGGGGTTTTCAAGGCATGTCTACATCTGTATATTCCCTATGTAATTTCCAAATATTTGAGTTCAAATTATTATTGCAATATCTTCTGTTTTGTTGCTATATTGTTGTATCAAATATTGCAAAACATCAAAAACAAAGAAATCGATTCTTCATCACAAATTGTTTGAGAGCCAGCAAGGCTAATTACAGTGGTATCAAAGCTTGCTTGCAAAGTGTTTGACAAAATGTCAAACAACATTAACATTCTCTCTTAGCTAGGGAGCAATCCTTCTCAATATCTGAGTTATGTAGTGATGTTCATCATAGCTACTCTCAAAGAGTGGGTCCATCATGGCTACCCCCATGAATAGAAATGCAAACGAACACAAGTGCTCATCATGGAATCATTCAACATGAGGTTGTCATCTCACCTTGAAGTTCACCATGACTACTCCCAGAGGGTGAATAAACACAAGTGCAAAGTCATGGAGTCTCTCACAAGTGCTCATCATGGAATCATTCAACGTGAAATCGTCATCTCACCTTGCAGTTCACCATGACTACTCCCAGAGGGTGAATAAACACAAGTGCTCATCATGGAATCATTCAACGTGAGCTCATCATCTCACCTTGAAGTTCACCATGACTACTCCTAGAGGGTGAATAAACACAAGTGCAAAGTCATGGAGTCTCTCACATGACATCCACCATGACTACTCCGAAAGGGTGGAACAAGGGCTTTCAACTCAAATTTTCCTCTCAGATAGAAGAATGCATTAACAAGGACTTGCACCTTAAACTTCTCTCACTAGAGAAGAATGCATCATAGTACATCTGTAGAGACCGCTAATGTTGAGACCCCCTCTCAACGAGGGCATTATTCTCTCTAATTCCAAGCTTGTCATGAATATACACAAACTTTACTCTAGTAAGGGGTTTGTTGAGAATAATGGCTATCTAATCATCAGTGCTACTTTACCTCAGTTGAATAGCATTCCTATGCACCATATCTCTAATATAGTTATATTTCATCTCTACATGCTTTGACTTATCATAAAATACAAGGTTGGAGTCTACATTGCTCTTGGTGAATCCCAAAATCACCAAATATCCATCAATCTAGGAATATCACGACCTAGGTGTCAACATAAAAGCCTTCCAGCCTACATACATGGGACTCCATCCCATGAATCATAGTCCTCTGTTTGCTACAATTTCCCAACAAGGAAATTGATCATCATATTTCACTAATGCAACTTCCATCACATGACAAAGTTGGAGAAGTCATGGTCCAAATGAAAGTATACCTAGTCAATAGAGAAACCATCTCAATGGTCCACTCCCTCTGAATTAGTATGACCAAGATCCTCAGATGTTAACTAAAATAGATCCTCTAGCTGCTCCTTCTGACACGAAAGCATACCCTTCTCACATGGTCCAAGTTATGGAAGATACCTTGCTCCAAGAATGCAATCAGGTCTGAATTGTCTCCAATGATTACAAAATTGTTTGCAGGAGCAGTTTCTCGTACACCAATGTACTTATGTAATTTCATAGTAATAT
This sequence comes from Cupressus sempervirens, assembly GCA_028749045.1. Taxonomy (NCBI): domain Eukaryota; kingdom Viridiplantae; phylum Streptophyta; class Pinopsida; order Cupressales; family Cupressaceae; genus Cupressus; species Cupressus sempervirens. The sequence continues at coordinate 631,461,597 of CM053787.1, forward strand.
GAGTGAATATAATAAACTGTGGATTTATCCCCAAGCTTGGCTACATCAAAGCCTCCTTAGCTGAACAAATTATCCACACTGTTGGTAATTCTTAGCTAAAACCAAGATCCCTTGCAACTCCAAATACAACTTTCACACATTATAATGGCAGCCGAGAGATTAATTATGAATTCCATATTTATACTAGTAAGAGATGTCATTGATTGCTTCAGCTACAGTAGTTGCATCCAAAGGCTCTCTAGGGCCTGCTAGGGCACCTGCAGGAGGGCCAGCCTTCACTCCTTCTTGGACTGCAAGAGGTCCTCCCTAAAATTCTGCAATAGGCATAGATGCAAAAAGAGTGATACGAGTTGTTAAACCTCTTGGGGAGAAGCTGAGAACTATACCACTCTAATATTTCCGATAAAATTCCAACCAGATTATAAAAACATTGCTACCAAGGTTTCAATAATTTACTCTGAATTATTGTGCACAGTAATATATGGAGGACACGTTAATGATGTTATCAAACTCACTGTTATTTCCAATACATTTTCAAATCTTCACTGCTGATCCAGAATCCACTTGTATGGAGATTCCTTGTGATGATGTATTTATGTTTTGGGATTTTTGTGTTGCAGCGCAAGCACAAGACATGTCCTCGCCATCAAAATCCAAAGGCAAAATGAAATATCAATATGATAAATAAATGGCTCATGCAGCTACTTCGTCAATCATATCTATTCTAGATAACGTGATGGACACAAAGATTGGTCATGTCGATGTGGCTGATTTTCTACAAAGAGTTGAAGCTCCAGCTAGTCATGAAATGAAGCATATTAAGAGAAGCAACATTCCCCTGGTGTCTACATTTCCTATGGCGGCCATAGAACCTGATTTCATTCTCGGATGTGCACAACGGTTTACTCCAAAGACGAAGACTATCAAAGACGCTAATGGCAAGGTTATCATTAGCCTTGATCTTGAGGTCATTGAACAAATCTTCAAGGTTCCACATAAAGTAGAATGTGCTGATTTGACCAAAGAATCATTATTAGCATGTTGGAATGGGCAAAAGGGTGATTATTAGACATATGTCAACCTTTATTGGTTAGATAATAAGAGAAGCAACTTCTCTAGATGGCCAAAGACCGTTCATCGGTCTAATTTTAAGCAAGAATATAAGGATCTCATCATTCTTCTCAATAGAATTTGTGGCCTTAAAGATTCTACTGATTTCGAGCCATGGATGTATAAATTCATGTTTCAAATTATGGAGAATAAAGAACACATATTTTGCGGAGAGCTCATCAACACTGCACTTTGCTAGCAAATAGGTAACGTGGGAACTTCGACACCTTTCTACATGAACTCTTACCTTGTTTACATTGTTGCTGCCATGGGATCTTTCTCTAGTCTTTCAACCAAGGGAGATCGTCTTTAGGTTCCGGATTGGGATTAATCATTACTATGACCAAATTGCTTTGGCAAATGGTAAATTCCATCACAGAAGAGTCCAAGATGTCTTCTTTGGGCATTTCCGGTGCTTGTTCAATAAACAGTTATCTATCAAAAGAGTATCCAATGCAGCATGAGAGAAGGTGAACCAATACGGCTGTATTTTTATTCAGTTTCCCACTTTCACATACTTGAGAGTTGAATATTTCAAAGGTGAGTCGTATACCTTACCTAGGTATGCTACAGATCGAATTATTCTGATGGAGCTAGCTAGACAGCTCATGGATTTGCAGAGTGATCAGCATGCTTTGCATAGGCTTGGTTTCGGCATTACCTAAGCTAAACCTTTGGCTATTAGCAATTATTCGATCATTTATGTGCCTAAAGCAGAGAACATGGAAGCAGAGTTGCAGTTGATCACCTTGAATAAGTTCAAGGCCAGATTTGATTTTGACTACCGAGAGATGAACTCTCAAATGAAAAGAGCTTATACTCATGTTCATCGCATCAAGGACATCTGGATTGATTTGAGGACAGAACTTGACATCATGAAGATGGACTATGGCAGATTAACCTTGCAACAGATAATTGATTTTAACATGTTGGAAATTCCTTCAAATTTCCGAGTTGAAGATGATGGTAAAATCCTTAATCCGGAGTTTCATCAAGTCGGCTTTAATAAGAAGTGTCCTTTTCCTATTCAGTGGCAACAAAAAGAAGGTACGTCTATCATGGACAAGTTTCAATCCATCTTCGTAAACACCAATAAATGGTTGAAAAGTAAAAGCCTTAAAAGAGCAAATCCTAAGATGGGCTTGGATTATGAAGTTTTGGTCCTTCTGACAGGAAATCACAACTAGAAATCACAGGGAAAGATGGTGCCTCATCTTCTGATGCTAAGGGTTCCCTCAAATTCAAATTGAAGGGCGGAAAAGGAGCTAATTTATCTCAAATTCCTGAACCAATTCAAGAATTAGTGGAAGAATTAGAAGACGAATTGGAAACAAAATCTGATAAAGGAGATTCAGATGAAGAAGGGGAAATCACGATCATATCTCCTCCAAAGCCTGCACAAGCTTGTACATCTTCTATACATGAAGAGCCTTTTTTGCATCAGGTTGATGATGATGTGGATTCATTCTCCACTATTTTCACTCCTTCCATTCCAATCTCGGAGGTTAATACCATGGCTCTTCCTATTTCCTTTGCTGCTTCTCGCATCCCTGCAAATGAACAATATGAACATTTAGCAAATGTGTTTGAAGATTTTCCAACTCTTACCAGTGGTCAAGTTTCCCAACTTGATACATCTTTGACAGGGTTTGAGCTTCTCATGATGGAGTCTTCTTAGCATGTTCCTATGCCTTCAACTGTGCAAACTGAATCTTGCTCTATTACAATGGAAATACAATCAGGATCAATGACAATGGTCTCCACTGTAACTGCTTCTACGGATGAAGGTTTCAGCCCGCCTACATGATTGAGCAAAATAACAACGAAGAGGAGAAAAGTCGTTGTTCCTTCTGAACAATCTTCCTGTTAAGAAGACCAGATCCAAATCTTTGAAATATAAAATTGTTTCCAAAATTTTGGTTGATTCAAATAAAACCAAATTTGTTGAAGTTGTTGAGCCCTTGGTAGATAAACCTATTGAGGAACTTACTCATTCTAACTACAAGTTTATTAAGGTTGAAATCAGAAAGCAATCACGTTTGAGTTGTTTGCAAGATGCTCAAGATGCATTGGCTAATGTATCAAAGAGCAATCATGAGCTTTGGGAAAAGAAAAATTAATTGAAACAAGAGGTCTCTCATCTGAATGAGGTCATCCAGAAACAATCTTCTCAAAGTGTTGTTGTTATGTCTCAAACGTCTAAGGAGAGAAAGTTGATTGAAACCAGTAAGTCTTGGATACAGGAAATCATTTCTGAAGGAGTTCGAGCCATCACAGAGACATTTGCAGTCCTTAGGCGCGTCCAAGAGATGAATGAAATGGAGTGAAACTTAGTCTCTTCTTTGACTCATGAAGCAAATAACTCGAAGGAAATCCTTGATGATTGGAATGAAATGGTAAAATTCGATCTAGATGTCTTGGTCTCATGTGACATTCTTCCGCCATGTGAAATGTTCTTCAGATTTCAAGGACTCATTGGTTACAAAGAGGAAACATTGAGGAAGTTGATCATAAAGTTGCAGGTGGCCTTTGGAGATTGTCAAGCAGTTGAAACAAGTGTTACTTGTGATTTGGAACAGATAGGATGCATGTTACAGATGAATCTGGTAATCTTATTGCAGTAGAGAGAGTAAATTTAGAATATACAATCAGGATCAACGCTGATGTAGATTCTAAAGATTTTGGTTCGCACACGATGAACAAGTTTGTCTTGTATAAATCCTTGACAAGACACTTGTTAGATACTACAGCAACAAATTCCAAAGTTGTGCAATCAGCGTATGGAAATGCAGTGAGAGTAGAAGCCATATCGAAAACTATGGAAATTGCTAATCTTCCCACAGTGCGAGACATCATTGTCAACTTCAAGGCACTGAGAAACAATCTCTAAGATTGTTGTTTTGTTTTTATTTCATGTTAGTAGTTGTAAAGGATGCATTACATAAAAAAGTGTAATTACACGTAATGCGAGTTGTATGTGCAATTGCATGTAACCCTTTCTTTTCTCCTGTAGTTAGAATAGGTCAAAGTTGGTTAAGTTGAGACTTTTTCATCCACCTTTTTCTCAACTCCTGTGCCTATATAAAGGAGTGCCCCCTCATTGTAAAATTATCATTATCTTTATGCAAGAAAGCTCCTGAGAAATTGTGCCAGCAGAACTTTGTTTGTATAAGCACTATTTTTGAGAGAGTGAATACAAAGGAGCATTTGAGACTTAATTTTGATTAAGTGAGATTATTACTTGCATGAGTTATAAGCTTTGTCTATAATTCATTTAAGTTATCTTTGATTCATGTTATTTTGTGTTATTGGTAATTGTATCTCGTGAATTGAATAGAAAAGAGTTAAAAAGCAACTAAAGTCAGAGCTTTGACCAAGAGCAATTGTGGAAATATATAGCTAGAAGCTTTGTCTGTAGCTTATATTTTCTTCCTAATTCACAAAATAGGTAAGTTACTTTTACTTTTAGGAGTCTTTGTGCCCTAATTGTAAAGTTTTTCCATATAGAAGTACAACTGGACTTGGAGCCAAACTGGTACATTTTTAGCTAGCCTTTGAGTTAGTGAAGGTTTATCGGTATCACTGTTTCCATTTCTTGATAGAAGTGTAGTTAGAGATTCACCCTACCCATTACTCGCTCCATGAGTAAGTGGATTCTTTCTTGAAATATAACAAGAAAGGATATTGGTAACACTCATTTTATAAAATCTCTCGACTTCTTGCTTACCTTGAGTTGATCCAAGGAACGGTGAGAAGGGGGAGCCTTCCTTTTAAGGTAGGAGAGACTCTGTCTCACACGATGTGGCTAGTCATCCTATTTTGCGACTGGATCTTTACCCAAAATTGTCGGTTGCAAAATATCCACCCAACACCTTTCACTGCCCTTGTTCTGATCAGCTCCACCTCTTTCTTCCTTGGGATAGTGCATGGCACTAAAAGGCCCTGGCCTCGCCTCCTCAGCCAAGGTCGGCAAGACCGTGCAGTTTATACTCACAGAGTTCATTGAGAACAACTTACTCTTGTCAAGTGTGTCACCTCTACAAACACTAGCATTGTTGGTACCACCCCTTCCCGTCTACAGATTATCCTTTTTTGGAGGAGGTTTCCTCTACCTCCTCGACTTCCTAGTTTTGTTGGGATGGTGGCAGGGTTGTCCTCTCACACCCTACCCTCCTTGTCTCTCGAGATCTCGATTTGTTTCTCCTTTATTTTGTTCTTTGTCCTTAGGTCACCGTTTAGTGGTCCTGCTAGAGGTTGTATCTTGTTTGGCTCTTGAATCCCTTTGACCCGGTTGTGGTCATTAATAAATTTTATCTTTATCCTTCACTTCCACTAAAAATTGCCCAGTAGAAACAACAATGGCAGCTTCATTTCACAATCGTAATAGCAAGCAAATTGAGGTTTAGCGAGAAAATTAAATCCAACAAGTTTAACTTGTGGCTCTGAGGGGCATATTTAATGGTCAAATCGTCTGAAATAACAAATACATTCGTGGCCTAAAAGTTTCCATTGTTCATGGAAAACAACCTTGCAATTTCCAATGTCCTAGAAAACTCCTTTGCCTCCATCTCAAATTTAGAAATGAATGACGTGTGCATCTTACAGTTCATAGGAATGAAGACATCACCTTGAGATGTTTTTTATATACATAAATGAGTAGATGCAAAGAATCTCTCTATGGTTTGCAAGATCCATCTCTTATTGTAGGTTTCTTCAGATTCTTGCAACACCACTCCTAGGAAGGCTCCCCTTCTTGTGTTGGTCCACGCCTTTGCCTCCATTTCTTGAATGCAACTCCATTTTCTATTTGTGCACCCTTAGGATTTCAACATTTGCCTATCATTATAAGGCAAAATGTGGGGATGTTGATGCAAAAGGAGACGAAAAATTGATTGATATTGTTTCACAAGATAGTATCAAGCAAGCAAAGAATTCATGCATGTCCCTCAAATGGTCACAAGAAAAGCCTCAATATTAATCATTGACGATTGTCGATCTTAGTGTTGCAATACTAAATACCAAGAAAGGGCTGAAGGAAAATCCTTCAATTTGTCACTTTTATACCAACCCAAGTTGCTCTTGAGGAATGGATCTCTAAAAACTAGACCCCTACTCTCTCATGTGATACTTGCTGAATTATAGCATCAATCAAAGTGATATACTCATTACATTGAGTATTTGTACTCATGATTTATATGAACATTGTTTTACATCTCATATTATTGATATGAATATATTTATATATACACTTAACTAATCGGACTCTTATAATCAGAAGAGACTATTATGTTATTAAGTTCTTGAATGTAATTGTTTTACCACCACATGATTGTTGATTGAGAAGCAAACTAATTGTATTTTCTTATACACCGACGGTGATCAAGTAGGGACATGACCCTATGTGGCTTTTGGCCAAGTAGAGTCATGTCTCTATGGGACATGACTTTGTTGTAGCTTATGTCAAATCGATTTTATCATGAGATACCTTGTTGATGGTAAATTATCTTTAAGATAAGTATCTTATATATATAACATATATTATATATTATGCATTATATATCTTATATATAATATATATACTATATATGTAATTTAATATATATTATATATATTATGCATTATATATTATTATATAATAATATAATAATATATTACATATATGGTTCATATATTAGTATTATATATATGCCTAAAGGTGAGTTTACATATAGTTATTTATTAACTGAATGATGATTAACTATAGGGACATGTCTCTTGAAGAGACATGTCTCCTCTCATATTTATATCAGATTCAAATCTTGATGCAGGAGCATCCAGAGGAATAAGGGCAATCCTGTGTCACCCAAAAAAAAATGTACTTAGACTTAGTTTCTGTTTCATGTCTTTACATTTTTGGATACCCATTTGGGTCAAATAAAGGTTCCAACTCTCACAGTTCCACTATCAGTGCATTTGAAAATCCCGAAAAAATAGGAGCATGCAATTTGGCCATCATTTTGGTGACCTAGAAGGTGTGAATTGACCAGATGAATGTAATTGTGATTTAGAGCATTCCAGAAAAAAGAATCAGGTCAAAAGGCCCCACGGTTTGAAAGTTATTGCAGTTTTTCGGGTTTTGGAGACCCCCTAGGAATGCTTCGAAGTCAGGTTAGGGGCATTAAATGACCTCGAAAAGGGCCGAAAAATGGGGGACGAGCGAAGCTAGTTCATAGGGCTATAGAGCGCTTCGAGAGCTTTCCGAAAATGTAAACGGTTCGTCAATCGGAGCTACGGTTCAAAAGTTATGCCTCCCGAAAGTTCGGTTACCGTTTCTGGATTTTTCTAGAATTGCACCGACTTCTAACGCAGCTTCCGGAACCTTCTATTTGGTCGGTGCATGCCTACTAGCACTTTCTAGAATGTACTCCTAGTCCTTAACCCTCTGGGGTCTATTTAAGGAGATTTTTGGCATTGTAAAAGGCAGTTCGGAGTGGAGTTTGAGAGAGGGTGCTAAAAGGAGAAATATTCTCCAGATTTATGCTATTGTAAGCCCTTAGGGCATGTTTTGAAGTTTATTTTCTCTGCACTGTTTGTACTAGCTTATTTTCTCAATTAATATAATTTCCCTTTTCTATTGTGTCCATTCTGCTGTTGGGTTGTGTCCCCATCAAGTGGTATCAGAGCGGGTTTTCCTAAGTGTGTAGACAGAGCGCCGACTGTGAGACAGTTTGCACCAGGACTGTGTGGTTGTGGGTTCGAGTTAGAAGATGCCTCCACAAAGAGAGCGTGGCGAAAGGGCTAGAGCTATTGATCCTGAGGAGGTTAGAGCCCTCCAGAGACAGGTACAAGCATTGCAAGAGGAGCTTCGTAGAGGAGCAAATGTTGCCGCAGATGACAATAGTGAGGATGACAATGAAGAGGAAGTAATGGAAGTTGATGGGGAAGTTCTGAATCCTGTAGAGGAAAGGCTTTTTAGGGCCATTACTAAGTTTGGGAAAAGACCTACAATTGAAGTGGGTATATTTTCAGAAAATTTGAAACCAGATGAGTTGATCGATTGGATCAATGAACTGGAAGAATACTTTGAGTATGAGGATATAAGGGACCCAGATAGGGTTAAGTTTGCAAAGGCCAAACTGAAAGGCCATGCCAAAATCTGGTGGCAAGAGATTCAACTGGAAAGACTTAGAAGAGGAAAGGAGAAGATCACAAGATGGGATCGCATGGTGGACAAATTGAAGAAGCAGTTCATTCCTGTGGACTACGAGCTTGATCTATTTAAGAAGATGCATGGGTTAAAGCAAGCCGGAAGATCAGTCCAAGAATATACAGAGGAGTTTTACCGACTCCCGATTAGAGCGAGGCATGCAGAAGCAAATAAGGAGAAGGTTGCTCGTTATATCAGTGAGTTGCGACCTAGCATCCAAGAGGAATTAAGTCTGGTAAGAATGACCAGCGTTGAAGAAGCATACCAGTTTGCCCTACGAGTTGAAGAGAAGCTGAGTAAAAGGTTTGGAGGAAGACAAAGAGGGCACGGTCAAGGAGGACAGGGAAGCGGTAGATCATCTGGAGGCCGCAATGAAACTCAAAAGAAAAATGAAGATGAGGGTACTAGAAGGAACCAGAGGAATGAGGGTTTCAACCGCTCCCGTGATCAAGACTTTGGAAATCAAAGAGGAAGAGGTAGAGGACATGGACAAGGAAGAGGAGGCTTCCGTGGTACCTGTTTCTATTGCAATGAAGAAGGTCATCGTACCTTTGAATGCCCTCAACGACAAGGAAGGACAGATAGGAGAGCTGAGGGCCAAGCTAGGGTTGCTTATGTGGATGAGGATGCACAATCATCACATTCAGAGGATGCAAAAAGAGGAGAGACCTTGGTAAATGAAAGAGTCCTACTAAGTGGTGAGAATGAACCAGGACAACGGAGGAGTTTGTTCCGTACCAGATGCAAGTGTGAGGATAAATGTTGTGATGTGATCATTGATGGTGGTAGCACTGATAACTTGGTATCAGAAGAGATGGTCTCTAAGCTGAAGCTCAAGAGGGAGAAACATCCCCAGCCCTATCAGATTTCTTGGGTAAAAGATGATCATAAGGTCCTGGTAAGTGAACAATGTTTAGTAAAATTCAAAATTGGGAGTTACCATGATGAAGTTCTCTGTGATGTCATTTCGATGGATGTTTGCCATCTATTGTTGGGTAGACCATGGCAATTTGATAGACATGCAATACATGATGGACATGCAAACACATACTCTCTGACAAAGGATGGAGTTCGCCACAAATTGAAGCCCATGAAAAAGGAAGGTGAAAAGGTATGTAGCAGTGCTAGGATTTGTCTTGTTGATGGAAGGAAGTTTTTAGATGGCATGAAACATCAGCGTATGTGCTATGCTTTGATTCCTAGGAAAGATAAAGAAGGTAGTAATGAAATACCATTTGAAGTTTCAGATTTACTAGGGGAATTTGGAGATATTATCTCTGATAATGTTCCAGATGGATTGCCACCAGTAAGGCAAATCAGTCATCAGATAGATCGGATTCCAGGAGCTAGTTTGCCTAACAAGGCTGCTCACAGGATGACTCCTACTGAAACAGAGGAGCTAAATAGACAGGTTCAGGAGCTGTTGAGGAAGGGCTTGATTCGAGAGAGCCTGAGTCCATGTGCAGTACCTGCAGTACTTGCACCAAAGAAGGATGGAGAGTGGAGGATGTGTACAGATTCTCGAGCTATAAATAGGATAACCATCAAGTACCGATTTCCTTTACCAAGGATGGATGATCTTATGGACTGCTTGAGTGGAGCTTAGTACTTCACAAAGATAGATATGAAGAGTGGCTATCATCAGATACGGATTCGAGAAGGAGATGAGTGGAAAACAGCCTTCAAGACCAAGGAGGGTCTTTATGAGTGGTTAGTCATGCCCTTTGGATTGACGAACGCCCCAAGCACCTTCATGCGGCTCATGAATGAGGTACTTAAGAAGTTCTTGGGAAAATTTGTTATTGTCTATTTGGATGATATTTTAATTTTCAGCAAGACTTTGGAAGAACATTTACTGCATATTCGTAGTGTCCTTGAAAGGCTAAGGGAAGAGAAACTGTTAATTAATCTAAAGAAGTGTGTCTTTGCAAAAAGGGAGTTAGTCTATTTGGGATTTGTTATATCACCTGAAGGTCTCAAAATGGATCCAGAGAAGGTAAAAGCCATCTTGGAATAGCCTACTCCAAGGTCTGCTACTGAGGTAAGATCATTTCATGGTCTGGTTAGTTTTTACAAGAAGTTTATTAAGAATTTCAGTGGCATATGTGCGCCTCTAACTGATACAATAAGAGGGGATAGAAAAGAGTTCAAATGGACTGCAGCAGCTGCGAGAAGTTTTGAATTGCTGAACAAGAAAGTGACTGAACAGCCTGTGTTGGCACTTCCAGATTTTAGAAAAGTATTCCAAGTGGATTGTGATGCTAGTGGTAGCGCTATTGGGGTTGTATTAAGCCAAGAAGGTAAGCCTATTGCATATTTTAGTGAAAAATTGAATGATGCAAAGAAGAAGTATTCTGTTTATGATCAAGAGTTCTATGCAATAGTTCAAGCCTTAAAGAAATGGAGGCATTATTTATTGCCAAAGGAATTTGTTTTGTATACTGATCATCAGGCATTACAGTACCTAAATAGCCAAGGTAAATTGAATCAGAGGCACATGAAGTGGGTAGAATTCTTGCAGAGTTATACATTTGTGTTGAAGCATAGAAGTGGAAAATCTAACAAGGTTGCAGATGCATTAAGTAGGAGACAGTTGTTGCTTACAACAATGCAGGTTGAAGTAGTTGGGTTTGATGAACTCAAGAATTTGTACCCCGAGGATCCTGATTTTGCTGAAGCATGGAAAGCTTGTAAAGAACCTGTTGCTGTAGATAGAACCAAGTGGTTAGACTATTTGATTCAGGATGGTATGTTGTTCAAAGGTAGTCAATTGTGCATTCCAAGGAGTTCCATGAGGGAAAATTTGATTAAGGAGAAACACAGTGGAGGGATGGCAGGACATTTTGGTCAGGATAAGACCATTGCCATTCTTAGAGAACATTATTTTTGGCCTCAAATTACACAGGATGTGAAGAAGTTTGTACAGAGTTGCCAGGTTTGTCAAGTTGCCAAGGGATTTAGTCAAAATACTGGCCTATATCAGCCATTGCCTGTTCCATCAAGGCCATGGGAGGACATAAGTATGGATTTTGTTCTTGGATTGCCAAGGACACAAAGGGGTAATGACTCAGTATTCGTGGTGGTTGATAGGTTCTCCAAAATGGCACATTTCATTCCATGCCACAAAACTCATGATGCTGTCCATATTGCAGACTTGTTTTTCAAAGAGGTGGTAAGACTACATGGTCTTCCAAGGAGTATAGTTTCTGACAGAGATACTAAATTTGTGGGGTATTTCTGGAGGACATTGTGGAAGAAGTTGAGAACAGACTTGAAATTCAGTTCCACGCATCACCCACAGACTAATGGCCAAACAGAAGTGGTAAATAGAAGTCTGGGCAATTTGCTGAGATGTTTAGTTGGAGATAAGCCCAAGGGATGGGATTTGATTCTACCACAGGCAGAGTTTGCTTATAATAACTCTGTAAATAGGAGTACTGGAAAATCACCATTTCAAATTGTATATGGGAATAGCCCAAGGACTGCACCAGAATTGAGGAAGATAGAACAAGGGGAGAGGACAAGTGCTGAAGCTGAGGAATTTGCTGAACACATCAAGCGTCTACATGAGGAGGTTCAAGCACACATTATCAAGATGAATCAAGAATATAAAGCTAGGGCTGATCAAAGGAGAAGACATAAGGAATTCCAAGTAGGGGATCTAGTCATGGTGCACTTACGAAAAGAAAGATTTTCAGTTGGTACTTACAACAAGCTGAAAATGAAGAAATTTGGCCCCTGCAAAGTTTTGAAGAAACATGACTCAGGAAATGCATATGAGGTGGAGCTGCCAGATGGTATTCACATTTCTCCCATTTTCAACATTGCAGATTTAACAGAATATCATGATGATGGTGCAGATGAGGAGCTGGTTTTAGAGCCATGTCCAATTCCTGCTTCTAAGAAGGAGGAGATAGAAGACATTCTAGATCATCGTGTGGGTAGGAGTACCAGAAACAGGAAGTATGAAGAGTATTTGGTCAAATGGAAAGGACGGCCAATCGAGGACTCAACTTGAATTTCAGCAACTGAGGTTTCCCATTTGGGATTTCCTCTACCATCCATAAAGTGACAGGGTCACTTTTCAATCTACCCTGGGTATCTGATGCAGGAGCATCCAGAGGAATAAAGGCAATCCTGTGTCACCCAAAAAAAAATGTACTTAGACTTAGTTTCTGTTTCATGTCTTTACATTTTTGGATACCCATTTGGGTCAAATAAAGGTTCCAACTCTCACAGTTCCACTATCAGTGCATTTGAAAATCCCGAAAAAATAGGAGCATGCAATTTGGCCATCATTTTGGTGACCTAGAAGGTGTGAATTGACTAGATGAATGTAATTGTGATTTAGAGCATTCCAGAAAAAAGAATCAGGTCAAAAGGCCCCACGGTTTGAAAGTTATTGCAGTTTTTCGGGTTTTGGAGACCCCCTAGGAATGCTTCGAAGTCAGGTTAAGGGCATTAAATGACCTCGAAAAGAGCCGAAAAATGGGGGACGAGCGAAGCTAGTCCATAGGGCTATAGAGCGCTTCGAGAGCTTTCCGAAAATGTAAACGGTTCGTCAATCGGAGCTACGGTTCAAAAGTTATGCCTCCCGGAAGTTCGGTTACCGTTTTTGGATTCTTCTAGAATTGCACCGACTTCTAACGCAGCTTCCGAATCCTTCTATTTGGTCGGTGGATGCCTACTAGCACTTTCTAGAATGTACTCCTAGTCCTTAACCCTCTGGGATCTATTTAAGGAGATTTCTGGCATTGTAAAAGGCAGTTCGGAGTGGAGTTTGAGAGAGGGTGCTAAAAGGAGAAATATTCTCCAGATTTATGCTATTGTAAGCCCTTAGGGCATGTTTTGAAGTTTATTTTCTCTGCACTGTTTGTACTAGCTTATTTTCTCAGTTAATATAATTTCCCTTTTCTATTGTGTCCATTCTGTTGTTGGGTTGTGTCCCCATCAAATCTGCATTTTAAAATCATCAATAACAATGGCCATGATTATAAATTTGCAGAAACGATCTTAGTTACTTTAACAATACTCTCATTTTCCCTTGCATGTGGGTCTCCTTAGTAATATCTGATTCTTTCTCTGATAGGCTTTATGTTTAAAACCTTTCTTTCTAGATCTTAGTCCTTTAATGTACACTTTCCCAGTGGTTCCAGTATAGGTCTATTGTATCTCCCTATTCAATTTCAGTGCTCCTCCTACCTCTCCTCAATTGGTAACTAGGGAAAGACTATTTTGATTCCCGTTCCAATCATCTTGGTTCTCAAGTCATCTCCAAAACAATTTTGTATTAGAATAATATCTTCAAATATCTTATTTATTATTCTTTTAAAGGTCAATATTGTGTACCATGTAAATATTAGATTGTTTCTAATACTCTTTTATTCTTTTGTTATTAGAATGTTTCTAATAGCAACAATTGTTATGTAATAGAAACATCATCTTTATGAGTGTCTTTCTCATTCGTTTATCAATCTAGAGCCGCATTAGAGGTTTTTTTTCCGAAAAAATTATAATTTCTTTATGAAATTATTAGTTTTAATTTTTTTGAAATTATGCTATTAAGGCCCAGGTTTTTTGGCTCTCAAATCATGACTTTCACCAAAACGCATTTTCACATTCTTGTTTCCTAGTTGAAGACAAAAAATTTTGTTTTCATCAAAGGATGTTTTCTAAAGCTGTTTTTCACAGTTTTTAAAACAAATTGTGACTATTTGGGCATAGTTTCTTCAAGCATCGACATTTCTTCAGGCTCCAACAACCATACCATGGTCATATTTTTTGACACTTTTCTTTTTTTGGCTATGACTGCGTCTGTATTTCACGTCACTTATATTCCGTCATTTCTCTAGTATTTGACTTTCTGATCATCGTTTTTTTCCTTTTGGAGTTTTCCTAGTGCTGCACATGCCCTTCTAGATGTTTTTCAACCGGTTTTGCTTGAAAGAAAATTGTTTTTAGCAAAATGAAACCCATTGATTGGCTGTACACTTGAGAAAAAACCTAGCAAGGAATCGCAAGCAAAATCCAAAAGTTGTTATGCTCATCAAACTTTCGGTCACTGAAGATCAACTACCACACATTCCTTCTGGCAAAACAATAGCTGAAATTTGGACGCATCTCAAAGGTTTGCATGAAATGTCTGATGAGAGTCATGTGTTCTTCCTGAAGAACATGCTTTTCACAATCACAACGAATGAATAGGTGTCCCTGTAGGATCATGTCAATAAAATCAAGGACATTCAAGATCAGTTAGAAGCCATTAGATGCAAAATGGAAGAAGACATGGTGGTGATCACCCTGAAGAATCCACCGTCTTCCTATGAGCACTTTGTTGAAGCTTTCAACCATCACTTCCACTCATTTTGATGTTTCATTTCCAATCTCTCCATAATGCTTCTACAGCTAGATCACTAGAAACAGCACTTCGGTAGTGGTACAAGCTCATCTTCAAACACACAAGCTTTCTCAGCTAACTTCTTTCATAAGGACAAAAAACAACTATTAGTTCTCACAATCTTCTCAGCAAAATCCCTTTGCTCAGTCATCAGAAGGCTCGAACAAGAAAAATATTCAGTGCAACCCTGCCATAAGTTTGTTCATATGAAGTTGGAGTGTCGTAAACACTTAGGTTGTTCAAGCCAAGCAATTTGATTCACAGGCTAAAGTGTGTGTTGTGGAGCACAATGAGAAGGATGAGTTTTCCTTTTACGCCTTCAGGGTAGAAGACTTGCAGATCATGTAAAATCATTTCCCTAGTATATTGATTCAAGTGCCTCCCGCCACTTTACTTATCATTGGGATTGGTTCACAAATTCTCAACCATTCTCAAATTTAGTTATTTTTGGAGAGGAAGAGTACGTTGTTGTCGGAAAAGGCAATATACAAATTCAATCTAGAGGAAGAAAACTAATCTTCCTTGATGTGTACTACTATTCTAGGAATTGAACTCGAACTTCTCTTAGTCAATCAAATTCTAAGACATTACCCTTGGCTAGACGTGACATTTAGTCACATCATTGCAGTATCATTGATTGAGAGACTCGGTCTATTGTGGTTGTGGGTCTTAAGGATCCTAGTCTATTCAAACTTGTTGACTCTAGTGATTCTCAAGAGCTTGCTATGGCAGCCCATTACTCCTCTATTAATACACTTTGGCATTAGTGATATGGGCACTTAAATGTGCACCATCTTTCTTAGCATTTATATCTTGTTATTGGATTGCCAAAGATTCTATAAGAACCCTCTATTGTTTTAACTTTGACAAATACTGCTGAAATTGTTTTTGTTTTGGATTGTTGTAAAAAAATTGTGTTTTCTTCGATATTTGTTTTTCTTTGAATTTTTCAACAATATATGGGAATGAAATATGAATGCAATAAAATAAATTAATTGCAATGCAATTAATCACTAGAAAATCTATTACATTATTCTTCCATGAAAATATTTAGATGCAAATATATTTGCAGCAATATTTATTGTAAATGATTTAAGGAACCTAGAAGTCTGCAAATGAATTGCTCTTGTAATCTTCTTGTGTAGATTGCAGCTTCCTCGTTGATGGAACCCTGATTTACAAAATCAGAGTCTCCATTTGTGTGAGTATATTTCTTCACAAATATTTGCCTCATGCATATTGCTGTATGCCAATAGTGATGCATCTACATATGATCAATATAATATGGAATGGAGTTATCTGGAAGTGAACATGACATGGCAGATAGAAAATCAGGAGCAGACAGAAATCTGCTGAGAGAAGAATAATAAATATAATGATGGGAAGTTTGGAAGTTTGTGTAACTTGGAACTTATATTTTCTAAACTTTGAATATTCTTCAATGTGAGATATTCTGAACGGAATTCTGAAAGGTTTGGATGATCAGCCACCAGAGGCATCAGTGGGGAGATTATTGCCTTCTGCAATTTCTTGCACTGCCTTAGTTCAACCAAGTTACATCTCCAAGATGTTGAAGCCTTTCTATTTCTGGACGGTTATAATAACATATCATAGACATCTACAGTGATGTTCTATTTTCTGATTCTTGCACCTTCCTCATCTTGTTACCTATTCATGCAGAGGTAATGGGTTGGATGCTCTCATAAATGACAGCTCAAAAGGGAAGGACACTATTCATACTTGGCACAATATTTATCATCCAAGCATGAGTTTTTCTTTCCCGTCAAATGCAAGATGCCGCTATTTGGGTCCATGGAAGATTGGCTCAATAACGATATTTGTGGCAGTTTTGGATTATTAAATAGATGCACTCAAAATAAATAAATGATTTTCTGAATCAGGGAAAGCATCAGTATTAACGTTTTAGCATTAGTAGAAGTAAATGATGCCTATCTGATATACTAATCTGTGTTTATGTTTCCAGATAAATGTTCATTACAGTCATTTATATATGTGTATGTATATGTATATTGTTTGGATTAAACCAATGACATTATTGGCTGAGAGAACATCGACTGATTGTGTTATACATCAGCGAAGATCATAATATGTATGTATGAGTGTATTTATGTATGTCTATGACTTACATAAGCTACGGGACATGACCTTGTTGTAGCCTTTGTTGGATTGAGTTTATTAAAGCTACCTCATTGATGACAAATTGTCCTTAAGATAAGTATATTGTATATATAATATATATATATATATATATGATATATGTAATGTAATATTTATTATGCATTATATATTATTATATAATAATAATATTATATTATATTACATATATGGTTAATATATTAATATTATATATATGTTAAAAGTGAGTTATACATATAGTTATTTATAAACTAAATGGTGATTAACTTTAGAGACATGTCTCCTCCTCTCATATTTATATAAGATCCAAATCTGCATTTGAAAATCATCAATTTACAATGGCAATGAACATACATTTGCAGAAACAATCTTAGTTACTTCAACAATCACAAAGTTAAGGTTTGGTCTTTTCTTCACCATAGCATTCGTTACGTGTTGAAGCCATGCTCCCAAATAACCCAATGTCCAAAGTTGCACAGTGGTTGGAGGCCTTTGAAAGTTACATATGCCGAGAAATGTTTGTGTTGAAGAAATTGGTATTTCACGCAGTTCATGAGTTGTCTTTCATCCACAATAATGGAGAACTATGCAGCTATATCTTCCAGAACTGCCAAAGCAAAGGACTTTTGTCTATTATCAGCCTTGTTTAATCATTGGTATCTAATGGTTGTTGTTGTTGTAGGATAAAGAATCACCATGGAGGCACAGAGTTCGAACCAAGCCATCACAACGATGAAGGAGTTTCCAAATAAAGCAGTGATGAGGGTTCATAAAGACGAGGCGGCAATCTGCAGGAGTAGTTTTGGAGAATTATATTATCGTACCCGATGAAGAAATCACACAATGAATGAAGATTCATGCCGAGGCAAGAAACAACTGAAGAATAGGGAGGTGGATGCTCGTGTAAAGTCTTTGAGTGGTTTAGAAATGTTCTGCACAAGGATTGTTCAGGTTCAAAAGATTGTTTGGTTCCCATTGAGAGACAAGCAAATCATCAATTTGTTATTTCTTTCCTCGTGTTAGGAGATATCGATATGCACGCGAATTAGAGGTTGGTGGGTATTATTGTGGCTATCCGAGGAAATCGTGGATGGAGATGATTCAATAGTTTATAGAAAATGAAGAGGCCCGATGAATGTATAGATGATGGTGTGTGCGAGGATGATTGCGTTGCTTTTTAAAGGATCCAAAGGCATATCGTCAATATAAAGGATCAAATATATTTGGGTCTATTATCTTCCACCAACACCACCTGATTTGGTAGTAGCAAGTATTATGCCACCAACTAAAGCATTGATCAATGAGTTAAGAGCGATTAGTTTCTTGTTATCAAGGGTCATGATGTTTTGAAGAGACAACCGATGCCTCTTCTTCTATAAATATGAGATGCAAAACCAAAGTCAAAGATATACATAATTCATATTCCTACAAATTTTTACATACCCAAGTTATATATATGCTCTATGATATATTTTATTCTTTCATTGGTAAAGAAATGATTTTTGGAACTAAGCTTGTGAATTCGGATTATTGAGTAAATATATTTATGCAATTCTAGAGTCAAACTGCATTGGATGGATCATTCGTAACGAGTGTCTCCAGTACAATTTTATTTCTGGCATGATCAGTAAGAAATATATATTTTATTTGCATGAAGCTTTAGAGTTAAGATATTATATAGTTTTGTCCTTTATAATTATTATTTTAATTTTATAAATAATTTATATGATAGATAAGTGGACAAGATCAATTATAGCGTTTTAAAATCGAACATCATAGATATTGAGAAATATTTAATTGTTTCTAAATCTATGTTTGGTTTGTCTCTGAATCACAAAAGTTAAAATACATTCTAGACTATTTTAAAATTGTGTCCATATATTTGATCTATCGCATCTTGATTACTAAATTGTTTATAATTGATGTGCACAAAGTTTTATAAAGTTGTACGTTTTAAACTTATAATACTAACTCTATCACCCTTCGGCGCTGGTCTTTATATTTTTCAAAATTCACAATCCATACGCTAGCAATTATTTCATATCTTTCCTTTGAAGAATTAATATATTCATTTGTTGCAATCATCTATAATAATTACTTTTATTTAAACACTCATATATTCATTATGCTTAATTCGTAAATTGCAAGTTTGAAGTTTTTTATAATTCTTGTCCTTTGGGAAACTTTCAATACATTCGCATTCTAACCAATCGGCTATAAGCATCATGGGCTTAAGTGTTTTGTTCAGGATCAAGTACACTCACTTTGGTTTTGCAGAGCCAGAAGCACAAGGGATTTGGATCGCAGCGATCAGTCCCGTCAAGTTGGCCATAACCAGTTGGATATCCCAGTATTGAGTTGGCAAGACTCCTAAGATTCCAATCTGCGATTTTGGGAACCAACACTCGTATTGATGTGTTCAAGATCACTCTAATTCCAATGATAATTAACACCATAACTGCAAATAACAAGTGCCGACCCTCTAATGCAGGCACCAACTACATATATTCAAATGTTGGCTCTTCTCCCTTAACACTACTTTTACCAATAATGTCACCCCTCCTTTAAGTCTAGGCAGCCTCTTAAAAGACTAACACAGCTCTTAGTGATGCTGCAATCTACAAGAACTATCCACCCATGAGTCTTAAGTAAATTCCTTAACAAAAAACACCAAATCTACTTTGGCATTCGATCACTTTGGAGGTCATTCAGAGCCTCTGATTGACTCCATAACTAAGGCACAATTCATTGGTCTAAAAAACCAATTCAAAGTTCTTGAAAATTTGAGAATTGTCAGTTCTTCAGACCCTAGAATTTTGAAAATCTTTGGTTCTCAACAACATAATTCACAATTTCACATGCATAGAATGAATCTTTTTCTTCCTTTGAAGGCATTTCTAAATCTCCAAATACAAATTGAGCTTGAAGCTTGAAGCTTATACCCCATATAACTCAACATATGAGCTTTAATTGCAAGTTTGACGTATAATATTTCATTATATTACCCTCCATTCCTTCTCAACCCAAATCGGCCAGTAGCTTGAAACTCACTTCACATAACTTTGCATTTCAAAGTTTGAATTATAATAAATTATTATAATTCCCTCCAAAACATTGGTATCACATTAACTTATATCCATACTATTAATATAAGCTTTTAAAATAGTCATTAATTAAGTGAAACTTAATTAATGATTGTGACCCAAAAAAATAGCTCATTTAATCCTTCAATTGATTCATTCAAAATTAATGTGCTCCCATCCTAAGTCTAACGCCAATGTACCCTTGCCAAAAATAGCTCTGATCATAATTTAACTTACTATACATAGTAAGTCCCAAATTGGTCCCCTACCAAAGTCCCCATAGCTCCATGCTACTAACAATTTTTTAGATGCCCTTCTCAAAATAATAACCCTGACTTCCCCAAAAATAGTAACATACTAAAATAGTAAGTATGCCAATATGGCTCAAACGAAGAGCAATCCCGAACACCCTTGTTCACTAAAGTGGGAAAATAGCCTTAGGGTCGACCAACTAAGACCTTCTAACCAATTGATTAGCCTACGAAGGTCACAAATAGGCTAATCCTCACTACAACTCTATGTGAACTAAAATGGGGACATTACAGATTCAAACATAGGAACTTGGAGTTTGCGAAGCATGTCAGGCTGGGAAGCAGTATCACACTCCGTTTTCAAATGGCAACTCCTAGAGAGCTTCTAAGGTATTACAACTAATCCATGTTGATATTTGTGACCTATGGCCAGTCCTGTTACTAGGTCCAAGTATTTTTTACTTTTTGTTGATAATTTTAGTCATGAAATGTGGGTCTATTTTATTCATAAAAAGTTAGAGGTTTTTTTTTTGTTTCTAAAGTTCAAAGCATCTGTAATTTTGTAGAAATAGGGTTTGGTCAACATATTGTTACTCTTAGAACTGCCAATAAGGGAGAATATTGTTCTTGAGCCTTCTCCCATTTCTGTGAACATGGCATAAAGTGCCAATTAACATCTTACACCACTCAACAAAACGTTGTTGAGCATAGAAATCACACAACTACCAAAATGGCACAATCTATGCTTGAACACAACAGTGTTCCAAAGAAATTTTTGGCTGAAGCAGTCCACACTACCGTCTATCTTCTCAACCACTCTCCTACAGTGGTTCTCAAGAAGCAGACTCCAAAAGAAGCCTAATCAGATCATAAGCCCAGAATAAGACATCTCAAACTTTTTGGCTCCACTTCTTTTGTTAGGATTCCTAATGCTAAACGCACCAAGTTAGATGCCAAGAGCTAGAAGCTCATGCCAATCAGTTACAATATTAATCACAAAGCCTATCGGCTGATTAACATTGAGACTAGTCATCTCATCTTTAGTCTTGGTGTGGTCCTTAACAAGGAACAAGGGTCATTTTAGCTCCCTCTCCTCTAGTTATGGATTCAAACCATTAGTCTCTCAAGGCTCAAGATTTGGATGTTAGTCTTCCATTAGGTCCACCTATCCCTGCCTCTCCACCAGTTCCTTCTCTTGTAGGCTCACCTAGATATGCAGCTAAACAACCTATTTTTCCTCAAGATTCATCTGATTTTTTGTTTGACGATGATGATCCTATTGCACCTCCTGCACCTCCTACTTCTGATGTTGGTACTTCTACTCTCTGGCCTAAAAGATGGGCTAAGACGATTGACGATCTTCATGATGATGAGCTCATCAAGGGTAGAACTGCTTAGAAGAAGAGAAAACCTTCTATTTAGTAATTTTTTCTCTCATGGCTAGCATTCATTGTGTATGAGCCTCAAACATACACAGAGCATGGGTGGAAAGAAGCTACGAAAACCGAGCATAATAGTCTGATGAAAAATAATGCTTGGGTTCTGTTAGATCTTCCTTCAAGAATGAAATTTATTAGATGCAAATGGATCTACAAAGTCAAATACAAGATTGATAGTACTTTAAACTAGTACAAGGCTCATCTCATTGCTCAAGGCTTCTCTCACCATGAACAAATTGATTATGAGAATTTTTCTCTGATAGCAAAGATGGGCCCCATCAAATTAGCCCTACCAATGGTAGCTTAGTGTAATTGGAAGGTCCATCAAATGGACATCAAAATTGCCTTCCTAAATGGTGATTTACATGAAGAGGTGTACATGACACAACCTCTTGGATTCAAGGTTGTTAGTAAATGCCAAGTACTTAAATAGGTGAAACAACTCTCTGGCCTCAAACAAACTCCTTGGGCATGGTAAATGAAAATTGATAAGTACCTTGTAGATCAAGGTTTCCAGAGGGGTCCTTCTGACTCAAATTTGTATGTCAAGTCTACTAGGAGTGACATCATCCTTTTGGTAATTTATGTTGATGATTTGATTATCACTAGTAGTTCAACATCTTTGATTCAAGAAATCAAAAAGAATTTACACCAATCTATTTTGGTGGTATTGGATATTTCCAATTTTCTCCCTTATAAAATTAGATTGGAAGAACAATTAGATTGCAACATTATACTGTTCGAGTCTAGGTATTTTCCTAGCTATGAATTTATTATAGTAGAAAGCACCACCAAAGCACCGAAAACAAAAACTTATCATGCCAAGAAGTTATTGATTCTTAAAAATAAAGCCAACCTACTATAAATAGATATCCTCTCCAAGAATCTTGATAAGATAAGATAAGATAAGATTATTAATGTCCAACAAAAGACCACAAAAGCTCTATGGGACTAAGAGTTTACAACCAAAACGTTGACAACAGCAGTAGCACCAAACGATGTCCGAGAAAAACACCAAAAGTTGGAAATCACTACAAAAAGTGGTATAAGCATTCTCAAACCAAACTGACCTCACAAGCAATGCCAAATTACCCCTTAGAAGAGACAAACACCCGCTAAGAATAGCAAAGCCAAGTACAATAGTAGAGAACCCTAAATGAAGACATTACATAAATCTTATGTCAAGCTTCATGATCACATTTGGCATTAAGTCCTTGCAAAATAATATGGCTCCTTGTTTGGAGTTTGGGTAATTGTCGTGGCCATCAAATTTCTCAATTATAACCATGTTGCTTGAAATAGAATCTATTGATACTCGGTTTTTCTCTAACTCTTCTCTAACATGTTCACATAGTACAATGTCACATAGCTACCTGAAGTATTAAGTTCATATTCTCTTTGGTTTTGGTCTCAATTGGTTTTTGGATTAGATGGCCCATGCTTCTATCATGCATCAACGTCAATAGTTATTGTCAACTTCCACTTCTGCATGACTCAATATATTAAAGGAAACAATGCATGAAGTGTTTACTACTGATTGATATACCACAAGGAATACTAATTGTAGAGAAAAATTGTACTTACATAACATGAATGATGATGAGTAATTTTATAGCATATGAAGTACATAGTACAGTACATGAGAGTATTTACGCCATTTACTTGCCACAAAAACTCGCCAAGTCTTTGGCAAAAACTTGGCAGCAAAAGAATATAATGCCTGGGATGAAAAAGAAAAACTTGTTCTAAGCTCATTGACTGATTCTTTTGCTACTCTAGTGAAAAAATACTCTCCCAACCATCAACGAGGTCGTTTGCAGCAATTTTGCGCTGAGTGAATACTTGTAGTTCATCCAATTATAAGTGCAATTGGAGCTTGTTCAAGACCATCAGCGTGAAGAAGACAAATACGTTAGCTCAGACACACCTCAATGACCTTTTCTTTGTGCAATATAATCTTCAGTTGCACACAAGGAAAGTAGAGAAATATTAAGTGTCCAACTAATTTGATGATATAGATCTTTACATTGATTGGACAGCGCAGGAGCAGCCTTGATTGTTTGTTGAGGATGACATCTATGATTTGGAGAGGCAGGCTATGCAGGAGGGGTGTAGATTTGGATTCACATTGGATGACACTAAGGAGGATAAGGTTGATGATGATAAGGAGTTATTGCTAGTATCAACAGCATCTACGTCCAGGATGGAGGTTGAGCCACAACCTATTATCCCAAGTGAGGAGGTGCAGCCACAATAGACTCTTGAGACTAGACCCTCTAGTTCTAACTCTCTCTTAGTTTTTACTAGAGCTGGGAAAAGGAAGATGCAAAATGTTTGAATGTTCTATTTACTTTTAGTTTTACATAAACAATTTGCTATTTTAATTTTGCTTCACACTATCAAGCAACAGCAATCAGTATTCCACGAGTATGTCATTTTGTAACCAATTTGCATTCAAATCAATCGAATGTATCTAGACTTGGCTTGTTTCTTTTATGTACTCATTTATTGACACATTGGATCTTCATTGAATTTTGCAAAAAATGCATTTCTAATTAAATTTAAGCCAAGATTTCACCAAGTTTTTTTTTTTCCAGCCTTGTTGAGGTTTTTCTTTTGGCAATTTTTTCAACTGTGGTACAATGATTGAGTTTGGTACAAGGAGAATGTATTACAATGACAAACCTGCATTGATATTGGACATGCTATTTGTATGACCAATGATTTCTTTAGGACAACTTTAAAACCCAGCTTTCACTACTAAAACTTAAGTATGGTAGCTAAGTTGACAATGCATTGCTCAACAACACAACCAAGTCAGCCATGAAACAAGAACTTTACTACTGAGAGTTGAACACAGCAATCTTCAAGCATAAACTGTGTGAATTGGACATCAAGAATCAACAGGACAACATTTTTATTTTAAAAAGTATGATAATTTATCCCACACTTGTCCAAATTAGGTGGCCCCAAATTTGATTTCCTTGTGTTGTAATAAAGTACTTAATGTTAAATTTATGGTCATTTAGGAATATTTAGTCTATTTAGGTGGTTTCTAATTTCTCAGTTCGTTGTTTTAGTTGTTTAAGTATGTTTCAATTTCTATTTACGAAACTTTTTTCATTATTTCTCTATATAAGGAGAGTACGTCTCCATTTGTACTCACTAAATTATTGAACGGTGAAATAACATAACATCTTGGTGACAAGAATGATTGTACATTGATGTGTCTAATGGCAGGCATAACATTAGACAACAACTTATGTCCCAAGGGTCACACATGTTTATTCGTCAAAACAGCCTTGGTATGTCATTCAATGGATAGCTTTATAGCTTTATTACGTCATTCAAGTGAGTGCAGGAAGATGCATAACCACCAAAATTCATCTGCAATAAGGAACATGTACCAGGATCTCCATGATCACCTCCCCCAACAACCCAATCTCTTCCACATATGTCATTCATGTTAGAACCCAAACCTACAAAGAAAAAATACTAGAGTCAAGTTGTGAGTGCAGTATGCAATTCATTCCTATTAAAACAAATGCTGTGAGAGCCAATAAACTACAAAAATTCTTGAACCATTCATTACCAGTGGGACCATTGTGTGCAAGCAATATAATGGAATGCCCATAAGGAGCTGTTAAAGCAGATTCGCATATTTTCCTTGCACTTTCATTCATATTCTTCACTCCGTACCTTCACAATGATAAAAATAATTTCAAAAATTAAGAAGCTTAATATATTACTATTGAATGTACTGATTCTTTAAGTCTCAAATTTGTTTTACAAGAATAGTAGAGAAAACAAAAATTATTATCACAGATATTCTCAAACCACATTATTGAACTTCAAGAATTGCCATATTCAAGAATGACTCGTAAACATATCCTTATTCCAAGCTTCAAACCTAATCATCGAAAATTTGTCGCAACTAAGTTATAAAAGATTGCTATCTTAAAAATTTACAAGTCCAATGCAAAATTACAAAAGTCTGTATAAAAGAGAAAATGTTGTCCAGTTTTCAAAGTTATTACACAACTATAATTGTCTCACATGATAACTGCCAACATTTTTCTCAATGATGCAAGGTACTCTAATTCACATATACATAAATTTTGTAATTAACACAAAACAACTAAGTCAATAATGAATATCATTGCGCAAAAACAAGCTTACAGAATTTTTCTCAGACATGAGATAATATATCATGATAAGTACATCAAATTGAGCAACTTGTCGAAATATCAAATAATAATGATCAGTGGTACCAACCTCGAACTCAACCAAGCCCAAATCAAGCTCAGACTAGGACTTGTTGGCCGGACTCGACAAGGACTCGACAATTAAAAACATATGAAATTCAAAGATTTTTAAGGATTTTAAGTTTTTTTAATGAATCATTAAATTAATATCAAATGCACAATTATTGAGATAAATAGAAGCTACTTTGCACACATCCACAACTTTTCATAGATCATGTAAGTATAAATGCGAATTTTTGAAAGAAATTATTTAAAGTTAAACTAAAAAAGTTAATAGAAATATAGTTTCACAGTCAAATGTCTATAATATTTATGTAATATGCAATCCATTGAATCAAAAGTTCAAAATATATCAAAATAAAGGCTCATGGTAGCCTATGTCATCCTACGACTACGCATAAGATAGGTCATGGAAAACTCTAGAGCCATCATCTCTCCTCGTGTTCTAGCCTCCTCCACTACCACTGCCTCTTAGTCCACCTAATCAACCCACTCCAAGTCTTCAACACTGAACAAAAGATCATCAACTTCCAACTTCAATTTGACCTCAAATAGCCAAGACAAGTTGTGCAAGATAACACAATTGAAGGCATGTTGAATCCTAAAATTTGGCTAAGCCTGAAATTTTTTGAAAACCCCCAAAATCTAGAATCTGCATTTTGACTCCTATGAAGCTGAAACCTATCTCAAACATCCTAATAGTATTTATACAAATATAACTTAAAGTATAAGAAAGAAAATAAATGCAACTTATACTTAAATGTTATATTTGTATAAATCCTCTTGCCACTAAGCTGAAAAACTTATTATTTTTCAATGTTACACAGGGACTTGCACCCCCTCCCAAACCTCGGAGTACCCGTCCCCGAGACATCCCCGCATCGGGTACTCACGTACCCAAGTACCCCCGCCTCTGCTATTTTGTAACCATGCTGCCACTAGTATGGGGACTTGGATTTCTATTTGACTTTTGTTTTTTGAATGTTACTATTGGGTATGTAATATGTTACTATGTTGAACGTCCAATGGTTCTAGTTCATGTTGCAATTTGGCTATGTTCAAGTATTTTAATTTGGTATGTTCTACTGAAACATCATTTCATAACAAGCATTTTAAGTTCTAAATGTATACTATACAACACTCCTCCCTGCCCCATCCTCCCCTTGCCACTGTCCCCCCACCGTCCCAAAAATGAGGCCCATTTTCCCCTCATTGTGAAAACTCGTTCCGACATCCCATCGTCTCGAAGTACCCTAGCACTAGGGTAACATTGTTATTTTTTGTTGGCTAATGGCACAGTCCTACTAGAAGGACTCGGCGAGTCAGCCAAGACTCGGCCAGGACTTGGCCAAGTCCAAGTGTTGAGGCAATATACCTCATTTTGCTCGGCTCACCTCAAGACTCGTCGAGTCCTGCCATCAAAAGGTCAATAGTCATATGAATCATAAAGAGATACTATGTGTCACTTGTGCCTCCTCATTCCCGCCCTTGAGTATAGCGAGTGAAACCTATGTCTCTCTAAATCTAATTTTAAATTTTCTTCTATAATGAAACATATAGGTTCCATTTTAAACTTTTACTGCCAAAAATCTTTTCAATGTCATTTCATTAGTTCCCTTCATGTTGTAGCTTGGCTGAAGTGCATATATGTTTTTTTATAGTTTCTTGCATGAATTGGAATTAAATCTGTTTTTATCTCTTTTGAATAAATTCCAGAGATGTATCTTCACAATAATGGCCACCATTTTCCAATTTTAATGCCCACAAACTTAGAAGTATGATAGGTTGTCATCCCTTCAAGCATTGATTGAGCACTGTCCACAGAAAAGTTACAAATAAATTACATTCAAATATTCTGCAATTAAAAATTGCATCCCTCTGATTTTTTAGTCACCCCAACAATGCTCTGTTAAAAAAATGTGCCTATGGATGTTGGGCATATGTCAATAGAATAGAAAAATGTCCATTTCAAAAGCTTTCGTAAACTGGGGAAGCCTATTTCTATAACAGAAAGCTCAAACATTTTCATTTATTTGAAAGTTCCTTATTTGCAAATCATTAAGGCAGACCTATTTCTAAAGTTTATTAGAGCATTCAAATTTATAATAAATTTCACAAGAGACAATTTAGGAATTTGTCAAAGGTTGGAATTGTAGTTGTTTCGATTAACAAACTTGCAATTATGGGACCAAATATTGCTTAGTTACCTTGGTTTTGTTAAACACACTTCAAACCAGACCTGGATTCGAACTAGTACCTAGTTAGGATACAGTTCACCTAGTGGTCCGGTTAGGGTTTAAAAATCTGACCCCAAGTTCAAACTGGTTCTTCTGTTGTTCGAACCTGGGCGAATTTGGCTTGCCCAGATCAAACAACATTCGAACTTGGTTGAACAATGCCCCACAGATGGCGGAAAAGTGCACTTTTTTTGCAATTTTTATAATGTTTTTAATTCCTTAACCCTAAAAGGTGTAAGTGAAAGGATTATGTTGGCTTCTAACTCTCATTTGTGGTGTGCAAGTAGGGTATTTTGTCTCGAGCAAAAGCAAACAAGTGGTTGAGCAAGAGTTTGGTTGTGCAAGGAGGAGTTCGAAGATTGGTTTGTGAGCTCTCTTGAAGTGCCTGTACCTCATTCCTACACCTTTGCAAGCTTACAATGAGTGGAAGAGGTAAGTTTGTATTCCATTTTCTTTTTGTTTTGTTTAAGCTTTTTATTTTTTAAATTTATCTTTCATTTTCAATAAGATCTAACCATTGTTTTCCTTAAACTTCCATTCTCAATATGTATACAATTTCTCGCCATAGGAAAAAGGACCTACAATGGGATCTACCTCTTCCTCAATAGGCAATACCCAACAAAGAATAGAATCCTATTCTGATTCTCCTTTGTGGAAGTATGTGGATATTGTACATACTCTTCCAGGAGGTGGTGCTTTCTGCTGGAAATGTCAAGGCTGTAATGTAGAAAGGAATAGTTCATCTTTTAATGTGGTGGGCCATTTGTGTGGATATCCTAGAAGAGGAGTCAAGAAATATCCTGGAAAAAAAATGCACTTGTGCCAAATTCAACAATATTAAAATGTATTCAAGAGCATGAGGAAGCAGAAAAGAGAGAAGAACGTAGGAAAAATACTATTGATGGCAGTAGGAATACAACTAAAAAAAACAAAGGGAATGAAATCCACCACAGATGTTGTGATAGAAGATCACCCCTTTTATACTAGCTTGATTGCCTTTCATTCTCAAAATGGAGCACCCCTTACACACAAAGGAAAGGGACCACTAGAAATTGCATTTCAAATTCAGAGTGGGGTAATTGCCGACATTGATATGACAAGATGCTTGTATGCAAATGGGCTATCTCTTAATCTTGTTTGCTCTCCATATTTGAAGGGGATGTTGAAAAGTGCTAATGAAGCTCCTACAAGTTATTCAGATCCAAGTTTTGAGAGAGTACAAACAACCTTGTTGGATCAAGAGCTCAAGTTGGTTGATGAGCAATTGAAGCCCATAAAAGATTCATGGATTAAGATAGGAGTAACAATTATTTCAGATGGGTGGAAAGATTCTAGAAATCGTCCATTGATCAATGTTTTGGCAAAGTCCTCTAAAGGGGCAATGTTTTTGAAAGCAATGGATTGTGAAGGGCAAATAAAAGATGGGCCATTTATTGCTAATATTCTCATCTCTACCATTGAAGAAGTGGATGCTAGAAATGTTGTCAAAGTTGTAACAGACAATGCAAAAAATTGTAAAGTTGTTGATTGAAGAGAGATTAGTTAGCATGAATGTTGATGGTATTCCTTTGGGGAAGTATCCTAAGTATTGGTGAGCATGTGGCAACATTGACATGTTGCATTCATGACTATGTCATTGATGTCAACATAGCAATAATTCTGTGAAGACTGATAGAGTAGCAAATAGAGATCAAGGTCATACGGAAAGATGTTTAATGTTTCGGTGATGCACGAGTAAGGACATGTTCCACACAGTGTCCTGATGATAGGGTTCAATGTGCGTAAAGTAAGTTGAAGACGTACAGAAGATATGCCTGATTTACAGTGAGCAGTACAGAGACAAAGTACCTCAAAAGTAGTTTCTGATGATTGCATTATATCTTCCAACAGAGATATAATTTGGAGATGCACAGTTAGATAGTAATAGAAAACAGTCTGATGGAGACATCAGCAAGTGTGCAAGCCCTAGTGTCACACGTGAGAAGTTGTATAGACTGTGAGCCTACAATGTTATTGTAATTATGAAATAGTTCATTATCTTATTATAATTAATTGGGAAAGCCTCAAGGCCAACTCAAAGAATTATTCTGAAGATACGGTATAAAGGAAAGATGTTTTCCTTGTTTGTAAAAAGAGTGATCAAGTATTGAAAGTGAAGTAATCAAGGAAGTGTGAAAAGGAGCGGAGTGTTTGGTAAATGCGAGTAAGCAATCCAAGGGCTTATTGGATGCGAAGTTGATGATCTGGTATCAAGATCAGAAGGAGCAAAAGTCCGGTTGACAGGACAGATAAAGAGGAAGGAGTATTATAGTTCAATTCTATTATTCTGCAAGGAATAATACAGAAATCATTTGGACAGTGGGTTCATTGGTCTTGCCCTTGAAGTTGTTTGGACATTGAGTCCATCTGCCTTCTACAACTCCTAACAAGGTTGGAATCTCCTAATAGGGATTCAAAGTCTCCTAACAAGGACTAATATGTACTAAATGTTTTCATAAACTCCTAGCAGGGTCCATCCTCTAACAAGAAATATTTATATTTGTAATGAACTATCCTTAGATTTCTTTTGTGCCAATGCTTATGTAAATCTGGAGTGTTAATTTCGTCAAACAATTTGC
Organism: Cupressus sempervirens; assembly: GCA_028749045.1. Lineage (NCBI taxonomy): Eukaryota > Viridiplantae > Streptophyta > Pinopsida > Cupressales > Cupressaceae > Cupressus > Cupressus sempervirens. The sequence continues at coordinate 631,492,340 of CM053787.1, forward strand.
AGCCCTTTTGAAGTAACCTTAAATTCTTGAACTGATTACTGTTATGTGAGATTCAGAGGGCTATGAAGGAAAGCATAAAATCATGAGGTAAAATAGTTTTGGAAGCAAACCCAAGAATGAACAATCTAAGGGGTGACTCAATTCTGTATTGTAAAATTTAATATCAAAACTTTAAAAGTTACCACAGTTTAAGAATAGTATTTCTCAGCCTTTAAAATTTGAATGTGGCCCCAAATATATTTTGATATTCAAAAATAAATGGAGGAATATTAATTCCATTCACATACGATGCACAAAATGGATGTTAAGAGCATGGCGTTACAGACCTCTTATCAAGCTGGGACTGCTAGTAATGAAACTCGCCATATGGAGCCAACTGTGTTAACCACCAATAATGTCGTAGACCCAGTCACTAGTTCATTTCCCACTCTACATTCATTTCCTGTCTCCTCCAATAACATGGACCCGTAGTAATCTCCTTCATGGTTTTAAGAAACCTGACCCGTCAAGAGAGCTATGCATTATAAACTAGGCGTGAATGTTTAACTGTCCGCCCACGTCCTCAAACTGTACACCCACGATACCTGTTACTGGAAGTGTCAAGGGCAACTTGGAATTTCAAAGCTCGATATTCAAACTATGCTCTGTCCCGCGTGAAAATACACCTTCATTTATAAACGTCTAGCAGTGGTCTTAACCAGAATGGGCTCTCAGCTTGAAACTACTGCAATGTCAATCGAATGGCACGCTATTGTCTGGCAAAACTACCAATACACCTGCACTCCAGTTATCTCGACCTGCTAAGAGTTTTCCATACACCTGTGTGAAAATGCGTAGACCCAATCTGTATTCTAGTCGCCTGAACTTCCAGCTTTCCACATCAAAGTTGCCTGTGTATTAATCGTTCCAAATAGGATTTCTATGCAATGTCCAACCACAAACTCCTTCCATAACCCGATAAGGAACTTTGCTAATGATATTTGTTAATAAACACTAGTTGATAAATCGAATGCCTTTGATAACATCTGCACTTACTTCATGTTTAAAACTACAATTTACTGAACTTGTCGACTTCTGCCCAGTTCCACTACAAATAGTGAAGAAAGGAGGTTGGGGTAACGTCCAACTCCTTAGAATGTTTCCAGACTTACAGGGTTTTCGTCCTCCTAGTCTAAAACCCAGTCACAATAACCAGAATTCAAGAGCTTTCTTTTCATAAATTCTTCTTATGTGTTAATCCCAATGCAACCTCGTATATATATAGCCTCGGAATGAGGGGAAAGTACAAAATGCAAGGAATGTGAGATTAAATGTCATTTTCATCCTGTAGTCACTTAAAGCTATTTATAAAGTAAATAACTTTAAAACATTAAAGTGACTTAGCTCTGCTCCTTTTAATAAAGTTCTAGAATAAGTTAAATTAAATTCCCCATTGTGACTGAAGAGCATCCTGCTTGAAATCGTTATTAATCTATCCGAATGTGGAGATAGATTAATTCTGTCACCCGGAACTAAAATTGAGAAGGGGACATGACAATCCTCCCTTCCTAGGATTGCTTGCCCTCAAGCAATCTCAATGCTGGTTGCTGCAATATGGACTTGCCTTCCCAAGTGGCATCCTTATAAGGCAAGTCTTTCCACCGGATCAAATATTCCCTGACAGTTTTGTTACGGAGCTTCCTCTCCCTAGTCTCAATCACCTCCTCCGGTACAAAAATAAGTTTACCCCCTTCATCAAGTGGAGGCAAACTCTCTGAAGGCACAATTTGCAGGCCCACTGCCTTTTTGAGGCACGAGGCATGAAAGACATTGTGGATCCGGCTGTCACTCGATAACTCTAGCTCATATGCAACTTTCACTATCCTCTTGTTGATACAATAAGGTCCATAAAATCTGGGCTTGAGTTTCTTAGAGCCACTTTTCTTTAAGGAACTCTGTCTATATGGCTGGAGACGAAGGAAAACTCTATCGCCCACCTCAAAACTCCGTTCGGTGCAATGTCGATCAGCGCATAGCTTCTGTTTATTCTGAGCCTACTGAATATTATCCCTAAGAGCTCTGAGGATATCTTGTTGGTCCGTTATCCAATCTTTGGCCAAGGGTGCCTAACTATTCGGTAATACCAAATCAATAAAAGAAAGGGCCTCATAACCATAAAGAGCATGGAAGGGTGTCATCCGAATGGACAGATGGTAGGTGGTGTTATAACAATACTCTCCCAAATACAGCCACTTGACCCATGCCCTCTGTTGTCCTGCAATGTAGTTCCTCAAGTAACCTTCCACCCACTTATTCACTATCTCGGTCTGGCCATCAGTCTGTGGATGATAACTTGTGCTAGGAGTTAATTCTGCACGAGTCAATCCAAAAATCTCCTGTCAAAAGGTACTGAGAAACCTACTGTCTCTTTCAGTCACAATGGTTTTGCGTAATCCATGGAGCTGGAAAATCTCTTATTCAGCTACCTGGGAAGCTGACCAGTCTGCGCCTATCACGAAGAAATGTGCGTACTTGGTCAACCTGTCCACCACTACAAAGATGTAGTCCCTACCCTGGACCCTCGACAAACCAGTGATGAATCCATAGAAATGCTCTCCCATCTCTGAGCTCGAATAAGGAGAGGCTGAAGTAATCCTGCAGGAAAACCTTGTTCGGACTTGTTCTGCTAACAAGTCTGGCACTCTCTGACATGCTATAGAACATCATCTTTAAGCCCCTTTCAAGAGAATCTCTCTCTAATCTGCCTGTAGGTTTTGAAAAACCCTGGGTGCCCTACTGCTAGTGCATCATGTACGATGCACATAATGTCCTCCTTTAGTTTAGATCCTGGTACCAGGTATATTCTGTCCTTATAATATCTAATATCATTCAGCACCTTGTACCGCTCATCCTGAAGCATGCCATCCATAATCTGACATGCGTGTGTATTTTTGGAATACTCCACTAGTAGCTATGATCTCCAATCCGCTGAAATCTCAGAAGTGATGTAACAATCCAGCACTGGGGGTCTACGAGAAAGAGCATCAGCAACAATATTATTTTTCCCCTTGACATACTCAATGTCAAAATCATACGCTTGGACCTTGCTGACCCATTTCTATTGTCTTTCATTCAATTCATTTTGTTCTAAGAAGTAACGTAAGCTGCTATGATCGATTTTAACTGTAAATTTACTTCCCACCAAGTACTGCCTAAATTTTGCTAAGGCATGCATTATGGCCAGCATCTCCTTCTGATATGTGGAATATATTACCTCGCTGCCCCGAAGTTTCCTGCTCTCAAAAGCAATGGAGTGACGGTCCTGCATCAGAACAGCCCCTATTCCACTTCCTAATGCATCACACTCTAAAACAAAGGGCTTAGACAAATCAGGAAGTGCTAGCACTAGGCATGAACTCATCACCTGTTTCAGCTTATCAAATGCTACCATGGCGTCCTCTGTCCAAGAAAAAACCCCTTTTCGTGTCAAATTGGTGAGGGGTGCGGCTACCTATGAAAAACCCTTGGCAAACGACCGATAATAGGAACATAAACCAAGAAAACCCCGTAACTCCGATACATCCTTCGGTGGTGGCCAATCCAAAATTGCTCGGATCTTCTCCTGGTGCACCTTAACTCCCTCAACACCAATCACATGACCCAAGTAAAGAATCTCGATCAACCCAAATTTGCACTTGGATTCTTTTGCGAATAAAAAGTTCTCCTCTAAGAGACTAAGAACCTCATCCAGATGTTGTATATGTTCCTCCCAAGTTCTGTTGTAAATTAATATGTCATCAAAGAAAACCAAAACACACTTCCTTGGTTGTTTTTTAAAAATATGGTTCATGCATGACTGGAAGGTGGCCAATGCATTAGTGAGCCCAAATGGCATCACCAAGAACTCATAGTGTCCGTAATGGCATCTAAAGGTTGTCTTATGCACATCTTCTTTCCAGACCCGTATCTGGTGGTACCCTGAGCAAAGATCTATCTTAGAGAAGTAAACTGCCCCGTGAAGCTCATCCAACAACTCATCAATGCGGGGAATTGGGTACCTGTTCTTGATGGTCCTCTTGTTCAGTGCGCAGTAGTCTATGCACATCCGAAGGGTGCCATCCTTCTTCTTAACCAGCACTACTAAAGATGCAAAGGGACTAGAGCTAGGTCTGATATGCCTCATATCCAAAAGCTTCTTTATCGTCTTCTCTATTTCCTCCTTGTAATGCCTAGAATGACGATAAGACGTAGTAATAACAGGTTTGGCTCCCTCCTCAAGCTCAATAATATGCTTAAATCCTCTATCTGGGGGAATCCCAGGGGGAATATCCTCGAGCACTCTCCTGTGCTTATCTATAACTGTTTGAATGTCACAATGATATTGCTGCCCTATAACCTGCATCTTCTTTGATGAGATGAAACACTGAGTAGCCCACTCTATATCATCATGTCTCAAAATAGCCTCCATCCTGTGAGCTGAAATCACTCTGGGACTACTATCACGCATAGCTCTAAGGATCACCAATCTATCATCCTGTAAGAACTGCAACTGCATAATCTCATGATCAAATGTATACCTACGGAGAGTACTCAACCATTGTCTTCCCAAAATAGCATCCAATCCATCCAAATCAACCATGTAAAAATCAGACTCTAGAAGATAACCATCAAACTGAATCAGAAGACCGGCTACCTTCTTTGTGCATCTCAAAACTTCTCCACTAGCTACCTTAACATCAAACTCGGGTATGGCCACTATCTGTAAACCCCTCCTAGATACCATCCGTGTACTGATAAAATTATGCGAGGCTCCTATATCCAAAAGGAAAATAATACGTTGGCCTCTAACAACCCCTTTCACCCTGAAAGGATGACATGTTGGATCACTCGAAAGGGTAGCTAAAACAGGAGGCTACTCGGTAGGAGTTTGTTTCTTCTTATCTTTACTTGGCTGCCCCTCAACTTCCTCCTCCTCGCTGTCCACACTGTTATCACCTTCCTGTGACTCTTCTACCTCTTCCTCTTCCTCAGAATGGACCTCAACATAGTGGATTTTGCCTTTAACCAGGCATCTGTGATCAAGAGTCCAAGGCTCCCTGGAAGTAAAACATAACTTCTTCCTCCTGAGTTCATTGCGTGTCTCAAAATCCAATCTAGGGGTGTTTGTCTTTTGCTGTTTTTTATTTCCCTAAAAAGAAGTGGATCCTTTATAGGATTTCTTAGGAGGCTGTAACAGTGAGGTAGGTGAGTCCAAATCGTGAGCAATCTTAATGGCATCATCCAAGGTGTTTAGTTTTAGGACTTTAACCAAACCCCTAAATCTATCCTGTAATCCTTCTATAAATAACATCACCTTGCATTGTTCGGACATATCTGGTACCATCACTGATATCCGCTGAAATTCATCTATATAGTGATCCAAAGTGTTGCTTTGTCGTAACTGAGCCAAATCCCTGTAATAAACCTTGATATTCTTCCCATCAAAACGAGTAATCAGCTTTGAGCTGAAAATCTTGTATGAAGTGATGAGTCCATAATCCTGGGTGACCAATCCATGGTGCCACCAATCATAGGCTACTCCCTCAAGATGCATCGTGGCAAATCTGATAGCTTCTGTTTCCATCATGGGCTTGAGTGTTAGGTAAGTATCCAGCTTATGAATCCATGCCCTGGCTGAAGTTTTATTGCTGCCATCAAAAGTGGTAAGGGTTAATTTGTTCATAGCATGTTTAAGATCCCTGTTTTGCATCCTGGGCCTCCTATCATGTTGGGGTCTCTCAGCTTCCCTCTTTTGGTTCATATATTGAACAAAAGTCAAATTTTGTTTGACTGGATCCAGAAATAAATCACACTCATCATATATTGCTATAACATTATTAGGTAACAAAGCTGGGGCTGCGGGTTGAGCCACTTCTTCTTCAGCATTATTTCCCACAAAAACGAGCATCAAAGGTCTATCTGTATTCCAAGTAGGAGCTCTTGCTGCCTAGCGTGTTCTTGCTATGCTACCACCCCCACTGTGGTGGCTCGGTGCTCCTCTATTTATCGGGGCTAACTGCTGCATGGCACCTGTGAGCTGCTATAATGCTGTAGCAAGGTTATTTTTCCCATCTCTAACAGCCTACAAGGTCTCCATTACTTCCCTATCCTGTGCTTCATCATTTCGTGCCATTGGAGAAGCTGGTGCTTGTTCCTAAACCTGTCCAATTCTAGTAGTTTGTTCAACTTGTACTTCTAGCCCAAAACTTATGTCCTCATCTACTGAATAACTATCCTCCACTACAAGATGTTCTGAAGATTCTGTCTGTTCCGGCTGAAGATGACGGAATATATACTGCCTTTTACTCATTCCCGGCTATCATTTTGTTTAGTGAACCTGTGAAAATAGTTTTTTTCCACAAGCTGGTAGGACTTGTGGCTCTGATACCACTATAATGAACTATCCTTAGATTTTTTTGTGCCAATGCTTATGTAAATCTGGAGTGTTAATTTCGTCAAACAGTTTGCAGACCCTTTTGAAGTAACCTCAAATTCTTGAACTAATTACTGTTATGTGAGATTAGAGGGCTATGAAGGAAAGCATAAAATCATGAGGTAAAACAATTTTGGAAGCAAACCCAAGAATGAAAAATCTAAGGGCTGACTCAATTCTGTACTATAAAATTTAATATCAGAACTTTCAAAGTTACCACAGTTTAAGAACAGTATTTCCCAGCCTTGAAATTTGAATGTGGCCCCAAATATATTTTGATATTCAAAAATAAATGGAGGAATATTAATTCCGTTCACATACGATGCACAGAATGGATTTTAAGAGCATGGCGTTACAGACCTCTTATCAAGCTGGGACTGCTGGTAATGAAACTTGTCGTATGGAGCCGACTGTGTTAACCACCAATAATGTCGTAGACCCAATCACTGGTTTAGTTCCCACTCCACATTCATTTCCTGTCTCCTCTAATAACGTGGACCCGCAGTAATCTCCTTCATGGTTTTAAGAAACCCAACCCGTCAAGAGAGCTATGCATTATAACTTGGGTGTGAATGTTTAACTGTCCACCCACATCCTCAAACTGTACACCCACGATACTTGTTATTGGACTTGTCAAGGGCAACTCAGAATTTCAAAGCTCAATATTCAAACTATGCTCTGTCCCGCGTGAAAATCCACCTTCATTAATAAAAGTCTGGCAGTGGTCTTAACCCGAATGGGCTCTCAGCTTGAAACTACTGCAATGTCAATTGAATGGCACACTATTGTTTGGCGAAACTACCAATATGCCTGCACTCCAGTTATCTCAACCTGCTGAGAGTTTTCCATACACTTGTGTGAAAATGCATGAACCCAATCTGTATTCCAGTCACCTAAACTTCTGCCTTCTCATGTCAAAGCTGCCTGTGTATTAATCGTTCCAAATAGGATTTCTATGCAATGTCCAACCACAAACTCCTTCCATAACCCGATAAGGAACTTTGCTAATGATATTTGCTAACAAACACTAGCTGATAAATTGAATGCCTTTGATAACATCTGCACTTACTTCATGTTTAAAACTGCAATTTATTGAACTTGCCAACTTCTGCCCAGTTCCACTGCAAATACTGAAGAAAGGAGGTTGGGGTAACGTCCAACTCCTTAGAATGTTTCCAGACTTAGAGGGTTTTCGTCCTCCCAGTCTAAAACCCAATCACGGTAAGTAACCAGAATTCAAGAGCTTTCTTTTCATAAATTCTTCTTGTGTGTTAATCCCAATGCAATCATATATATATATATAGCCTCGGAATGAGGGGAAAGTACAAAATGCAAGGAATGTGGGATTAAATGTCATTTTCGTCCTGTAGTCACTTAAAGCTATTTATAAAGTAAATAACTTTAAAACATTAAAGTGACTTAGCTCCACTCCTTTTAATGAAGTTCTGGAATAAATTAAATTAAATTCCCCATTGTGACTAGAGAGCATCCTGCTTGAAATTATTATTAATCTATCCGGATGTGGCAATAAATTAATTCTGTCACCCGGAACTAAAATTGAGAAGGGGACATGACAATATAAGTACATCATCTTGTGGGTATCATCCCCACTAGGGTTTTCCCTCTGATCAAGGGTTTCCCTAGTTAACATATCTTGTGTTATTGTGCATGAGTATCTTGTTGTGGTTTCTGATTATATTGCTCATATGGTTAAGATTTAATAAGGTCGATACTTGTGATAATAGTTGGATAACTGACTCACCCCCCTCCCCCCTTCTCAGTTATATTGGTGGACTATATATTCTAATAGAGATATCATCATATTTTTGGACACCTTGTGTTGTTCATTCACTCAATCTTATGGTACAAAATATTTTTTGGACACCTTGTGTTGTTCATTCACTCAATCTTATGGTACAAAATATTGGGAGGAGTATTGAGTGGATCAAGAAGATTCATACAAAAGATGAGGACATCCAAATGTTCATCGCAAACCACCACATGACTCCTCAAGGAATATTCTGAATATTCTCACATTTGGAGCTACTGAAGGTAAGTGAACTTGAACTCAAGTCAGTAATTTAGTTTTTTTTAAATGTATCTTACAATTTCTGATTTTTTTATTGTGTAATGTGTACTCTTTTATGAAGTATGCATCTAATAGTTCTTTTTTTTTGCTCTATTTTATATTACAAGTTGTTGAGACACATTTTGCATCAAATGTAATCGTCTTGACCAATATGGTAATCAACAATAATTGGGTTATATGGAGACAAAGCAACAGTGAAAGGGCATCCAAAATAAAGCTTAGGATATTGGATGACTTATTTGAGAACGTGTGGAATATCTCATTAAACTCACCAAGCCCATTATGATCATGCTTAGATATAGGGACATGGATAGGTTGTACCATGGAGAGATCTATGATGGTATAGACTCAATATTTGAGAAGATCAAGCAAATTGCAAATGAAAAAGAGCAAGATCCTCAAGAGACCTTCAAATAATTGCAAACAATTGTTGTAAAACAATGGAACAAAATTTAGCACTCTACATTTGATTGCCTATGTGTTGGGTGAATATTTTGCAACCGATAGTTTTGGGTAAAAAATTCAGTCGCAAAATAGGATGACCAGCCATAGTGTGTGAGACAGAGTCTCTCCTACCTTAAAGGGAAGGCTCCCCCTTCTCACTGTTCCTTAGATCAACTCAACGTAAGCAAAAAGTTGAGAGATTTTTGTAAAGGGTGTTACCAATATTCTTTCCTCTTAACTTTCAGGAAAGAATCCACTTACTCGTGGGGCGAGTAATGGGCAGGGTGAAATCTCTAACTACACTTCTATCTAAAAGCTGAGTAAACCAACAGTAACTCAAAGGCTAGCTGAAAATGTACTGATTTGGCTCTACGTCCGGTCGTAATTCTATATGAATAAGTTTTACTAATAGGGCACAAAGACTTCCAAAAGTAAAGATATCCTAACTATTTTGTGAATCAAGAAAGAGATATAAGCTACAGACAAAGCTTCTATTCTATATATCTCTACAATTGCTCCTAGTCAAAGCTTCGGCTCCAATTGCTTCTTAACTCGTTTTATACTCAATTATCAAGAATACAAGATTACATGAACCAAAGATAACATATGCAAATCATAAACAAAACTTCCAATTCGCACAAGTAACAATTGCACTCAATCAAAGTTCAATTTCAATTGCTCCTTTGTATTCACTTTTCTATCAAAATAGTGCTACACAATCTGTTACATCCCAAATTTTTGACCTAATTTTAAACTTGTTCATAACCATTGGATTTAACGAATTATTCTTGATCATGTGAAATAGGTAGTTATTTATATACATTGTATTGACTGTTAATGAAGATGGTCGTTAACCATTAATTGTTATTAGATGATTAGCAGTTGCTTGATTTAAAAGTATGATTAATAATTTAAGGTCTTTTAAAATGTTTATATGAAATTATTATAGAATTGTTATTATGGCGTAAGTGTTTCCGTGGGTGATTGTAGGAGAAGATGAAGAGGGGGGAAGCATTGCTAAACAAGATCATCGGAATGGGACGCTCGCTTAGTTCAGTCATCAAAATCAGCAGGTATGGCCTTAAAACTTCTTTGGAAAGGACGCAATGATTTGAACACAGGATACATCAGTGCTACCTACATGCGCTATTAAGAAAATAATCTGAGAAAATATAAAATAATATAATTAAAATATAAAACATACCTCAAGGAATTTTAATTGATCTTTCATCATATTATTATAATATATATTTATATACGTACATATAAATATAAAAATGAAATGGCACCATTTTATTATAATAATTTAATAAAATGATGTCACCCCATTGATATACTTACATGAACGTATGCAAATATAAATTATAGTAATAGTTGAAATTATTATTTTTCCAACCTTTTACTGTTCCCTTTTTCTTTTTAATCGATTTAACATTTGGCAATTCGAATTGCCATATAATCTTTTGAACCGGTGGAAGCCAAGAAGTCACGGCTTGTTCCTTATATGGAAGCCCTGAGAGGAGTCGGGCACTATATTCATTTCTCTCGACTTCTTTCTGCTTGGCGTTTCAAACTTCATTGCCTCCACACCCGACTTCTCCTCATCATATCTTCCGTCGATACCTGCAATACCGTCCATTAAAGCCTTATTCAAGCAATTTGAATTATTGCTCCTTGTTGTGTAAGCATTCCGGCTAAAGATCAGAGAATATATGCTCTGCAAGTAACGTCTCAAAACAATTGGAAAGGACCAATCAGATTTCAAGTTCATCAGAACAATATCAAATTCTTATCAGGTCATGAGTTATCCTTCCAAAAATTTTAAATACAATTCTATAGCAGCCGGCTAAGAACAGAACCTCTTTTCTTTATGTATATAATCATGTTATTTAACTTGTTGAATAATCCCTATGATTTCTAATGAACTTTTTTCTTACTTTCATTGTATCCAGTTGAATAGTATCCCTTAAAGAAGAGTCTCTAAATGTAATAAGAACCTGTATGAATGTTGTTGATCTCAAGAACAAGTTTTATTTTACCACAATTCATGATAAAAGATACCAAGAGCAGAATGTTCATAACTTTTCCAAAACACCTGGGATTCACCAGCAATGTAGCAATGAAATGGTGAACAAGTGTAAAAGAGCAAAGTGTTCATAATCTTTCAATACACTTGGGAATCACCAGTTGTATAGCCATGTATGGTGAAGTGGTGGAATCAATCTACAAAAAAATAGAAGAGAAATCAGACATGAATAACCTAAATGAAATATACTTAATAGCTCATGCTCATCCCTATGATGAAACCTGTTGTCAAGTCGACCAGTGGTAATCGGGTCATTGAGCCCATCGGAAATCCTTGGCCAAGGTAGTTTATAAGCATGTTTCCATCTAATGATCACTTGATGTCAGTAGCGCTAGTTATGTAAGCATGTCCGTTTCATAACTAAGTGGACATTCAAAACACCCGAATGCTCAAGTGGCTGGACTAAAGAACATCCCAAGCCCGATCCCGAGGTAGGGAGGGCCTTTCTAATTTAATAGAATCTGTGGGGATAAGTATGGTCCGAGGTTGGGAGGTTAAGCCTATGTCAATGCTTCTCCTCTCACCAAAACTGAGGCTTGCACAACCAGCTAAAGATCCTCTAGATGATACTTGCATGTTTCATTCCTTCTTTCTTGATAAGCATTTACTTTACTTGTATGAAGAAAAGAATAGTTAATCTAGATATTTCAATTGATCATGAATACAATTATGTTCGTTAATCTTTAATCTAGTTATTTTAGTTCAACATGAATATAGTTATTTTCAGTTGATCATTAATCTAGTTATTTCAGTTTATCATAAATGCAGTTATTTTCAGTTGATCGTTAATCTAGTTATTTCAGATGATCATGAATACAATTATCTTCAGTTAATCGTTAAAACAGTTATTATCAGATGAACACTGATAAGGTTATTTTAGTTAATTGATAAAAGGAGTTATTTTCATGTGAAAAGGATTCAGTTGTATATTTATGAAGGTTGGAAATTCTTATTTAAACCATCTTTGTTTTCGTTATGAAAAACCGTTTGTTACACAATCAAAGTTCTACTGGCACAATTTCTCTAGAGCTCTCTTGCATACAATAAAAGATGATTTTACAATAAAAAGGTACTCATTTATATAGGCAAAGGAGTTGAGAAAAAGATGGAAGAAAAGGTGGGAGCAACTCAACCAACTTTAGCTTGGTTTAACTAATGAGAGAAATTATTGGATTACATGTCATTAGACATGTAATTCGTATTACATGTCATTAGACATGTAATTCGTATTACATGTAATTACACATTTTCATGTAATACATCCTTTTCAATTACAAACATGAAAGAAGAAGACGAAAGACGGAAGAGTAATGAAACAATCCTAGGGATTGTTCTGAAGGGCCTTGTACTTGGTGATGCTATCCCGGATGATCACAGGACGAGAGTTCCTATATTTTGTGCCACTGCATTCACCTTGATAACCATGGTGTTACGTCTTTTGGTAGCCCCTAACTCTCTTTGATGAATTGTTCGTTGTCATTTGAAAACTTGATGTGATCAAGCTTTTTCTTGTTCGAATTGTCATAAATTTCCATCAGCACCTTCAACCCTTTTTCTTTTTTCTTAAAACAAAGTACTTGGTGCATTCCTACACGAACTCAGGTTGAAGATCAAATGAATTACTACTTCTTGAAAATCAAAACATGCCTTCTTGATGGGATATCTCTATTTTTTGAAGAAGTTTTGACATCTTGAAGAGTGCGCCGGAACATGAAGATGATAACATCTTCCAATGAGATTGAATCCTTGAGAACTTTGGGATTTGAGTTACAATGACGAATCCATGAGAAGTGGGTATTCGAAGTATGGATTAGACACTTATGGAACATATGAGATGGCTGTAAATATACCGGAAAGCATATGTATCTAGTTGAAAAATGGTAGGTGGAGAGAGAGAGAGAGAGAGAGCATGAAGTGAGAATGGAAGGATATGGATATGCTTTAAGACATGAAGGTGGAACGCATGGGAATGCGTGTGAATGAAGACTCTTAAAAAGTGACTTGGATTTTCGAGATGTCGTTACACAGAAAGTGGATTACATGTATATGCAACATGTAATGAGGAATGGAAAGTGAGATGACATGCGAATACAGATGGAGAATGAACTTACATGTAAGTGCGTATGAAGGATGAGATGAAATTCACAATGACAAAGGAAGTGGAATGACGTATTTGCTCATGGAGGTGTAAGTGCATATGGAAGGAATGAATGCAATCTGCCTCGAAGCGAAGTGAATTTTATAGACGTCTTTGAGGAAAAGTAAAGTCAAAGTACATGGGAAAACATGCACATGACATTTTTTGACCTTTCAAAACTGACTTTTAGTCAAAAACGGGTTCTAGAGATGCAATTACACGTAAAAGACTTTCCATGTAATTCATGACATACGTTGGATGCAGAAAGTGAGATGAGTGAGAATGGAAATGGAAAATGAAATTACATGCATGTGCAGATGATGGATGGAAAAACATGTAATCGCATGTGAAGAATGAGATGTGAAGTGTTGTGACATGGAAAGATGAAAATGGAATGAAATGATGCTCTTGCATGAAATGAAACATGGAGTGAAATGAAACATGAGCAACTTCTTGGGAAAGAACTTGTAACTTCTTCAAAATGAAGAAAAACCGAAACACAAACACACAAAACACAAAAACAAACTCAAAAGAAAAATGTACCATTGGCTAAAGACAAAAAAACATGTCAACAAGTAAGCTACTTCAACATGCAAATTCAAATTTGGAGCTTGGGAAAAAAAAAAAAACATGAAAATAAACCATTTCATCATTTTTTTTTTAAAAATGCACTTCCCATGGCATCAAAATCAACAAGTGTAAAGCATCAAGCTAAAAGATACATAAAATCAGCAAAATAAGCACAAATTAATTATCAATAAGGAAAATGTCCACTTACATGATGACTATGTGCCAAAAATGGAGAAAGAAACTCCAATATTGAAAAATTCTCAAACAAACTTGGATTTCTTCAGCATTGCAAAGAGGAATTCGAAATGAGCATCCAATGAGGCGTTTTCTATGCACAATGCCAAAAACATGCCCTAAAATCCCTCAAGCTTCCAACGTTTTTGTTAAATGCAAGTTTATGCGACGTTTTTGGGTAAAAACGTGGTTTCCCAAGTGCATTGCATGAGTTGTTTTACACTCTAGAATGCAAAAACGTGATTCTTAATGCTTTGAACATGGATAAATACGCCAAAATGCTCCTCCATGCAAAAATGTGATATTTTTCTCTCTAAAATGGATGTTTTTGGTCAAAAAAGTGGCTGCATTACGCCATAAAATGCATAATTAGTCACAAGGAATCCAACGTTTTTGATAGAAGAATGTATGAAAATGCAAAAACGCCCCTTGTGGGAAAATTTCAAGTCATTCCATGGAGAAATCTAGAAGAAATCACCAAAAAAGGGGTTCTTGGAGGCCAATGTCATAAAACTTTTCAAACGGGTTTTGGAAGAGCAAATGCATGAACTTAAATGCAAGTTGTTCACATAGCCCCTTACCTCTTACCAGCTCGGTAACCTTGATTTCAATATCGTATTCCATAGCTTTGGTAATCCAACCAGCCTTCTTGGTATTCAGGTCCTTATTCAGCAAGAAATCTTTAACTTAAGGATGTGCAACCATTAGCTGTATTTTATTATTTGAAAGCATGTGTCTAAATTTTTTTAGACTTCTTATGACAACAAGGACGTGCTTCTCTACAAATGAATAATGCAATTCATAATCTTTCAGTCCTTGGCTGAAAAAAGCTAATGGTTGTTCAAAGCCTTCATCGTTTTGTCGTACTAACATGGCAGCAATGCTATCATTATTCCCGTAAGCATATAGAATGAATTCTTTTGAAAAATTGGGATTTAATAATGTGGGAGCTGAAGCCAATGCTTCCTTTATCTGTTCAAAACTTCGCTTACCTTCTTTAGTCTAGCTGAAAACCATGCCTTTTCTAAGCATAGTTGTTAATGGGATCAATAATTCAGCAATATTTGGAATAAATCTTCTCACAAAATTGATCTTACCTAAGAAACTTTGCAATCCTTTCTTATGAGCTGGCAGCGATAAGTCTAAGATAGCACTTACCCTTTCTAGTTCAATGGTGACACCTTCCTTGGAAATAATAAATCCTAACAGCTTGCCTTCATGAACTAAAAAAACACTCTTTTCGGAATTCAATAAAATACTGTATTCCCTACATCTCTCAAATATTATCCTTAGATGTTGAAAGTGATCTGCTGCATTTTTAGAGAAAACAGTAATGTCATCAAGGCCAACAATAACAAACCTGTACATCAAATTTAAAAAAGCTTTATCCATGGCCTTTTGAAACGTTGCACTAGCGTTTGACAAGCCAAATAGCATCTTCTGATATGCCATTGTTCCCCATTTGGTGGTAAACGTTGTCTTATACCTATCCTCTTCCTTGACAAGAATTTGATTATATTCTGAAAAACCATCCAGCAATGAGAATCTCTCTAAACCTAAAACAACTTGCAAGATTTGCTCTATTGAAGGTAAAGGATGCCTATCCTTCAATGAAGCTCGGTTCAAATCACGAAAATCAACACATAGCCTGATTTCACCATTTTTCTTTCTTACTGGAACCAAGTTTGAAACCCAAGAAGTATGCTTGATAAGAAAAATAATCTTGCTTTCTATTAACTTATTCAACTCCTTGATCATAAGAGGTTCCAGCTTGGGATTAATTGGCCTTTGTTTTTGCCTGATTGGTTTTGCCCCTGGGGCTAAATCAATGGTATGTTGGCATATGTCAGGATTGAACCCTTTCAAATCTGCATAACTCCAAGCAATGACATCCTGAAATTCATTGGTTAGATTGACAAAAAACTGTTTTTCTTCAGGGGTGCATACCTTCCCTAGCTTCAATTTTTTACCTTCAGCAACTTCGATTTCTTCATAGTGTTCCTCCTTAATTTGCAAACTGGATTTGTCTTTTCTCAGCTGATCATCAATATTGAAAATGGACTCCAAGGTAACCAATCCTTTTGGCAGCTTATTGGTTCTTAGTTGAATAACCTGGTCCTCATATTGGTCTTGCAGCTTCTGCTGGTTTGACTGAGCAAACTCTGCCTCTTCTCTTATAAAATTTATTAAATGCTGATCAGAATCAAATATTAGGTACAACAGGTCTAACAACCACTTTTATATGATTGTTTCCTTTGTTCTTGTTGATTTCAGTAGAAATATCATATTGCGCACCAACTGCAACAAGCCTGTCAGCATGTTTATTCTGATTTCTACGAACAGATTGCAAATTAAAAGCTTCAAAACCTTCAATTAAATCCCAAACAACATGCTTATAACTTTTCAACAATTCATTTTTAGTAGCATGAATGCTCCTAACTTGATTAACAATCAATTCAGAATCACCATAAACTTGTAAGCAGCTAATACCTCTTTTTATGGCCCATTTTAATCCATTTACCAACACTTCATATTCAGCAACATTATTGGTACAACTGAAAGTAAACCTGAAAGACACGTAATACTTTACATTTGCTGGTGAAACCAGCATGCAACCTCCTCCAACACCTATTTTGCTGTGTGAACCATCAAAAAATAATTTCCATACTTCATTACCTTGTTGTTCTGCATTTAAATCTGTAGTTTTCATGACATTTGGCAGAAAATCAGTAGTCTCATGAATAACGTAATTGCCCAGACTTGGTTCTTCAACCTGTGATTCTGAAATTTCAGTGTTTTCAGCAGCCCATTCATCCAATAATATATCAGGAGTATTGTCTATGGGCGTTTTGGACTCATAAACAGCATCAATTTCCTCTTGATCAAATAAAACAGCTGTTGTACTATTTTCAGGAGCAACAACATTATGTTCAAGGCAATCTTTAGCAATAGGTTCAGATGGAATTGTCACTTTAGTGCCATACCTTGTGCGAAAAAGCATATGAGACCAATCAGCAGATATATAACCTCCTATTTTGGCAGTGAAATCACATGACAAACATATGGAGAAATATGGAGGTAAGTCAATGATGTATATATCCATGGGGACTGAAAAACTAGGGCAAGCATGCAATGTTAAATCCATGTTCCTTATTACTCCAATCGTTTCAATGGTTGTCTCATCTAGCTGAACTACCCCTTTTTCAATTGGTTCATACTCAAGGCCTAGCTGGTCTACAATCTTCTTTGGCATAATTGAGCTAGTGGCACTTGAATCTACCATGCAATTATGGACAAGGTACTTGCCTATTATGACTGTAACGTAAAAGGGTGGTGGCTTCACTATTTTGGGTGGCTGTTGTGAATTATTAGCATTTGCAGCCATTAGAACTGTAGGAGTTTGTTGGGCCAAAGCATTATCAGATAATGTAAGTGACTGTAATGCTTCCTGTAACATATCTTTTTGACCCGGGAGTGCTAAAACGTCCCACATAGAGCTAGGAACATGAGTTTTCTTCAAATGCTCAACAATATTGAAATTTTGGGTACTAACCTTTGATTGATTCTTTGGTACAGTAGGATCTTTCTGCTGTTGTGATGGCTGTAAACTCGCTTTTTGGGCTTGAGTTTGTTGTCCTTTTGGTACATACTGCGTTTTTTGTGCACCTGATGATCCTAGTTGAGTGTTATCACCATTGACCTGCTGCTGTTTTAACTTATCAGCTTGCTGTTGCATATTTGCAGCTTAGGTCTTTGACCTTGTTCCCGCTGATACTGGCTTCCAAGTCTGATTTTGATCAAAATTTGCTGCTATAACAGACTCATCTTCAGTAAAGTTCATTAGAGTAGCATCAGGATTACCTTGTTGCTGTACTTGTTCATGATGAACCTCTCCTTGGTTTGTCATCTGTTGTTCTTTCAAAATGTCTCGCTTCCTTACCTCAAGTGCATATGCACAATCCAACCAATAATGACCAGCGTTACAAGTATTGCACCATTCTTCATCATGTGCGTAGTTGTTTTGAGGAACAACTACTAATTCCTTTGAATTGCTAGGAGTTGCATAATTGTAGGGCTGGTTGGTCCTTTGACCATAATTCTTTTGTTGTCCTTGGGTTTGCCTTTGCTGGTTTGAACCTAAAGCCTGATTGAATTGCCTATTTTCTTGATAAGAAGTTTGATTAGGCCTATTATATTGACCTTGTTGTCTCTTTAAATTTGTTATCTCATTCCCATAAGTTTGCAATGTTTTCATCATACTGTCACTTTTCTCAATTTAAGCCTTGATTCTGCTCTCGTAACTCTCTAATAGGAGTTGTAGCAGCATGTTCTTCTGCTGCAACCTACACATTAAATGTTGGTAATGCTGGCATAGGTGGAATTACAGCCAATGGTGGTATGACAGCTGGTACAATCTGCTGTATTTCCGTACAATAAGGCATTGGAGGCCTAGGAGGTAGCTTGCCAGCTTGTATTAAGCTGTTTTCAGCTCTTACAGCAATATCAAATGCATCAGGCAAAGTACGTCCTCCCATAGATTGTATCATAACTGAAATACTGCTGTTAAAAGCCTTTAAATAAAATAAATATGCATAATGATTAGAAGGCTTAACAATTGCTGGAATTCTATCCCAAGTTCGCTTAAAACGAAAATTAAAATCAGAAATATGCTCATTAGGATGTCTCCTTATAGTAGTCAACTGTTCAACCAAAGAAAGATTATCAGACTTATCTTCAAACTTGCTGGTCAGCAAGCTTCCCAACGCATCCCATGCAGTAATTGAATCTTCATGCTGAACTTGGTGTAATCTGCAAAGGGTAGAAATATCTTTAATATGTTCCACTGCTGAAACTTGATTTTCACCAGTAAAATATGGCACACTTTTCAATGCTACTGGTGGAATATCATGATGGACAGCAATCTGTAAGGGGCTGCCAGCATTGAAAGCTACAAGTGGTAGATTTCGAGCCATTTGATAAACTGGTGGTACTTGTTGCTGTGCTGCAAATGGTAATGAAAGTTGGATAGGCTGATTTACCTTACGTTGATATGTTTTCAGACCTGTAACAGCAACTGTAGTACCACTTGTAGATGCTGAAAATATAAATTGATCCTTTGGTAATTGCTCAAAAATGGGCACCTCAGATTCAGAAAGATCACGAACACTTATATCTTCAGGAAAACCAATATCTTCAATGACTATCTCAGATTCTTCAAAATTTGTTAGCTGTTCTTCAATTGTAGGATATTCAAACGCTGAAAAATCTGATCCGGATGGTGAAGCTGACCTTCCCCTTGAAACTGTTGGTGTTCTTCTTCCTCTCGTTGACCTTCTAGGAGCTCTTCTCATTAAAAATCACCAAAACTACAACTGAATCTGCGATAAATCTTTAAAATAGAGTCGCCAGGTGTTAATAAATTACCTTCAAAAAGGCTAAAATATTGCTGTTCACACAGAAACAGCAGTAAAATCTTGAAAATCAGTGAACTGTGAAGCAATTCGTTGTCCCACCGGGCATGCCAGAAAACTTTTGTCAATTAGGATTGCGCCTGTAGCAAGATGTGAAATCTAGCTATCCTGCTGAAACAATGGAAACTCTCTCGGGTGGCGGGTTGTCCTAAAACGAGAGAAGAATCTCCGAAAGCTAAGCCGGTTCCTAAATTGTGATCACCTAATCTTAAATTGTACTTGAGATAAGGGTAAGAAATGAACGAATGAATAATGAAAATTAATCCACAATACTCAGACAATCACGTAATCACAAAAAAGTGTTTCTATGTAAGGATTGGAATCTCTTGCTTTGAAAGGGATACCTAAGTTTCACCAATTTTCTGCAAGAATACAATAATCACAAACATAGACTTGCAATCACATGTATCACAATTCAAATATGCAACTAGGAACGTAACTAAAATGAAGGCGAACACAACATTAAAGTAAGGAATTCACAAAATTGCACAAGAATCTATGAGAAAGGAACCGTTGAATCTCTATAATCAATGTTGGAAAAATAATCTCTACTACAAATGCCCTTACAATCAACTCAAAATCTGAAATGAGCAAAAACCTAAATCCGAAAGAAGGTCCTCCCTAATGAGGTGAAAGTACAATATATAGAAAAATAGCCCTAACTCGGATTCCAAAATCATGCCTAGGAAAAGTCACCAAAAAATGATGAAAACTATGATGGAGACTCTGAAAACTGCACTCAACCACCTGCCCAACTGATAGATTACTCAAAACTGCCTCCAGCTCTCCAAAATCATGCACAAAAGATCAAACTCGGATGCATTCAGTAACCCACAAAAATAGCATGTAAAATTGCTCCTAATTATGTAATATATGTACAAAATAAGCCCTCAATCTGAATTGAATGCATAACTGATCATCACTGCTCCATGAACTGCTAAAAATATCATCAAATAACTCACAAACCGGCATGTGGAACTGGAACTGAACTTAGCCTCAATGAGTACCACCTATTAACTGAATGCCCCCCTGTTCCAAAAAATAGCTTTCCCATTTTCTCTCCTTGCATTTAGGCATTAAACATTTAAAATTCCCTTTAAATAATAAAATCAATGATTTTATAATTCTAATCACTTGATTTATCATTTTTACAATCAAATCTTTTATTATATTTAATATTAATGTGTTTGTGTTTTATTTATCAATTTTTTATTTATAAACACATTAATATTAAGTATAATAAAGGGAATTAGTTCTTCTATTTTTATTAATATTAATATGTTTGTCTTTTGTCAATTTAAAACATATTAATAATAATAAAAATAGAAGAATATAATAGTTTATAAAAACTCTATTAGTTTTATATGTATAAAATTATAATTGATATAATTTATCAATTTCATACATATAAATCTAAACATGGAGTCTTATCAAAAATGCATGCCTATAGTTTATGGCATGGACCCGAAATTTTATAGAATATGGCAAAGGCACAATGTAAAGAATGTAAAAGGCAAAATGAGGGTAAATTATTTTGCTTTGTCTCATTTTTTCTAGCTCACGCAAGAATGGAGAGTGCTTGAAGAGTTTGATGAAACCCTCGCTGTATGGGGATATTTTGCTACAGAATTGCCTCTTACTGGTGCATTTTGGGCGCCATATTTTGCTTCTTTGGCTGCGGGTTCATGTGTTACTTGCTGAGGACTCCATATTCTTGCGTAAGGTAGCGGATTTTCTTTGATACTGGGCATATCTCTTCATGGTTGTAGTCGTTTTTTTTGGTGAGCAAGATTTTATCATGCTGTATGGCACGAATTTTTCTTTGTTGGACGTCTTCAAATTAGAGTTTGCTGTGGTTATTCCTTCTCCATATGGGTTTCATCTTGGACGTTTCTTCTTTGGAGATGCCATGCTTTGTGCTGAACGACCTCTCCCTTCTTCTATGTTATGGCCGAATTTCTCCTTGGCCAACTCTATATATTTCATGCTATGAGAGCTCTCGGATTTGAGTTCTTGACCATACTGGTCATCACGTTTAGTTGGACAGCCCCTTCATGATCTTGTAGATTTTAGCTTACGGGTTATCTTTGGACACCATATCCTGCTGGTATGAGCTTTTATTGGGTCTTTTCCTCTATGGCTGTATGTTAGCCATAAGCTTCATATACCCTCTTATTTTCATATGTTGTTTTCATGAATATAAAAATATTGGAACAATAACATAGAACATTCATATATATTCGGGTGGCTTATTTCTTCTCCATTTGGTAATAATTTTAATTCTGTATATGAACCTTTATCTGTTGATGACCATATTTTCATTTTATTGAAACCCCCAGAAGTTGTCTTTGTGTAAAAATGCTCAAGAAAATTGTAATAGGTGGATGATATGATTATTTCTTCCTTTCTCACAGCTCATTCTCTGCAGATGACGTTCCTGATCTGATATTTTGCCCATAGCCATTTTCTTGCTATCCTGTTCATCATGTTTTAGCCTTTGTATGCTGATACACATTCTAGCATGTAGCATTTGTTTCACTTTATCACATGTCTTGAAAGTTGTAATGGCTGATAAGGTTCCTGTTACGCTGCAACTAAAAATCTTTTCCAATTACTTTTGTTGCTGATACACATTCCAGCATACTATTTGTTCTTTCATAGATTAGATCATCATTTGATGAACATGAAGCACATGAATAAGAACAATCATGGATCCTTGCATCTGTCTTACTTTTATTTGTCTTTTTGTTCAAATATGACATTAGATACAAGTGATCCTTTGTGATCAGATTCTTACGTGAAATTCAACCTACTGATACTCCTTGTTCCATTTACTACCATATCTGGATATTAGCTATTTACTGTTCCATTCTTCTTATAGATCTAATTATTATTCGATGAACATGAAGTACATGAAAATGAAGGACATTATGGATCCTTGAATCTGTTGGAATCTTTTTGTAAAAATCTTATACTTACTTGACATGTCATATATTAAGAAAGACTTGCAGCATGAAAAAATAGAGTTCTTTCCATTCAAATTCTGCTTTCTGTTGCTGTAACCTCTCTACCAGTTTACTCATCAGTACGCATTAATGATTTTCTAATATTGATAATCTTGTTTATCTGCATTATATTTTCCTATAGTAGATTTCCCTTCTTTTCCTATTGATTTGGCATAGATAATTAATTTCGATTTACCTTGTGAATGATTGCATCTGTACTTTCTTGATATATGCTTAAACATACTTGCAAAAATACTTGAAATTCCTTTAGCTTCAGATTTTGAAACCTTACATGTCCTTCATGATTTGACCGGAAGGTTCCATACCTGAAACTTATGTATGCCCCCTCGACAGTCTCCTCTCGTTCTTTGCCTTTGCCGCTACATGATTTAACCAAAAGGTTCCACGCTTGTAGTGTATGCATGTTCCTTCAATGATCTCCTCAAATCTTTGGTCATCGCCCCTCCTTGATTTGACCAAAAAGTTTCATGCTTGTAACTTACGCACATCCTTTCAATGATCTCCTCAATGTCTTCAATCAGCTACATTGGTTTGACTGGAAGGTCCCATACCTGAAACTTATGTATGCCCCCTGCTACGCATGATCCTTCTATAGCCTCAAGTCTTCATACTTGTATTTGCACATGGAACAAACTCATTAGTAAAAATAAGTTTTATCTCCTTTGGATTTTTCTTGCCTTCTTGCCTTTTAGCATAGTTATCTGAATAACCATGTTGTATAAACAGCAGAGTATAGATGATAGGAAAGTTTTCCATTGCTCAGTTCATATGAACTGACCCATTTCTTCGTTCATTTTTTGCAGGTTTACTCCCAGATGGAGATGCGGGATCAGCCCTTCGGCAACAAACCTTCCATTCAGGCAATGGATGCCTTTCCTTTTATCTCCTTTTCAGTACTTTTCTGTTTGTACAATGTGTTTAATTCAGATATTTATGTTAGGAGCTGAGAGCACTAGTAATATCTGAATGCATTGTATTCAAGTACTGTGTAAACATGAACACTTTGTAAAATATTTTTTGAATACTTGAGTAAAAAGTATTATTTTTGGTACTTGTATCCTGAAAAAGTAATCAATTCTCTTTTTTATGCTTCCTGTACTTTGCTTACTGCATTCTTTTCGTTATATACTGTACATTCTCAACAGCTAAACACACTTAGTCAACAGATAGAACATATTTAGTTTAGCGTAAAACATAACAATTTAAGAGCCATGTTAAATTGGTAACAATTACAAGTTTAAAGTTTATGGTGTTTTTGTTGCTTAAATCATATGATTTTATGATACTATGTGACCTTGTAATTTTAACTAATGCTTCTAGGCTTCATAAATATGTCTAGATATAAATTTTTATAAATTTTGCAGGTTTTTGTACGAACAAACCCAAACCCCTTTCCAAAATTCTGTCATACCGATGAACTAGTTCTTCAAACTTGAGCTTCAAATCGAACTCGAACCAGTAACTTAGGAATATTGTATTCAAAGGTATTTAAAGATAGAAGAGTAGTATAGTTTTCTTTGGCCAACTCTTTTATTTCTAGCTTCAATTTCTTAATCCAAGCTAGCATTCAGGTGTTAGCAGGAATTAATAGGTTTGCAAAGAAGAGTTGTGTAGAAATTTAGAAAATTCTAACCCTGTGGCGAACATGGCACAAATGTATAGAGCGTAAGTTTTAAATTTGAAAGAGGATTTAAGGTCACAAGTTCAAGCCCATACTAGTTCATTGTTTTTGACTTAGTAATTAATTAATAAATAAATAATTTAAAAATTTTGTAGAGCCTCTTTAAAAGTTAGGTAGGGTCTTTGAATCCCAATGGATGAGTTGGCATTCTTGGTTAGTGTAAATGGATAAAGCCAATAGGAAGCCTTAGATTAAGTGTTTGAATCCCTCCCTTACTTTTTATATTATGCTCTAGTCCTAATAATAATACAAATTATCCATTTTAAAAGGATATTAGAGTGAGAAAGAAAAACTACAATTTTATTCTATATGTAGCATTAAATATAAGTGTAAATAATAAGGAAATAAAATATTAATTTATTGTAAATCTAAGACCATTCATTTGGGAAAATTTTACAAACTCGTTTATGCAATTTTCATGAATTTTGACTTGATATTTTGTGTTAATTTTGGTATTTTGTATATTTGGATTTGAGTACCTTACAAATGAATTCACTATGTCAATATTTAATAGCTCCTAGAATAAAGAAATTGACAGTGTCCCCAAATATACCAACGATAATTATTATAAAACAATTTATATATTGAGACTACTACTTCTACGTTGGAATCTTCATGCCTATGTACTTGTGGAAGCAGACCAGTGCAGCCATCAAACTAGCATTATTTCTATTCAAACAGCCAAGTGTTGTTGCTATATTGGATTTTGGATCTTGTGAGAAGGTAATGGTCACTTTATAAAGGATCATCCCTTTTAGTCAAACTACTAAGATTCTTAGAATGGTAGTCATCCAAGAGACTCTAGATTAGCAAGAAAAATCTTAAACTTTTCATGAGCCATGATGTCAAATAATCTTTGATGTGAACTGATTTCCCAATTTAAAATGAAAAGCAATGATACCTAATGTAGGACAACCCACCCGCTCTCCCCCCCCCCATCACATCTTCCACAATGTATGAGAGCAAATCGATGAAAGAGAATTTTTATGTAAATTGATCAGAGCTTCCTAGAGCCAATGTAATGACCCTTACTATAAAGGCCACTGAAACCCTCAAACTGGACTTAGGAATTTTGTCAAACAGTTGGCATGTAACCGAATAAGGCTGCAATATTACTAATTGTTGTACAACAAAACCTCAATATATGATGCCAATAATGTATGAACAACAATTCTAAATTATAACACTACCAATCTAAGAGATAGATGACAATATGAAACTCAAATATGAAGTCCAATGCAATTCTGATTTTATGACAGCAAATAGAACTGATTACAATGAGAGACTGTCACAACTATGCACTTCTAACACATCAAGCTCTTGACAATGCAATGTTATGACATGAACAATAACCCAGTTCAGATTTGGAATGCAAATGACGAAACTTTTACAACAGTTATTAATGACTGGAAATAACTATTTATGCAATGACAGTGCTGACTGTTCTAATCCAGAACATGCAATATTTTGGCAATCAAAACTTCAGTTTGTGCACCTGGAATAGCTCCAATTTTGCCGGATATGAATGCTGAATTAATGCCACACGAAGACCTCACAATCTGCCCCAAACCAACTCACAAAATTGCTGCTGCTGCCTAACTGACAGGGCCGTACAGGTATGGCCTAGTACGGCTGCTAGATAAAAATATTGCAGCGTTTTTTGTCACTCCAAAAGCAATAAATCCGTCAAGCCAATTAGGAGTTATGAGCAAAAACGTGGGTCCAAACCTTGGACTGGCAATCTGAAAATAATGCACAACTGTGTCTACAAACCCTGTTAATCAATCCACAAATGCTAGGGCACAACTGAAACCCTTATTCCAACCAAAGTAAACCCTTATAACTGAATCTCAATGAAGTCCAAATGAGATGGCTGAATTACCAACTCCTCAAATGCAACAATTCAGGTGATATTTCACACCCTCAAAGTCGCCAATCAAAGGGAGTGATTCGTTCCCAAAGATCAAATAATTTGCAGACCCAAGAGACTACAAATTTGCTCCACAATGGAAGAAGTAGAAGAAATCTCAAATCCAAGCATGTCCAAAATGAGAGGCCCAGCCCTCTATTTATTCACTTTTCTAAGAAGTTGCTAGAACTTCTAGAAACATCCTTTATAAAATCTCATTATAATGCACTTTTTATAATAAAGTAATTTTATAAAATAAAAAGTGCAACTCAACTTAAAATTATAACATGTAGGCCCCAATAACACATAATAATAAAATATAACCTCTTAACACTTCTTCAAGAGCAAGATATGACCATCTGATCCGCAGAATTGACTCTCTCTCCACACCATTTGCCTACGAGAGTCTGGAATAGGCAAAATCCATGATCAATGTCATGTCGAACTAAAGGGGGGACATTACAGCCAAAACCTCTACGGCTTTGTTCAAAAGAAATAAAAAATCTTTAGATTTTTTTAAACTTATAATGGCAAAAATATACTTTCTTGCATCACTAACAATGTAGTGTCCCTTTTCAAGCATTTATCGCACGATGATATCATTAGCCTATTTCCCCTTGGTCCCATAGGCTAATCGGGACATTTAAGCGACATAGAGACCATTTGACCTTGGCAATTTCAGTTGCAGATCATTATGAAGTGTTTAGAGATAGTTTCGGGCATGCATACGTTTATAGTAAGTCATTCTAGACATGCCGATGGTAAATGATTAATATCAACAAAGAATTTATTTATCATTGATATGATTTATTGCACATTAATGAAGTTTTTTTTTTAATGGATAAAAGGCACTAAGGCCTAGATAAATTAAAATTACAACTTATTTGATTCCCAAGAACCGAAGTAAATAATCTTTAGTTAAGTCTTTGCAGAAATTTCTGAAATTAATCTTTTGACTCCTGATTTATCTTTCCATTTTATAGCTTGTTTTTTAAGTTTACTTGATCAAAACCTGCAATTCAAACTAGTTAAGATCAAGTTGTTAGAGTATTGAAGATAGAGTCAAACTATAATAAATTAGATTATTAACTAATTTTATGTTCAGATTAAACAGATGCACATTAATAAAGTTAGTTTATAAAGTTAAATTTAAATATTTAACTTTATTAATGTTTAGAGTTGTGAAAAATATTTAATTGAAAGAGCTCCCCTTTATCTAATAGCACATAAGAGATATAAAATGTTTGGGGACTTAAGATTAAAGGGAAATAATTGAGCGGGAAAATAGGAATCATCATATAATAGGAGTAAAATGTAATTACAGGAAAATAGGAATCATGAGAAAACAAGGGAAAAAGCAAAATGCAAAAAAAATTAGGAAAAAGCAAAAATTGATTGTGTTTATCCCACATGGACAAGGTGAGTGAATGAGCTCTTATGAGAGTGATATAAAAGAGATTCAAGGGCTCTCTCTTAGTATAACAGAGAATACATAAAATTGATGAAAGGAGAATTCTTCTTCAAAGGCTTATGAGAACGAAATCCCTCATAAATGAAAATCTCTTTGGTGTTGGATAGTGAAACCTAGGGATGCACACCCGGCCCAAAACCCAGAAGTGCCCAGTGCAGGGATGTCCCCGGTATGGGTACTTGGTGCACCCAAGCACCCCCACCGCTGCCCAAGCGTCGACACACCAGAGCCGCACCAGTTGGGTGCTTGAGGACGTCAAGGGTACTTGTGTGTTTCGTCCACTATGTTAAGCGGAACAAACTTATCTCGAATTGGATGCTTGTGTGCTTGGATGCTACATCAACTCTATTATAAGGAACAAACTTACATCTAAGAAAGCGGGAAGTTAGTTGTTGTACACAATGTGTCGCATATCGTAGGTCGCAAGACACATGTATACAAAGAGTGCCTAAGAACATGATGGGATGTAGAGTCAAAGGATTTGTCTCATATTAATGAGGATGTGATTGCAGCAGAAACAAATATAGGGATGGTTGGTGTTTCTTTTGCGAAACTTGAGCGTGAGGAGTCCAATAGTTCCAGAGATGTGGACTTTGGCTTGAGGGTTGATTAGAGGCTTCCCATCACTACATTTTGTTATTTTGACATGATTTTGTATACATTTTGATATTGATCATGTTTCATATCATGTATAATGCTACTCAATGTAATCATCTTTATCATTATGACATAATTGGCATTTGATAGAACTGATATAAATTGTAATTGCTGAAAATTTGGATTTCTATCTGAATCTTGAATTATGTATGTTACTATTAGGTATGTACTATCTTACTATGTTGAATGTTCAACGACTTTGATTGGTGTTGCAATTTTGCTATGTGCAAGTATTTCAATTTGGTATATTATACTGAAACATCATTTCATAGCTGACATTTCATGTTTTATATGCATAGTGTTGGAAACTTGTCCCGGCATCCCCCCGCGTCGGTGTTACACTAGTGTTGGATGACACAATTAGGAGATTTGATTGGGCATCAAGGTAAAAGATCAGATTATTGCTACTTCATTGAGAAGTGTCTGTCATTTTTAGTGGATCGATTTGGAGGGTTTGAAGGTGGAGTTGAGCGCAAGTTGTTGTCAATCTTTCTTACCTTGCTGGCTGTACCAATCTGAGTATGCTGGGAGATTTGAGTGAGCCATCAGGTTGAAGAAGTATCGTGCCCAGAATCAGCTGCAGCAGTGCTGTACATGGCTGGGAACATCTGTAGTGGCATTCAACTGTCTGAGAATACATTCTAGGGGGCCTTACAGAGTGAGTAACAACAGCATAGTGTCATACCAGGTCCAACCTGTGTTGAACAGCAAAACTGGTATGCCTTTTCATAGTATTTTGAGCATTGTATGCCATTCTATTGTATACATTGATGATAATGACAATGTGTATCAGAGTTGGACTATAAGTAATTTGTCCATAATGCTGTTTACGATTTTGTGGTTGTGATTAAGTGTTTGGTTTCATTTATACATGTTGTTACTTGTAGTGCTGTTATTTTTTCAATATATTGGTTGGACTCAAATATCTATTTCATAATTACCAAAACAAACAAATGAAACAAATGGTAATGATGGGGCAGACCCTTACAATGGTATCAGAGCAGTGTATCCCGCCATCTTGGTCGCTACAAAATGATTGGGCATTGATATGATAGATTGGAATTGTAAACTTATCAAGTATACATCACACAGAAACATGATAAGGTTAGAAGGACTAAAGGATCTGAAAGAAAATACAATTATAGGTGAAGAGAACACAGAATATACAAGTGAACAGGTGACGGAATATGGGTGAAAGAAGGGATCTAGGTGAAGAGAGATTGTTCAATATGTTGAAGGTTAGACAGATGGGTATTGATGTAAATGGTGGTGGAAAAAATGTTGGAAATAATGGAGGTAACAACAGCAGGAAAAATAGACATAACAGTGGCAATGTAGGGGTATGCAGCTAGACCAGCGAGGACACTGAGTTCAAGGCTACTTATACCCACTTTTCCATCCAGGTCTTGAATACGACAAGAGATTGAGCCATAGATCACATAGCTACAAGAGCAATTTCAGCAAGGTTGGGAGAATGGAGGAGAAGAATTTCAGGCAGCCATCTCTTTCAAAGAGTCTATGAATATTAGATTGAAGCATTTGCTTCATACTGGTGGCAGGGTGCAACATAATGATTTACAAAAGAAGGTGAGCAAGCCTACACTAACCTACTCTAATGGACCATGAAGATCGCTATCATAGCATTGGTGCAGAAAGTAGACATCTATTTCTAGTTAAACCCAATGCTAGAGGAAGAATTCATTAAATTTGCAGCAGTACATTTGGATGGTTTAGCACACAAGTGGTGGCATCATGGTATGGTCACTATGGGGCATGATCAAATCACTTCATATGTGGAGTTTATCGAGAGATTTGATAAAGAGGATCCAATGTTACATTTCAAGAAGTTATCTCATCTTAGATAATGGGATTCAGTTGAGACATTTATAGTGGAGTTTCAGAGGCTTTCGATTCTGGTGACTGATATCTCACAAAGGAGGCTATTGATTTTGTTCATGGATAGTTCAGCATATCCTTTTAAGGGATGGATCAAAGGACATTGCAGGAAGTCAACAAGAAAGAAAGGGATATGGAACCTGCATCATCAAAAAATAAGTTTAAGTCCAAGGGTATTCCAACAAAGAAGGATAAAGACAAGGAATATTTCCAAAAGGATTCTCATCAGCAAAAGAAAGATCTAGACCATTTGGACAGCGAGCAATTAAACAATCTCAGAAGGAGAAAATTGTGCTTCCATTGTAGAGAGCCATGAGATCCTTCACACAAGTGCTATTCCAAAGAACAGGCGCCACAGATTGAATACTTTTCAACTGAGGAATCAATGTCAAAGAAATAAGACAGCTGTCTAATTCAAAGAGAACGGATGAAGACACTTCAGAAAGGGAATTTGGCGAGGACAGGACCATTGCACGTCTTATAGTTACTTAGCAAGCAATAACCTTCAAGTTGAGAGGTGTGATATAGGGGAAGTGAGTTGTTTCATTGATAGACACAGGCCACTCACAATTTTATCTCTAAAAGCTCCATCCACAAGAGAGGACTACAAACAGAAGAGCGTGGACGAGCATGAGGGGTTCAAGGTGATAGTGGCCAATAGACACAAGTCACAGAGCACTCACATGATTCCTAACCTTCAAATGTGGATGGGTGAGTATGAAAAGGTAGGTAATTTTTATGTGGTAGACATGGTGGATTGTGATGTCATCCTTGGTATGACTTGGATGAAGTCTTTAGTGGAAAGAAAGTAGTTTTTAGAGGATTATCGGATGGAGGACTCAAAATTGTTTTCCTACAAAGGAAGCAGCGGCTATTCGGACATGATAACATGGAATGGGTGGCATAGTGTCTTATGATGACTACAATTTTTGCGCAGTGGATTTAGAGATACCGCTCATATATATAGGAGGTGATCTCACAACATACTAAGGTGTTTGACGGTATCCTTTGTTAAGTTCCTCTAGAAAGGAGAATCTAGCATGTGATTGAGTTAGAGGAGGGGCCAAAACCAATGATAACCACTCCATATAGGCATCCAAAGAAATATAAGGATGAGATTGAGAAAGTCATTAAAGAGTTGTTAAAGATGGGATTACAGCCAACAAGAGTCCCTTTGCATCAATAGTGGTTTTGGTGAAGAAAAAAAATTGAATTATGTAGATGTGCATAAAGGGCATTGAACAAAAACCTATCAAGAACAAGTACCCCATACTGTGGATAGATGAGCTTATTGGTGAGTCGCATGGAGCCTATTATGTCACCAAGATTGATTTATGGTCAGGTTACCACTATATCAAATGAGATTCGAGGACATAGAAAAGACAACATTAAGATGGTACTACAGCCACTTTGAATTTCTAGTAATACCATTTGGGCTTACCAATGCTCTTGCCACAAAAATTGTATGAATTGGGTGTTCAGTAGGCAATTGCGGAAGTTTGTATTAGTTTTCTATTATGATATCCTAAGTTGTAGTAGGACTGGGGATGGGCACATGCAACATTTGGAAGAGGTCTTGAGTATACTAGAGAGTGAGTCACGATTTGCCAAAGAATCAAAAAGTGAGTTCGGCATGACAAAACTCTTATACCTTGGCATATTATTAATGCGGATGGAGTGAGGGCGGATCTAGAGAAGGTTAGAGCCATCATTCAATGGCCAACTCCAACTAACCACATATAGTTGAAGGTGTTCCTTGGACTATGTGGCTTCTACAGGAGGTTTGTATGGAGGTTTTCCCAAATAGCAGCTTTGTTGATAGATCTTACGAAGAAAGGAACCTTTAAGTGGTAAAGATAGCACAACAATGTTTTGAGCATTTCAAGCAGGTGATAGCATCTTGCCCAAAGTTAGATCTTCCTGATTTCACCAAACTGAAATATCCCAAATGGATATTGACCCGATTTTTTCTCAAAATAATATTCAGAACATAAACATATGAAGTTGCACTATAAACCAACAATATAAACCAGTAAACTTCTCATAAAATACATTAAAATATATCATTGCATCATACATCAGCAGTACGATAACTAGCATTCAAAAGTCCAATCTTAAACACAGTTTTACAGTCAAATTGGAATACTAAGAAAGAACCTGTAAGGACATGCAAGATACCTGATGTGACATTTTACAGTCAGATTGGAATACTAAGGAAGAATCTATAAGCACACGCAAGACACCTGGTGTGACGTCTCCACGGACAATGGGTTTGCGTCCACTATCTACCAGCACGAGGGTTACGTCCTCACGTTGGATGAATATTGAAGCTTTCCAAATAACTCTCTCAAGAGAGAAATTGAAATCTAGATCATAAACCAAGCATAATCCAAATGAATGAGTCTCTCTCCTTTTAATCCTCAAAGTTGTGACTCTTTGACTCCCTTCATGTCTTTTCGTCTTATCCCTCCTTGTCACTTTTAGCCTACTTTATTATATTAAATTGACCTTTTATAATTTTAATTCACGCTCTCACAATCAATTTTAATATTATATGAATGTCTTTAAATTTCCTAATGTCCCCAAAAGGGGACATTACAAATCTTCCCTCCTTGAGATTGCCTGTCCTCAAGCAATCAGTACCAAGATCTCATATGAATCTACAGGTAGCTCTGTAGCCTAATCTGAAAACAAATCTTGCCACACTGCAAAGCAAGATGTCAAAATGCAACCCTTCCATCAACCAGATCCCCGGATCACATGTTAATCTATGAAGTATCACTGCATCTGTAGGCCGTACAACTCTGATCATCATTTCATCTAATCTCAAAGTGTGTAAAACTACAACGAAATCGTCAAAATGCCATAGATACATATGTTCAACACCTGGATCCCAAACCATCCCATGTGCATGTTCAACTAGAACAATCTGACCTGTGTTACCATCATATACAAGAAGATCCCAAATCTGACTGAGAATTTTACTCCAATTGAGATCACAAGCACCACTGTGATCAAATAATTGTGGGAACTCAACTGTGTGCCAACCAACTCCTAGAAACATTACGAACCATGGGAATGTTCCTCCTATATCCCACAAACAAAAGGGCCATCCATCTTCCCAACTATTTGTACTATATTGTTGCTTTGTGCCCATAGTGGATGGAGTACTCCAGCTGCTCAACTTCCATAATGCTGCCCCTCTCACTGTATGCACTCTAACTATACCACTCGCCACATCTCTATTCCAGGCTGATTTGTAATCATTGTTATGTCCCCTTGTCAAGGCAGCAACCTCTTGGTTGCAACAATTGTCAATCCAGAACTCCTGACCAAAATCAATGAGTGTGCCATCATCAGAATTGAATAGCGGGTTCTCCATTATCCAATCAGCATCTACTTCAAACAAAGGGTTGTCTACAAACTGAATGTGATCTGGAGTTTTGGTACTTGGTCTTTTGGGACAACTACCCAAGTCATAAGTTTGTTGAATGCTATCGAGTTCATTAATTACTTGTTGGAAAAACTCCTACCTCTCTTTACTCTCATGCTTTCGAAAATGATTTGTGATCCTAACCTGATTTTTTGCTTTCTGAAAAGCAATTTGCGTATCATCCAATGCCTTATAAGCGTACTTAAGCTCCCTATTGAGCTCCATAATCTCATTCTTTCCTTTACCCAACTAATCAACATATATTCCAACAACCTTAAGAATATAATCCCTGTCAAAAAGCTAACATAACTAATTTGATTTCATAGATTCAAGGGTTGTTTGACTACCTGCAAATCAGCAACAAACCAATCTCCTTCCACTCCCTTTTGAGCCTTCCTATAGAGATCCTCAACCATCCTGTGAGTGCTGTTATAATGTTCCAAAGATGCCACAACCATGTCTTCACGAACCTTCAGCCGGTTCTTTAAGGCATGCATCTCATTATTGTCATGTTGAAGTAGCTCATCATCTTGCAGTGTCATCTTGGATTGTTCCTCTAAATTTATATCATGTCTATAAGAAACATATGGTTCATCACACCTCTCAAAATTATAAGCCTGCATTCCCTTGTTCCTTGGATTTGCATGTGAAGGCAAAAGTGTTGCTATGTTATTATTTGTACATAAAGGCTCATCATATAGAGACTCCAACATGCTTTTACTTCGAGTATGTTTGTCAAAGCTAACCTCCAAATCACCAACGTAGAAACTTGTACCCTATGTAACATCTTCTACATGATCACGAGAAGGCTACAAATCAATGATGGTTGACTACCCTTCTTTTTCTAGATCATCTATTAGATGATTTTGGTCTACCGAAAACTCCTCATACAATTTTTTGCACTTGTCTTTTGCAAGGAGATACTGGACCAATTCAAAATACTTCTTTTTTGCCATATCGGTTTTGTTTTGAAGTTTTGGATGGAAATCTATGTAATCAATGAAGTGTAATTCTTTTTGAATGTTTGAAGGAAGTTAGTTATACTCCTCAAACATATCAAGCACCTCTGCTCTTACACCAAGTTGTAATTCTCGAACTAAGTGTTGCTGAAATTTGATAAGTTCTTTTCTAACTCCTTCGAAGCCACATGTTTTCCCCATAGTAACACACTCTTCCTTTCAAGGAATCTATTAAATTATTTTCTGATCAGAGTGTTCTTTCTGAAATCTTCGGATAATGATATGAATTGCAACAAAAATGTTGATCTCCAAACTCAGAAGCATTTTGCACACAACTGCTCTACCCTTAATTGTGTGATACCAATTAATAATGCCATTAAAAATAAATCTCTATTCAGTAACCCCACTACCACCAATGTTATTCTGGTTTCAAACTGTATCTTATATTTTAATAGTGAGGTGACTATGTCGTTACTAGTTTGAACTATAACATGTAGATGTAACAACTCATACCATTTTCAATCCATAGTACATTATGTATATAGAAAATTTGCTCAGGCCACTCACAAATATGCACATAAATTAGTAGTCAAATAATTGGAATTCAAACAGCAACGACCATTCATAGTTTACTCCAAGGCAAGTCTGAGGTAATACCTTTCTTCAGATAATGGTTAATTTGCCACCTACAGCTTCCACTCGAGTGTGTGAGCCAACGTGTCTATCACCATGGGGGGAAACCCAACTTGCAACTTCAATTGATACGGTAATAGGAGCACATCAACTCTTCTGTTTATCTTTCCCACCCTCTACAACATCGGATCTTTGAACAACGATAACCTTGATTACTTATGTTACCTTCGTGCTTGCAAATCTGAAACAACAGACTTATTTCTAATATTTTGAGTTTCGTTTGCTCCACTTTGGACCTCTGTCCAGATATGTCTCCACCTGGAACTCTCATCTGTTGCCTACTTCTCGATCATTGTTGCTCCATATTGTGCGTGCGACACTTCATATTTTCAATTCCCATCCTCACAATAATCTCCCAGCAATGCATTCACAACCTTTGAATAAACATAATCGTGAGTCTACATTCATACCCAAAGATGGTTACATAAATTCACGATATACAAAATCTTGAGTCCTGATTCCAGTCATGCGACATCCAAATTCACATCCCTTATACTCACCTTTCCTAGCTTGAAAATAATTCCATGCATGTCAGACAAGTTATATCTTTTCATTCTAAAATACTTCCATCTCACCTCTGTTGCATCAGGTTATCTAAGGAGTGGATTAAATGTCGTTTTTGCATGACAATTGAGTCTTATAATATTCATAGTAATCATCCACTTATCCCTTACTCTTTGTCAGGAGCATTACCAAATGACTCCACACTTCTCGTCAAATTAGCTTCTGCAAGAATGCATGGGTATTATGACACTTGCAAAGTTTCTTCCATTTGGGTTTTGAACTGCCTTCTGTTGCAAACTATAACAATCATTTCCAACTCAATTTTAATACTTTGCCATCAACCACTTGCTTACAGTTTCTGACTTGGCAACCTTACTTATTCTAGAAAAACGCACATTACCATGGTTTCTAACCTTGTCCAAATTTATTGTCTAAGATAACAACCCTCCATTCACCGCTTAACTTAGGAAACAGCTCCTAACTTGTAACCACTCATATTGTGAAAAGATTGACCTTTCAAGATAGTCTCTGCGTGCAAAGATCATCTCTAATCGATGGTTATTCCTTACCTAATAACGCTAATGTAATCACTTGAGTGTAATGCTAATCTAGGTGTAATTATATCTTAGCTCAAATTTTCTTCTTGTACATTACGACAATAGTAAGTGCTCACAAAATATTCCTTCCAACTACGATGACAGGGATAAAAATCTTGTAGCGCTTGATTAGCTGCATTCCGTCAAAATATACACCCTGAAAAATAATAAAAGTCACAGGATTTGTGCTAATTATTCTCGATGCCTTGGAATTCTGGCAATTATTTGAATCCCCATTGATGAACAAGCAAATAAATCTTACGAAAAATATTCTAGGGTTGTCGTTAAACTTCAAAAAGCCATCAACATATTACCTCGTAACACTTAGTCATTCATCCAATATTCTTATCCATTCCTTACACGTAAACTCAACTCCTCTAACTCCAGTGATTCCTCAATATATTTCGATCAGCTTTCTTTGCTATAGAATGTATCGACATCCATTCAATTTCTCCAAATCAATTCATTCACATTGCAACAAGATCATTTGAACTATATGAATATAGTGTAGAAGCTCTGATGAAAGCAAACAACTCCTATTTCTGATAAACTCACGGCTCACTCCAAATATTCTATCTCAATTTCCGACTAAGTATCTTTCCACGACAACAACAAAAATAACAATTCCTTCAAATCTTTCGTAGATTGAAGAATAGGCCCAAAACTTTAAAATAATTGTGGCTTGTGGAAAGGTCTCTGAAGTATTAAGCCCGAAAAGATCTATCGCTGACAACTATAGGGATTTTGTTTTTGCACAGAATTTGAAATGAAAAGATGGCCTATGCAAATATTCTTGCCAAGTATTTATGAACTTAAATATTGTTGTTCCTCCTCAGCACAGTCCTACACAAGGCTAACTTTCTGTAAATCTTAGACAGAGAAACTCCCTTAGAGGATGATACCAGCAATATTAATATTACTTTTATCTTCTTTTATCATATATAAGATCCTTAGCTCAAATTGTCAAAGTGCATCAATAATGTGCAAAAATAAACAAGGCAACTCTAATAAAACTTTTTTGAAATTTTCTCTCTGATTCTAATAGGAATTTCAAAACCGAAGATACTCATTACTCTATATGTATATCTGCAACTATGTACCACTGAAATATCCCCAATATATTCCTCAAATACATATGTATTCATTGTCACCCAGTTTCCTGGTAAACACCACGGAAAAATATATTTTAAATTCAATAATCATGTTCCACCTTTAATGCTCTAAGAACAATATTCAAATATAATTTCTTAGACAAAAGACAATACTAACTATTTAGTGGATACTTAATCTAGCTTCTTACAAATTTTCTTGTTGATAAAGCTTTACCAAACTCGCAGATTCTGTATTTATTTCTAAAACCTCACAAGTTGCAAGATACAATGCTCTGATACCACTGAAATATCCCAAATGGATATTGACCCAATTTTTTCTCAAAATAATATTCAGAATATAAACATATGAAGTTGTATTATAAACCAACAATATAATCCAGTAAGCTTCTCATAAAATACCTTAAAATATACCATTGCATCATACATCAGCAATACGATAACTAGCATTCAAAAGTCCAATCTTAAAAACATTTTTACAGTTAGATTGGAATACTAAGAAAGAACATGTAAGCACACCTGAGACACCTGATGTGACGTCTTCATGGACAATGAGTTTGCGTCCACTATCTACCGGCACGAGGGTTTACATCCTCATGCTAGATGAAAGCTAAAGCTTTCCGAATAACTCTCGCAAGAAAGAAATTGAAATCTAAATCATAAACCAAGCATAATCCGAATGAATGAGTTTCTCTCCTTTTAATCCTCAAAGTTGTGACTCTTCGACTCCCTTCCTGTCTTTTCGTCTTATCCTTCCTTTTCACTTTTAACCCACTTTATAATATTAAATTGACCTTTTATAATTTTAATTCACGCTCTCATAGTCAATTTTAATATTATATGAATATGTCTTTAAATTTCCTAATGTCCCAAAAAGGGAACATTACACAAACCATTTGAGCTATAGTGTAATGCTTCAAGAAATGGGATTGGTGCAGTTTTGATGCAGGAAAATCACAGCAGAATGTATGAGAGCAAGAATTTGAGAGGGGTAGAGAAGAGCTATTCTATCTATGATTGGAGATGTCGGCTATCATGTATCCAATGGCCAAATTCAGGTCTTAACTGGTGGGAGGCGGATTTGAGACTAAAGCAACCCATAACAACATTAAACAAATTATGAGGCCGAGGGATCTTAAAGATAAGTAGCAAAAATGGATCACTAAATTGCAGGCTTATGACTTTGGCATTAAATATGTCAAAGGAAAAAAAATGTAGTAGAGGATACACTCGCACAGAGGCCACATATATGTTCCTTAGTGGAAATATCAGCTGATTGGAGGGAATCACCACAGAATTTGCAAAGGATCTGTGGGTAGGGAGACTGATAGAGCATTACTTAGAATGACAGGTATTCAATGATTGGTGTGTTGATCTTCTATAAGAATAAAATTTATTTAATGCCTTCAAAGCCTCAAGGAATTGATCCTGAGGACATCCATGACACGTCATTGGCTGGTCACTTGGGATTCTTCAAGACTTATAGGTAGATCCGGGAGAGGGTCACCCAGGATTCTATTAATGTCTAATACAATTAGCAAACTTATATATACTCTTTTCAAAGTGATTGTGTGAAGTTTGAGTGTGTTGATAGCAGTTTTATTAGTGTTGGGTAAGACCAATACTCTATCAAGAGTAAACCTCTATTTATCCATGGTGCACCAAATTGGACCTCAAATCCAATTCAAACCAGATCCAAAAATAATTAAAAGACCCACTTTTCTAGAATTTACTCATGTTCTGTGCTCTTGACTTCATTCTTTTGGTTTTTAGTTGATTCAGACTCATTTGGAATGGACTTAATAGATTCAACAAAAACATTAGCTAAATTAGAAAGGCGTGTAACTCTTCTTTTGTTCATTTATTTATATTTTTACAAGTTTTTCTTTTATTTTTGTTTTGTTCAAACACTAGGAGTTTCAATCCTTAATTTTTTTGTGTTTCTTCTTTATTATAGAGCTAGACAGTGTGTTTCCTGCTATGAATAAATTAAATGCACGAACGATAATAAAGATGATAGTGTACTAGATACAGGAGTAAAATGTGTCTTTATTTGCTCATGAAGTGATTATAAAGAAAAAGACCAAAGATGGTTGGCAAAGCATTACAGTTCACCCAACTACAACATACTACCTTCCTGACAATATGCAACATATTTAAAGGACCTGAATGTTGCCAAGAGGAACACAATCCTCAGCCAACTAATACTTAGAACTACTTGAGAGTGACAACCAATTTATACGGACAATTAATACATTTTCAGACAATCAATATTATCAAGCTTTGTTATAGGTGTTGTACACTAACTACATAGTGTTAACAATTTTGCATTTTAAAAAACTTTTGCTAGGACTTCTAATATTGTTGATAGAGATGGCAATCATAAAGATCTCACATGTATGCATGGCACAATTCCGAAGGCAAGGATGTCTGTATGCATTTATTGTTGTTTGCAGATGAAATAAGGCATATATCGCCTTAAATAATCCTTAACATGAATTTTCACTTGAGGCCTGTAGTTGTGTAATTTGGTACAACTAAAAATTTTATAAAAGATGAAGGTCTCCCTTGCTATGCATGAGAAGAAATTAGAAAAAAAAAAAGACCACCAAGACACTTAATGTTGTGATGAATTTGCCTACAACCTCAAACTCTAATGAAACAGGCCCTTGTTTTGGCCCAAACATATAGGCCTCGACACCTAAAGATAGTTCTCGCCAAGTGCAGTCACATTCAAAGGGATTCTTTGTTCCTCATAATATTCATAACATGCAACCTAAGAGGAATCACCAAACCTCTTGTATGCTTATAGAATTTTCTCTTCCAACTCATTTTTGAATGCAAGTTTTGGCCTTCTCTCCATATAATCTCTCACTTTCAAGTACCCATGCCCTGCTTCAAATGGAGCAAAAACGAATCTCAAACAAGAAAATTACAACAAACAAAATAAGAGTGAAATTGATAGGCAAGGTGAATTCATAATTTTATAACTAGAGATGAAAATGAAATTGACAATTAAGGGGAAAGGAACAATTTCTAACTGATAATTTCTAGATGACAAATTGATAGTCAACTTGATAATTCATGATTCTCGCAAAAAAATTGCAAATAGGCAAAACAAGCTAAAAAAGCACAATCGTGGCCTTGCATCAGAAGCATTCAATCAATGGTAAAAATTGTGATTTGAATAGGAAAGCATAAAGTGCAAAACTAAAAGAGTGTAGAGGTGGAAAAATAAATTTTGGACTGAGATATAAAAACAGGAATAAAAAAAGGAAGCAAAGCTCAAAAGTACAATATTCATCTTAAAGGCAAAAAGAGTAAAAAATACAATTTGCATCTGGACTGTAAAAAGTTAAAACACACAAATGAAGGAGAAAAGCAAAATTTTATCCTAAATTGCAAAAATTGAAAGTTGACAGTTACGGACCCCCAAAAAAGGTGTTGTGACCCAACATGCCCCTTGTTCAATAAACTATTCATTTCCTAAATCTAATATCTAGGTAAATAAATCAGATCTAGATTTACACAACTAGATTTATTTAATGAAATAAAGCAGCAGAAAACTAGAAAAGAAAAGCACAATCATACACAGCATTTATGCTCTTCAATCAGTTCATCATTCAAAATAACTTCAAAACTTACAAGAGCTCCTAGTGCATAGGAAAATGGCTCTGAAACAAGTTACAACAAAACAGAAAACCTATATACTCGGTATTGCTACCTTCTCCTTTGCTGTTAACGGCAGTAAACTTTCTCATTTCTGCCCTTCTGAAAATCAGATATCTCCTCTGACTTTCTCTCGCAATGTCCTCTTGAGAAAGATATTTGAATTCTACTTCAACCCTTGGCTTTCTTTCATAACAGCAATTGGAAAAAGCAGAGTCCTACTTGAAGTCTACTTCCATAAAGTAGAGTCCTACTTGAACTCTGCTTCCTCAAACTAGAGTCCTACTTGAACTCTGCTTCTAACTTACCTTCTTAAACTACAATTATCAACATAAACAAGGGAGCCCCAAATTTTTTTGAAATTTCATCTTCTTTTGAACCAGACCCATTTATTGAGTTGTTTTGTTTCTCTCGAATATTTTAACATCCTTGTTTTACAGATTTCGTGTGTACAACATGATGACTGTCCCTAAGATTTGAGGTGTTTTATTACCATGTTAAATAAACGGGTTTGGTATCTAGTTTCCCTGCCTATAAAATTATTCAGCTAGTTAGTTTTTATCTTTGGATCATTTTTGGTTTGTTGATTGGTAAGGTTTAGAGTCTCCTTGGCCATTTGTTTTTTTATCTAGTGGTAGAACCAGTTCATGGTTTTTAGCTTGCCCTTAGGTCAGTCCCAACCAATTTGTGTCATCTTTCAGTTCCAATAAATAGTTGTATTGTATTTGTTCACATATTAGGATGTCTAGAGATTTGATTTGATTTCATGTAGTGAATCATTTCTATGGATCAAATGAGTTTTATGCTTCATTTACTCATTCTTCAATCCACCTTTTCAACTTGGAATTTATTCTAGACTTGAGGATTCTAGATATGCTTCTTATTGGAAAATGAAATCAAGAAATTGTTAAATCCCGAATTTTGACCTAATTTAAATTTAATTATAGCCATTGAATTGAATGGATTTTCTTCATAATCATGTGAAAAGCGTAGTTAATTATATCCATTGTATTCATTATTTGTCTAATTGTTTAATGATGATGGTCATTATCCATTATTTGTTATATGATGATGGTAGTAGTTAGCAGTTCTTTGGTTTCGGAATTATGGTTAATAATTAAACTCCTTGCTAATATCTACGTTAAATGTTATTATGGAAATATCATGGAAAGTGTTATTATTGTGGGAAATGTTGCATGAGTGATCGCAAGAGAAGACGAATGGGAGAAGCATTGTTTAAGGGGATCAACGGAATGGGGTACTATCTTAGTCCACTTATTTGGTTGATAGGTATGACCTCTAACTATCTTGGTAAGGACCTAGCCACTTGTATAGCAGGTTACAATTATTTGGACACACATGAGCTATTAAATAAACATTAAAAACATTAATGATATTAACTTAATTAAAATACATACCTTTAACGGCTTATGGTTGACATTTTCATCATTTCATTGTAACACATATTTATGTATGTGCAAATAGATATAGAAATAAAGGTGACATCATAATATAATTTTTATACAAGATTATATTTGATACGTACATTTAAATACATGTATAAGAAGATAAAATAATCTTCCAATTAAAGCATGTATTTAGATACATAATAAAAGTTACAAACTTGGATAAAAACATATAATATGATGCCAATCTTATAAATACATCTACGTGCAAGTAGATAAATATATTATAATTTATCCTTGATTCATATCCTTCAAATTCTTTTCTTTATTTATTCAATTCTTTACTTAAAACCGAAATGCACACTTGGCATCTTACATCGTTGTCCAAAAAGGCAAAACATTTCTTTAAGAGTTACGGCTTCTTGGAAGCCTTGAGAAATCAAATGCCTTTACATATATTTGGAAGCCAGAGAAGTCGGATATAGTATTTTTGCCTCCACACGATTTTACTCCTGTATTTTCTTTCCACAGTTTTACTCCTGCATTTTCCTTCCACAGTTTTACTCCTTGTTTCTACACCCTTGTCGAAGGCGGAAATCAAACACATTATGATATTGCATACGAATTGCTTTTGTGAGGGAATCGGCTATTAAACATCAAGCCAAGGCTCACGTT
Organism: Cupressus sempervirens; assembly: GCA_028749045.1. Lineage (NCBI taxonomy): Eukaryota > Viridiplantae > Streptophyta > Pinopsida > Cupressales > Cupressaceae > Cupressus > Cupressus sempervirens. Next base: position 631,535,506 of record CM053787.1, read on the forward strand.
TTTGTATTACGTTAGACCAGGCTAAGTGGTCACTTCTATTCTGAGTGATACATCTTCATTCTTTTATTTCTGCATTCTAAATTATTGCAGAAGGGAGTACGTCCATGACAAGTTTGCATTGTAATATCAAAGAGACTCATCTTCCCATATTGAGTAAAGACAAATTGTCATGTTGAGTCCAAGCATCTTTCTTTTATTTCTGTAAGTCAAAACCAAATTATACTTTTGCAAGTCTTAGAATTGTTTCCTCAAGCCATAAAAGCTAAGATATACTGAATATGTAATTAATCATACACTAACTAAGGATTAGCAGATTGAGTTGGTTTACTCTGAGATTTAAACACCGGGGACTCACCCGACTGTATGGCCAAGGAAGAGGTGAAGAGGTGATAAAAAAATCTACAATAACATGGAAACAGAATCAGATATAACAATTATATATTATTATAAAAAGGAAAATCATTTAATAGCTCATGCATGTTCATATTTATTGTTCCCCTATTGTCAAGTCGAGCAGTGATCGGGTAATTGAACCCATCCAAAAACCTTGGCCAAGGTCATTAAACACATGTTTGCCAACTATGATCACTTGATGTCAGTAGTGTCAGTTATTCAGACATGTCCGTCCATAACAATGCGGACATTCTAAACACCGGAAATGCTTAGATGACTGGACTAGCAGTACCCCAAGCCTGATCCCGAGGTAAGGAGGGTCTTTCGATTCAATAGATTGTGTGGGGATGAATATGGTCCGAGGTTGGGAGGTTAAGCCTAAGTCAATGCTTCTCCTCTTACTGAAAGCCGAGGCTTGCACAACTAGTTAAAGACTCACCAGTACTTCTTGTATGTTTCTTCTTTCCATTCCTAATGCAATTATATTCCTCTTGTAATTGATCATGTAATTACTTTACTATATGAAAAATAGGAAATCGTTATTTCAGTTAGTTCAGTTTATTGTTATTTCAGTTACTTCAATTAATCGTTATTTCAATTACTTCAGTTAATCATATTTCATTTACTGCATTTAATCATTATTTCAGTTATTTCAATTGAATGGTTATCTCAATTAATAGTTAGTAGTTAAATTGGTTAATGTCTCATGAAAAGGATTTAAGAATGTTTTGTTTCGAAAGTTGGTTGAAGAAAACTCTTTCATTTCTATGTGAAATCAGATATTAGTTCTTTATTTTGATATGAAAATCCGTTTGTTACAGAAATAATATAGCACACAAGTACTTCATTACCAAGATAAATGGGGGAAAATGCCAATAGTGTAATGACTAGTCATGGAGATCATCTGGAGATGATAGAAGAACATAGGTTAATTCCTTAAAAAATTAAAATATAATATAAATACTCAACAAAGAAAATAAGGAAGATAGACAACCTCTCAAGGACAATACAACTATTAGCTGCAGTAGTACATGGGTAGGCATTTATATTATATTTTGAATTGCTTTAATTATTACTAATAAAACATTATTAAAGTAGGATTTGACAAAGAATATTGATAGCATTGGATTCTTTACAATATATTTTTGAATAATCCATTTCCAGCTTTGACCCCTTGGTCATATTTTGCAACCGGCGACCATATGCATATTGATGGGTAGTAAATAGCTTAAACTTTGTAACCAAATATATGCTTGAAAAAACAGAAGGAAGCTTGTCAAGCAGTTAAGTAAGAAAGACTCCCTTTTATGGAGTCTACATTTATTCAAATACAGATATTCCAATTAAAGCAATTCACTGAAATGTCAACATAGAACAGAAGCTATTCAAAGTAGTCTTCAATCAGAGACAACTAAAGTTCAGTATTGAACCACCAAACCTTTTAGCAATCAGACTTTCACAAAAGATTTTTTTCCCACCGCAAGAAAATGGACGGCCACCAACCACACTTAGCTTGAGTTGCGGGAAGTCTAAACGATCATATCCAACATGTTCCTTGCCAAGACTGAACAAATATGAGTGAATTCAGAACTTGTACATGCAATTTTCTTAGATAAAGAAACTACACTTTTTCTTTGAATGTAATGAACCTCCAACTGACTACATTTGATATTAATTAAATCACATTGTTGGTTAAAATTCATCCAGATCTTTTATTCCTTACACTGAGTTTGGTGAGTATACAAGCATTGTTTCTTCACTCAAGCTCTAGTTTCTAAGAAAGCATCCATGCATGTAATAAGTAATTGTATTACAAAGGAAAAAGTATTAAAGAATCTGATCTACCCACAAGAACTAAAATATGGATGACTTACCTTTCCAATGATGTTTAGAAGTTTAGAACTACGACACAATCATGCTGACAAGCTAGCACACATGCATTCTATAGAAGTACCAAAAACCATACTTGCAGACAGATAATAGAATAATCTACAAATTGATGTTGAAATTATAATTCTATGTGCAACCTTGTATGATCAAAAGGGGTCACAAAGACCAAGCACATCATGTCTTGTATAAACCATTAACAAATGACTCTAGCATCACTGTGAACTGATACTTATCAGATCAAAAAAATATTAAGGTGATAAATGTAAATGAAAACATGCATGATCAGGAAATAAACAAGATATTTTCTACTGCAAAAAGAACCAAAAAGAAGATCTAACCATCTAACTACAGGTCTACATATTGATAAAGTACATCTGTACAAGAATTATTTGAAGAGCACACAGAAAATACTGAGAGATGGAAGGGAAGGTAGGCGGGGGTGGGTAAGAATCATAAGAATCAGTATTTTATACTTTTAAATACATGAGACTGCATAAAACAGAGAATTATAGAAGAATGCAAATATCGGGACGAAAACATCGAATTTCTTGTGGAAAAACATCGGCACGTCATTAGCTATCATTTGTCGTTAGCTCCATCATTAGCAAGTTCGTCTTAGTCAAAAGAAAGCACCCTTTCTTGGAAAAATTCTAATGACACAAGGAAATTGGAAAATATTTGAAGATGCTCTTATAGGGCTGATTTGGAGCTCCGAGGGGGGAAATTTGAACACACAGAACAGCTAAATGTAAACAAAGATACCTCAGTTCCTCTAATTCACAAGGCATTAGGAAATGTAATGTCCCCTTCTTCGCGCTAGACCTAATGGCGGCTAGTTGGTCTATCTCTCCATCCAGATAGGCTAACGGCATTGTTTTGAGGATGCCAGCCAATCACAGGGACATATTTGGTTTCAGTGGGGAATATATCTAAGTGGGAGCTCCTAAGGTTAAGTCACTTTACTCTATTAGGTTGATTTATAAGTACTTCATCATTTAGAAGTCACTTTATGACAAAAATGACTTAAGTGACTAAAAGACAAAATAGGCTTTTATCCCACGTTGCTTTGTTATTCACACCTTCCCTCACTTCAAGGTTATAAAAGCACACTTTTGCTTTCAAATTATCATCATGAGATATATTAACATATTGCTGCAAAAGAGGTTGCTTTAATGTGACTGGTAACTCTGAGGACGAAACCCCTCGAGTTGTTTGAGGAAGTTGGACGTCACCCCAGCCCCTCATTAGGAACAAAATACAAGTTCAGGCAAGAAATTGGCAACAAGAAGTGTGGTATTGGCTTCAGAATTGGAAGTAAGTTATCTGCTGACTTATGAGTTGGAATAGTAGTAGGACGCATTAACTTTCTTCCATACATTAGAAACAGTAATTATACCAGCTCCGGGACTGTAAGGACAGCCAGAATAGAGTTGGGAGGACGTGGACATTGGGTGACTATTCAACGACATTTGGAAGGCAACTTACAGCAGACAGCTCACGTGAGCAAGTAGCTATCGGGTTCATCAACCCAGACTGGGACATCATCCATAGACTCACCAGACTTCCGACATTCTCCTTCTCTCACCTTCGAAGGCAGTTTTGATGAATCACAAGTAAGATGGTCTGCAGGTTGGGAGTAATAACATCACTGAAGTCCCAGAGATAGCAACATGGGTCATGGGAGCCTAAGCAAATCACGGCAACAGCTATCTTGATTCCGTGTCAAGGATAGAGAGCTTCAGTTAGTTTGGCACCATTGAAGGAGCAGCCAGCGGTAACTCACATACACCAGGTCACGTGAACAGTCGGCCCTCACAAGCTAAACTCCAGGTTCATGTCATTGCATTAAAACTTTCCTTTTCTCATATGCCAATGAACGTACATGTGGTCACTGTGTTTTGAATTCTGAATGAGTAAGATGCCATGTCCATAGGTCTGTTCGTATCTATCTGTAAATGTGCAAGCTGATTTATTATGAAACAGTAAGAAATTAGTCCAATTCATATGAATATCTTTCCTCATCTGGTATTTGCATTTGTAATTACTGTTATAACAGCAAGTTGGTAAACAGAATAGCATTTGGATTCAACACTACTCTTTAATATACATATTTGTTTAAATTGAATGTGTATTACCCCTAGAGTTTCGGATAATATCAGTGGTACCAGGTCTTAATATCTGGGTTACATGCCAACTGTTTCACGAAATTCTGTTAGTCCAAGTTTGAATTCTTCGATCAAACAAGCAGGGATTATAACAGGAAAGTGCAAAAGAACTAAACCCAAAAAAGAGGCAAAAAATATTTTTCCGGCAAACCCTTGGTTTTGATGATGAGTGCAAGCTAGCTAAAAGAAATCTGAGAAAGAGAACAAGAAAACAACAAAGAGTACGAAAGGTTGTTAAGAGGTAAAAAAGAAACATATGTGAAGGATGGAGCCAATTGCTCTTGGAAAACAAAACCCCAAAATATTTTGGAAAGAGTTGCAGCAAAAGAGGAAGTAAATATCACGGGGTCCCAATGGTTAGAATATGCAAAAATGTTATTAGTGTGAGAAGGATAAAACATAGACCACCAATAATCAAGGTCATAAATGATCTTTTCAAAATTGAAGATATCTTTCAAGGCATAAAGAGATTGGCAGGGGGAAAAGCCCAAGATATTGATGGGCTGCAAGCAGAACATTTGAAATGGGGCATCGACGTCCTAGCACCTCATATATATCATATCTTTAATGATGTCAATAAAGATGGATTTTCTGGATATTGGATAACTAGCATTGTGATTCCACTCCACAAAAGTGGCAACATAGATAACCCATCAAACTATTGCACTATTATGATTAATCCACTTTTGGGGAAGCTCTTTGGTAGCATAGATGAATGCAAAATCAGAAAATGGGCTGAAACAAAAGGTAGCAAAGCTAAAGGGCAGGCTGGTTTCAGACCAAAACATTCCACTTTTGATCATAGGGTTACTCTTAGACTCTTCGTTAAAAAAATATGGAAAACACAAAGTAAGGAGGCCTTTTGATGCTTTGTTGCCTATAAAAAGGCTTTTAACATAGTCCCATGAGACAAGTTGTGGGATAGAATGGAAGAACTTAAAATTCACGGTACATAGGCTATATAAGCAAGTCATGGCTAAAATCAGACCTATGGATGGGATGTCATGGCAGAGATATAGGTGTCAAACAAGGATGCCCCCTTTTACCAACCTTGTTTGAGTTGTATATCGAGAAGTTAGAAAAATGGTTAAACAAGAATAATGGTAATGGGGTTCAAGTAGCTAAGTACGTGATAAAGCTACTCCTACTTGTGGATAATCTCATTTCAATTGCGAAAACAACTGATGATTTAAAGGAACACTTGAAGGAACTTGATGCATTTTGTCATGAGGTTTGAATGCAAGTGAACACTAGCAAAACCAAAGTGATGATCTTCTCTTTGAAAAGAAATAGGACACAAAAATACATTCGTTTTTGACAATCCTCTTGAGATTGTGGATGAGTACAAGTATTTGGGATTGCTTCCACAACAAACTTAGTTGGGAAACATGTAGGGCAAAAAGAACTCAGGAAGGATGGAAACCACTATATTCTTTACAAAAATAGATGTAGGAATGTGTAAACATGGGATTGGAATACTAAAAAGAGGTTTTTTGGTTTGCCAGTTACCTCGGTCATTCTCTATAGATGTAAGATTCGGAGCAGCAGCACATTAAATCAGAAATGAAGGCAAGTAGAAAGAATCCAAAAACATTTAATCATCAGTAGCCTCAAAATTAAAAACTATGAAATATTATTAGCAGAAATAGGCATATTCCCTTTAGAGGCCTTGACAATTGTTCAATTACAAAGCTATCTAAAGAAAACCCAAGGTATGGAAAAACATCAATGGCCGAAATTGATCCTAGAGGAAAGACTTGACAGAAGAAAGAACATGCGGATAGAACAAAATGTCAAATGGATGGGAAATTAGAATGTTAATATGCATGAATGTCTGAATAATAATGATGGAATAAAAAAGTTTGTGAAGGGAAAATTTAGGAGTCTCATATGGGCAAAACAAAATGGGTGCAAAAAAGATTATTATATCAAACAATTTCATCCCACGGGAGATCATGAGGAGAAGGCATATATAGGAGCAAATATCAAATGGAGAGCTAAAATGCTAAAAGCATAGCTTAGGGAAAGTTCTCATCATCTGAGGTGTGAAACGGATAGATCAATGATACCTAAAGAAGAATGTGAGACGAGAATATGTTTATTTTGCAACATAGGAATAGTAGAGACAAAGTGGCATTTAATCATGGAATGCCCAACATACAATGGCATTCAGTCTAGATATGAGGATATTCTAGAAGCTACCAATTTAGGTACTCTTTTTAAAGAATCACAGCTAGACAGGACAGCAAACATTGTGATCAAAATTCATTCTCGAAGAGTTGACTTAAAGAAGCAGATTCAAAACACCTAATGTTCTGGCAGCCTTTCTGGGGTGTGTTATTTCATAGGCTTCGTTGGCCTTGCAAACATTATTAAAATCATTCGTTCATTCACAAAAATAGGCCCCAGACCATATTACTAAAGAGAGAACCAACTCTCCTTGAAGCACCAAATCTGATCAGTTGAAGTACCAACTTCAGTTTGAGCACCAACTCAAATGCTAAACTCAATAATACTTCTTGAAACACAGTCACCATTTAGAACATCATGTAAGAATCACACCACTCCCTTAAATAATTCTTGACTACTTCTATCATCCTACTCGATTAAATAACATGCTTGATTTAGTAACATACTCAACTCAATATCTGCTCGACTCATTCCCAGCTAGGATCAATACTTACTCAACTCAAAAACATCACCTGGATAATAAGATCGACTCAAATATCATGCTTGACTCATAGCAATTCTGACTTGGTCACATATGCAACACCAAAAATATCCACCACACAATCACACATGCCAGACCATGAGATGAAAGAGAAATAACTACCACTATCAGTCAAAACAAATAAGAGGATTCTCGATAACCACTATGCAAGTATCCAATATCAATAACACATACTTAATTTTCATCCCCGACTCAGAAAATATATCACATGCTCACACCATACATATCAAAAGTATTTAAAAATATTATAATGTTTCTTTAATGGTTATCGTAGTTAATCTTTAGTTTATTAGGTAGTTTCTATTTTCATTTTTAGTTCACAATTGTTTTTGTTGATGTTTTGTAGCTTCAGTCAGATAAATCCTATGCAACTAATCTATTGAAGATATATATATATATATATAATATATATTATTATTATTATCAGAGATATAATACATATATAAACATATATCTAAAATACTATTAGGAGAAATTAATATAATAATGATTCAAAGTTATTATATGTATATAGATATAGTTACATAATCAATTGTCAGTATATTAATCTCATAATAATGAATAGACATGTCCCTTCATGGGACATGTCTCTCCTTGCCTCATTTTCAATATAAAGGAAGAGAGATCGCTGCATTTGGAAAACTGAAATATCCCCTGATAGATATTTACCCGATTTCTTCCTCAAAATAAAATTCAGAACTTGAACATATGAAGTTGCATTATAAGCCAATGATATAAAACCAGTAGATTCTCATAAAATATCTTAAAACATGTTATTGCATTATACAATAGCAATACAATAACTATTATTCAAAGTCCAATCTTAAATACAGCTCTACAGTCGGATTGGAATATTAAGAAAAGAACCTGTAAGCACATGCGAGACACTTGAAGTAACGTCTCCACGGACAATAGGTTTGCGTCCACTGTCTTCCAACACGAGGGTTTTTGTCCTCCTGTTGGATGAAAGCTGAAGCTTTCCCAATAACTCTCCCAAGAGAGAAACTACAATATGAATCATAAACCAAGCATCCCCAAATGAATGAGTCTCTCTCCTTTTTAAAATCCCCAAAGTTGTGACTCTTCGACTCCCTTCCTGTCTTTTTGTCTTATCTCTCCTTGTCACTTTTAGCCCACTTTATAATACTAAATTGACCTTTTATAATTTTAATCCACGCTTTCATAGTCAATTTTAATATTATATGAATGTCTTTAAATTTTCTAATGTCCTAAAAAGGGGACATTACAAACACACAAAATTTAGAAGCAGTGTATTACATTTGCAGCGATAACACTTTAATATTGTATCAGAGCCGGGCTGCAAATGTAAGAGAATTAGAGGCTACAATAATGTGGAATGCACAAACTTGTTTGTGGAGGAATCAATAAGAAAAGATAGAGTTTGAAATGTAAGTACAAACGATAAATAAAATATTAATGAATAAGAGTTACAACGACTTAAATGTTGTAAGCGGTCACTTATAATAATCCACAGCAGCGATAATGTGTAAGGTTATGAACAGCGATAAAGAGACCATTCTTGAAGCAGTCAACACACCGTAAGTAGAAATATAAGGAAAACAAAGTCAGACAATTCGAAAAAGAGGTAGATTGTTTTATAGTTGATGGAGCATTAGAGGGCTTTGATCACAATTTAGTAATGGTGCCATTTGAACCTACATAGTGGCGATGCAAAACACTGCAGCATACGTGGATAATAATTTTGAATACAAACGTCGAATCTAGTGAGGAACATCTACAAAGTAATTTGAATATTGATTAACAGTGAATGTGAAGGAGATGGTGATTATATAAAGAAATATACAATGACCATGTATCCCCTCTACATGTATCAAAAGCAATGAGCAGCTACAGTTTGTTTAAAAACCAAGGCAGCGGCAGTATAAAGAAAGGCTACGATATATTCAACAGCAGCAATAACCAAGTTGGGAGCCTTTAAGGATCAAAAGCTGGATACTAACATTAAATTATGAGTATTGAAATCTTCAGCAAACAGTCACATCAGAACCGCCACCACAGAAATCTATAGCAAGATAAAACAAAGTCAAGTGGGATGTCTAATGATGCGAATGGCCAAAGCAGCAAAGCACTGGAAAGCAGCGGGAGTTTATGTTTGAAGTAGCATGATTGAAAATTCACGTGATTGTAGTTAAAAGTTAGAAATACCAAGTGAAACATAAGCAACAGCGTGGCACGGGAAGGCCAATAATACAATGATAAATAAACTACAAGTAATTGCATTACAAAGCATTGGAAACGGAGAATGTTGTGGTTGAATGATTACATAATACAAATATTAATTTGTCCTAGTCAAACGCAAACAAACAATTATAAAAGCTGCAATTACATAAAGAAACAATTTTTAATGATAACTACGGCCACTTCAAGACAAATAAGTTGCAACCATAATGAAAGAAAAGGTGCGAATGTATCCATGAAATGATACGTCTATCTTACATGCCCTAATTTTTGATTTGATCATAACTGTTGGTTTAACGAATTATTCATGTTCATGTGAAACAAGTTAGTTAATTATATACATTGTATCAACTGCTAACAGATTATTTCTTTTTCCTAGTCATGTGAAACAAGTTACTTAAGTATATACATTGTATCAACTGTTAACAGATTGTTTCTTTTTCCTGATCATGCGAGATGAGTTAGTTAATTAAATATGTTGTACCAACCGATAACGGATTATTTCTTTCATGTTCATGTGAAATGAGTTAGTTAATATAGACGTTGAGGAAAATAATCAAGCAACCTATAACTGTAATATTAGAGATAATCCACTATACCACTGCTGATATGTATGGAGTATTTATGATTTTGTCAAATAACAATAATACCCTGAGTTCACACCAGTGATTCAGTTTTATTTTGAACCCAGATAATTTGGAAGGTATCCAAATGTTGCAAAGCTTAAACATGCTACCTTGCATGGAATTGGATTATATTGACACCAAGGAAATTCAACTTGCAGAAAGGCCAATGATTGGTGAAGAGGTGTAAAATCTAACTTGCAAACAAAATCAAGATTGAAATCAGATAACTAAGAAATAAAATACATATAATAGCTCATGCATGTCCTAATGATGAAATAGCTCATGCATGTCCTAATGATGAAACATGTTGTCAAGTCGAGAGGTGGAGATCAGGTTTACGAACCCAATTTGAAATCCTTGGCCAAAGTAGAAATAGGCAGATGTGCTGATCATGAGATCTTTTTTTGTTTGTTCAGATGCTTCAGTTATTTAGTAATAACTGATGGGACACTCAAACCACCAGATGGCTCAAACGGCTAGACTTAAGAACATCCCAAGCCCGATTCTGAGGTAAGGAGGGTCGTTCTATTAAGATAGGATGTCAGGGGATAAATATGATCCATGGTTGGGATGTTAAACCTATGTCAATGCTTCTCCTCTCACCAATGCCGAGGCTTGGACAACAAGATAAAAGGAACTCTTCGTCATTTTTGTATGTTCTTTTACCTTCGAAATCATAGAAGCATATGGTTTAGAATCATATAAAGGAATATATTAAATGTTTAATCTTATAGTTGCTACTTTGTTTACAGATGAACATGTTAGATTGATAGCAATGTAATCATTTATTATTTCCTTTACATTCGTAGTTTTTTAATTACAAATAGTTTTAAGTAGCAGTTATTTCTTTCTAGTTATAATTAGTTAATGGTAGTCATTGTCATATGATTGGGATTAGTTGATAGTTAAATATTTATTTTACAACGGTTATGAAAAATTGGTATGTTAAATATGGTATCAGAGCGTTGAGTTTGACACTGAATCTAGGGCACCCTACCTTCTTGAAACCTGAAAGAATTCTAGATTGACTACAGGATGCTAGCACATAAAACACCCCGCAAGAAGACTTGACACCCCATCTTTCCCTATCTCATTAGAAACATGATTAAATATGACTACACCTGTTGTTCTATACCCAAGATAATGAAACTCTGAATCAAGCAATTTAGCGGATGAAAAAGGAAAGAGTCAGGTGGACTCCTGCTAGCAAAGCAGCATATAGAAACAAGCTGATTCAAAACTGGAATGCTCGGTAGGGCAACCCTCTCTTACAGTTTCATAGATCCTGGATGGTGCGAGATATGTACCAAATTGAACCAAAACTAAGTGCTACAAAGCAAGATTAAATGTTATGTTGATGTAAACATCCTCAATAGAGAAATATTTTGTAAATAAGGTTGCTCTAACTGAAGCAACAGAAAAATAAATTAAATTATTTGAAAATCATGTGTTGTAAAACTTTTCATTTTAGATCTCTTCTTTTTCCACATGATTAAAACAATTGTAAACTAACAAGTGGGAACCATAAACATAAAGATGAACAGCAATGAGAACAATGTAAATCAAGATATAATACGTGAGAACCCTCAATCTTCTAATGAATTGCTACTCCAAATCTTACAAGAAACACAACTAAAGTTAGAAACCATGGAAAGAAGAATGAGTGAAATGGCAGCCCAGATAGGGTAGAACTGCAAGGAAATTCAAACCTCACCACCTCCTAGAGCGGAGACAGAAGTCTTTGAGCATAACAAAACTCCCTCTCCCAAGCAATCGAAGAAACAAAAGAAGAAAGAGATAGTGGCTGATTTATCAGCAGACATTAAGAAAATAAAACCACCTAAGTTTTCCGGTTCCAAGTCTAGAGAGAAAGCAGAAGCATGGTTAACTAAGATGGAACAGTATTTTGAGATTAGGAATTTCTCTGAAACCTCAAAAGCAGTTTGGGAAATATATCATTTTATCGGAGAAGCTACAACCTGGGGGGGAAACACCAAGATTGAACTGAACATTAGAACCACTGAGATCACTTGGGAAAAGTTTGTGAACATATTTCGGAAACGTTGGCTGCTGTAAACCTTTTATGATCAGAAGCTTTTAGACTTTCAAAACTTAAAACAAGGAGATATGTCAGTACATAAGTACTAGGAGAAGTTCACTCGTTTGCTAAAATGTGTGCCACCATATCAACACAACACCAATTTGAAGGTGAGAAAATTCATCATGGGTTTGAACAATAGGATAGGAGGAGCTATTGATGCTCTCGCTCCCCAAACTATGGAAGAAGCCCTAGAGAAGGTTGTTCGGCAAGAACACAAAATCAGAAAGGATGACTCCATCCAAGACAACAAGAGGAAGACAACCTCGAATTCAGATGGTGCTGATTTCGGACCTCAGAAGAAGCAATTTAAGGACTACAAAAGCAACAAACCAGAGTTAAAGGGCCACAGAGTTAAGGATACCAAAAGCAATTATAATTCGAGCAAAAACAACAAGAATAATGAAAAGAGAGGACCACTAGGAGGATGTTTTAACTATGGAGGAGATCATTATATAAAGCAGTGCCCCAGTAAACCCAACATCAGCCAGTCTCAACGACCACCTTTACCACAATAGCAAGTCTTTCAGCAAAGAATTCACACAGCTCTAGATAATAGGCAGGCAGAACAACAAATAGGCCCCATTGAAACTCCAGGTAAGATCTACGGAAACCTGTGTCCATATTAATTGATACTGAAGCATCTGAATGTTTTATATCACCTAGACTGCTACGTAGGTTTCCAAAAAGATCTAATTTTATGGCAAAACCATGGACAGTCAAATATGTGAACCAGTCAAGGGCTAAGGTAGAGCAATGCCTATTTGAAGCTCAAGTTGACTTCCCGAATTTTTCAATAGAACTGAACTTATATGTAGCACCTCATGGGTCATGCGAATTATCATAGGAATCAATTAACTCAGTGAACATAAGGCCAAAGTAGATTGTCTTGGCAAAACTGTAAACAACGTGGATGATCAAGGTAGACCAACAAGCATTTCAGGGATTAAGCATGAAATTAGATCTAAACAGATTTCTACAATGCAACTTAAAAGATATGGGAGAAAGGGTTGTGAGATTTTTGCAGTTAGGATTGAAGACACAAGGGAACCAAAAACCACCACTTATGGAGATGACTACCTTTACGAAGATGGGGAAATCAGAGAAAAGTTAAAGGAATCCTTCAAGGAAAAATATCCCTATTTAAAGAATTATCAAGACGCATTTCCTGAAGAACTTCCTGGACTACCCCCTTCCCGAGCATTTGATTTCACCATAGACTTGATACCAGGAGCGAAACCCATATCTCGAGCACCATATAGAATGACAACTACAAAGTTAATGGAATTGCAAATCCAACTTCAAGATATGCTAGATAAGAAGTTGATCCGGCCTAGTGTCTCACCATGGAGAGCCCGAATGCTGTTTGTGAGAAAGAAGAACAAAACTATGAGATTATGCATAGATTACAGAATGCTCAATAAAGTCACCAGCAAACACCGGTACCCATTGCCAAGGATGGATGATCTTTTTGATCAAATGAAAGTTGCAACAATATTTTCAAAAATTGACTTGAGATCAGGATACCATCAACTTCGAATAAAGGATGAGGATATACATAAAACCGCATTCAAAACCAGGTATGGACATTACGAGTTTACAGTGTTGCCTTTTGGGTTGTCCAATGCCCCAGCAGCTCTCATGAATTTAATGAACAGTATATTCCAGGATTGTTTGGATAAGTTTGTATTGGTCTTTATAGATGACATCTTGATATATTCTAAGAACGAGGAAGAACATCAAAGGCATTTAGAGATAGTTCTGCAAAGATTAAGAGAACACAAACTATATGGAAAATTATCTAAGTGCGCTTTTTACCAAAAGGAAATTCAGTATCTAGGGCACATTATATCAACCCAGGGTATAGCAGTAGATCTAGCAAAGATAAAAGCAATTAAGGAATGGCCCATACCTAGGAATGTATCCGAAGTTAAGAGTTTTATGGGGTTAGCAAGGTTCTATAGAAAGTTTGTCAGAAATTTTTCAAGGATAGCTTATCCAATCACTTCGCCTCAGAGGATGGGAAAGAAATTCATTTGGACAAAGAAATGTCAATCACCCTTTGAATTTTTGAAAGAAAAATTGACTATAACACCTATTCTAAGGGTACCTCCATAAAAACAATTCGTAGTTATAACAGATGCATCCGGAGAAGGATTAGGAGGTGTGTTAATATAGGATGAACAGGTTATTGCTTATGAATCTAGGAAACTGAAAAACTATGAACAAAATTACACACCCCATGATCTTGAATTAGCAGCAATTGTGCATGCTTTGCGAATGTGGAGACATTACTTAATCAAGATACCCCTTGAGCTTAGATCTAATCATCATAGTTTGAAGTACATTTTCACCCAACCAAATCTTAATGCTAGACAAAGGAGGTGGCTGGAATTCTTGGCAGATTATGAGTTCAACATAAGTTATATTAAGGGTAAGGAAAACAAGGTGGCAGATGCCCTAAGCCGGAGAAGACACATCTCGGCAATAGCTACTATAGACTTCAGGTTAAGAGATCATATTTTACGATATTTAGAACGTGATAAGTTTTATGTAGAGATCAGCCTAGCTGTTGTCAAAGACCCACAAGATCCTAAGTACTTTGAGTTTAGCTTAGAAGAGGATGGATTATTGAGATATCACCACAGAATTTATGTGCCCAACAATCCTGAACTCCGAAGACTGATTTTAAGTGAATTCCATTCGGCCCAATATTTAGGACATCCGGGAGTAACAAAAATGCTATCTAATATAAAACCTCTATACTTCTGGAAGGGGATGAAAAGGAAGATAATTGAGTTTGTCGTAGGATGTTTGGAATGCCAGAGAGTAAAAGCTGAACATCGGTACCGAGCAGGCCTGTTGCACCCAAATGAAGTACCCGAATGGAAATGGCAGGTAATAACCATGGATTTCATACAAGGATTACCTATGACACGAAACCGAAACAACACTATTTTCGTCGTGGTTGACAGGTTGACAAAGGTTGCTCATTTTATACCAGGGAATTTAACTGATAGAGCCCCTGAGATTGCCCATAAGTTCTTGAAAGAGATTTTCAAATTGCACGAAATTCCGGAGAAAATTATTTTAGATAGGGATGCTAGGATAACTTCCAGGTTCTGGAAAACATTATTTTCAGCCTTGGGTACTAAATTAAACATTAGTTCAGCCTATCATCCAGAGACAGATGGTCAAACAGAACAGATAAACCGGGTATTAGAAGATCTTCTACGAGTATACTATATGGACCAACAGTACAAATGGGAAACATACTTACCCTTGGTAGAATTTGCATATAATAACTCATAAGAGTCCACCATTAGAATGGCTCCCTTTGAGGCCTTATCTAGTCGTAAATGCAGAACCCCAATAAGTTGGAATTGGCTAGAGGATAGAATCATTGTTGGGCCTGTAATGCTTCAGGAGATGGAGGAATAGGTAATCCTGATTCATCAAAGGTTAGAGGAAGCAAACGACAGACAGAAAAGTTATGATCATGCTAAAAGAATACCTAGGGAATTCTTAATAGGGGATAAGGTATTACTAAGGGTTAAACCTCAGAAAAGTACTATCAAGTTTGGCAAAAACGCAATGCTAGCCCCGAGATATGTGGGACCCTTTAAAGTTTTGAAAGAAGTGAACCCAGTAGCTTACAAGATTGCTTTACCACCAGCCCTTGCCAAGATGCTTGACATCTTCCATGTGTCATATCTTAAAAAGTATATTACCCATCATGAACATATGATTGATTGGAAATTATTGTAGGTACGAGAACCAACGGTGGTAGAGGTAAAATCACTCAGAATACTCGAGGTACATAAGCTACGCTTACGAAATTGGGAAGTGACTCAATGCAAGGTTCAGTGGGACCAGTATGCTGAGGATAATGCCAACTGGGAGGATTATCATGAAATTTCTCAAAAATATACCCATCTTTTCACTAAAACTAAGAATTGAACATTTCTTTTCTTCTTGTTAAACTATCTAAGTATTGCTTAAATTTTGTTGTTATGTTCATCGAGGACAATGAAAAATCTAAGGGTGTGGGTATGGTACATCCCAAATTTTGCCCTAATTTTTTATTCGATCATAACTGTTGGTTTAACGAATTATTCATGTTCATGTGAAACAAGTTAGTTAATTATATATGTTGTATCAACTGCTAATAGATTATTTATTCTTCCTAGTCATGTGAAACAAGTTAGTTAATTACATACGTTGTATCAACTGTTAACAGATTGTTTCTTTTTCCTAATCATGTGAAACAAGTTAGTTAATTAAATATGTTGTACCAACCGATAACGAATTATTTCTTTCATATTCATGTGAAATGAGTTAGTTAATTTAGACGTTGAGGAAAACAATCAAGCAACCTATAACTGTCATTAGATGATTGACAATTATTTTGATTAGAATTAACGATAAATATATTTTTGAATTAATGTCTTGGTGAGAATGTATTGCTCGAGTGATTGCAGGAAGAAGACTGAGGAGAGGGGAAGCATTGCTAAAGGGATCATTGGAAGGGGATGATCGATGGATTCAGTCATTAGATTCGACAGGTATGACCTAAGACTACCTTGGAAAGGATACGAAGACTTGATCACAGATTGCATTATAGGACCGCATGAGAACAATAAAATAAAAACTTTAAATAATTTAAATTAAATATAAATCATACCTTGGAAGATTTAGTTTTGACAATCTCTTATTTAATCATTATCATAAACTCTTAAATACGCATATATATCTATAAAGATGAAGTGGCACCAATAAATTATAATTATATAATCTATTGATGTCATCTCATCGATACACATATAAAAGTACATAAGAGCTTATAATAATAATAAAATAAAGATTGAACACTTCAACTTTTAATTCTTTTTTCCCTCCTTATTTCTTCTTTTCAAAACTTCGAATTTATGAAGAAATCAAAAGAAAAGCTTCTTGATAACCGATGGTAGCCTAAAGGTCACGGCTGACCATTAAAAGTCCATCCTTGAGATCGTTTGGAGCAAACTTTTCCATTCTGTGATTTCCTCTATTCTCCCAAGAATCTGCTACATTTTAATTCTGAGAATCCCGCCCTCATGTTAAACCATTCTATCACTGCAAATCCGAAATTGTTCCTCTGAATTTTCATTTAAAACCACAGCAATAGAATCGCATCAAGGCTATACTCGGCGGGAAAAAAGAATTTCAGTTGGCGGAGAGAGAAACCAGTGTTGGAGATCAAGTTTTGCATCCTTGTTTTTATTTTTTAGTCGTATTCCCTTATCATTCAATCTGATAACTTTTAGAGATCTGTAGAAGTCCAAAATTGTCTTTGATGTTGTAAATGCTAATGAGCCGAATTAATAATTTAGTCTAACTGTCCAGAGTCATGTTTCTTGTCTTACATCCACATACGAAAGACTGAGAATTTGAATGAGTAGTAAATCGATACCTATTCTCATGCATATTCCATTTACCTTAATTCTTCTTTCTCAATCTAAAATGATTCAACCTCCTTAGTCGGTTAAGACTGTAATATTAGAGATAATCCACTATACCATCTGCTGATATATATGGAGTATTCATGATTTTGTCAAATAACAATAATACCCTGAGTTCACACCAGTGATTCAGTTTTATTTTGAACCCAGATAATTTGGAAGGTATCCAAATGTTGCAAAGCTTAAACATGCTACCTTGCATGGAATTGGATTATATTGACACCAAGGAAATTCAACTTGCAGAAAGGTCAATGATTCGTGAAGAGCTGTAAAATCTAACTTGCAAACAAAATCAAGATTGAAATCAGATAACTAAGAAATAAAATACATATAATAGCTCATGCATGTCCTAATGATGAAACATGTTGTCAAGTCGAGAGGTGGAGATTGAGTTTACGAACCCAATTTGAAATCCTTGGCCAAGGTAAAAATAGGCAAATGTGTTGATCATGAGATCTTTTTTTGTTTGTCCAGATGCTTCAATTATTTAGTAATAACTAATGGGACACTCAAACCACCAGATGGCTCAAATGGCTAGACTTAAGAACATCCCAAAGCCGATTCTAAGGTAGGGAGGGTCGTTCTATTAAGATAGGATGTGAGGGGAAAAGTATGGTCCGTAGTTGGGAGGTTAAGCCCATGTAAATGCTTCTCTCACCAATGCTGAGGCTTGGACAACAAGATAAAGGGAACTCTCCATCATTTCTATATGTTCTTTTACTTTTGAAATCATAGAAGCATATGGTTTAGAATCATATAAAGGAATATATTAAATGTTTAATCTTATAGTTGCTACTTTATTTACAGATGAACATGTTAGATTGACAGCAATCTAATCATTTATTATTTCCTTTACATTCGTAGTTTTTAAATTACAAATAGTTTAAGTAACAATTATTTCTTTCTAGTTATAATTAGTTGATGGTAGTCATTGTAATATGATTGGGATTAGTTGATAGTTAAATATTTATTTTACAATGTTTATGAAAAATTGGTATGTTACAATCTATCCAAAGGGTACAAATCGTTGATATAAGTAGTGACCGATTTTGAGATAAGAGAAGTGTGTGCGATGATTGAATGTAAATAAAAGCAGATCATTTGAAGTCAAGGAAGAATACAAGTGGAAGATAGGAAAATAGAGATTTGATTCAAAGAAAAAGAAAATGAATAAAGAAAACAAAGATTGATATCAAATTCAGAGGGTGACAAGGAGATTAGAAGATTGATATCATATTCAGAGGGAGTCTGACAGGTTATCATAAGCAATCTTGGATGAAAAGATCAACAGATTAATATTTGTTAAATAATTTCTTCTTTGAGAGAGAAGTTTGAGGTGACAACCCTTATTCTCTGATATGGTTCATGGTAGATATCATGACAACATCATATGAGAATGTTGGGTGGATATTTTGCAACCAACAGTTTTGGGTAAAATCCAATCGCAAAATAGGATGACCAACAGCAGCATGTGAGACAAAGTCTCTCCTACCTTAAAGGGAAGGCTCCCCCTTCTCACCGTTCATTGGATCAACTCAAGGTAAGCAAGAAGTTGAGAGATTTTGTAAGGGGTGTTACCAATA
Source organism: Cupressus sempervirens (assembly GCA_028749045.1). Classification (NCBI taxonomy): domain Eukaryota; kingdom Viridiplantae; phylum Streptophyta; class Pinopsida; order Cupressales; family Cupressaceae; genus Cupressus; species Cupressus sempervirens. The sequence continues at coordinate 631,554,713 of CM053787.1, forward strand.
TTCTTTCCTCTTAGCTTTCAGGAAAGAATCCACTTACCCGCGGAGTGAGTAATGGGCAAGATGAAACCTCAAACTACACTTCTATCTAAAGTTGTAAACAGTGATACCAATAAACCAACACTAACTCAAAGGCTAGCTAAAAGCATACGAGTTTGGCTCTAGGTCTTGTTTTAACCTATTCTATATGAATAACCTCTACCATTGGGGCACAAAGACTTCCAGAAGTAGGAAATTCTAACTATTTTTCGTGAATTTGAGATGATAATACAAGCTACAATCAAAGCTCTTAGTCTATGTATTGCCACAACCACTCTCAGTCAAAGCTTCAGATCCAATTGCTTCTTAACTCACTATGCTCTATTATTGAACACACAATAATAACATGAATCAAAGACAAAAGGTACAAATTACAGTCAAAGCTTCTAATTTGCTCTATCACAATTGCTTCCAATCAAAGCTTTGAATCCAATTGCTTCTTTTTATTCACTTTTCTCTCAAATTTGTATTACACAATCAAAGTTATGCTTGCACAAGTGTACCAAAGCTTTCTTGCATAAAACAAAAGATGATTTTTACAATGAGGGGGCACTCCTTATATAGGCAAAGGAGTTGAGAAAAAGATGGAAGAAAAAGTGGGAGCAACTCAACCAACTTTGACCTGATCTAACTAACAAGAGAAATTATTGGAGTACATGTCATTACACATGTAAATCGTATTACATGTAATTACACATTTTCATATAATACATCCTCTTCAATTACAAACATGAAAGAAGAAGAAAGAAGATGGAAGATGGAAGAGAAGGAAACAATCCTAGGGATTATTCTGAAAGGTCTTGTATTTGGCAATGCTATCCCAAATGATCATAGGATTGTAAGTTCCTGTATTTTGTGTCATTGCATTCACCTTGATAACCATGTTGTTATGTCTTTTGATAGCCTCTAACTCTCTTTGATGAATTATCCGTTGTCATTTGAAAACTTGATGTGATCAAGCTTTTCTTGCTCAAGTTGCCGTGAATTCTCCTTTGTAGATTGGCACATTCTAGAATCTCTGACACTTTGAAAACCTTCTTGACGATGTTCGGATGTAAACTCGGAATAACTTTCCATCAACACCTTTAACTTTTTCTTCTTTTTCTTGAAGCAAAGTGCTTGGTGCATTCCCACATGAACTCAAGTTCTCAGACAGACATTGGGAAAATGGAGACCAAATGAATTACCGATTCTTTGATTCTAAGCATGCCTTCTTTACTGGATGTCTTCATTCTATATAGAAATCCTGGCATATCTTGACTTGCTACAACATGAAAGTTTCAATGGGATTGAATCCATCATTGGAAGATATGGATTCTGACTGCATGACAATATTGGCAAAATGGATCTTTAAGGAACAATATATTCGGAGTATTGATTAGATACTCATGGAACATATGTAATGAATTGGATGTAATATGGAAAGTACATGCAAAGGGCTAAAATGGGACTTAGGAAGATGGATGACATGTAGGCAATGATGGGCTTTTATGGATATGCTTAAGCATGCAAGTTGGGATGCATATAGATGCGTGCAAATGATAACTTTTGACTTTAAAAGTGTCACATTTACTCAAAAACAGGTTCTCTGGATGTCATTACACGTAAAGTGGATTACATGTAAAACGACCATGCATTGAGGTTTGGAAGATGGAAATGCATACAAATGAGAACGAAGGATGAAATTGCATGTGAATGTGGATGGAGGGTTGTTACATCCCAATTTTTGACCTAATTTAAAATGTTCATATAGCCATTGAGGTTCACATGAAGTCAATTGACAATTAAATTTGTTATAATCCTGCGAAATAGTAAGATGGTTAGTCGTTATAATTTCATGTGAAGATAACATGCTAGTTGATTATTTATCACAAATTCATGGAATTGAAAAAGGAGGTTAGACATTATGATTATTTATAACTTGTTATGATACTATGATTTAACTGCGGAGAATTTCCTTGTAGGAAGCACGTCGAAGGGGTAAAAGCATTATCAAAAAAGAATTAGGAACAGGAGCATCACCATCATTGGGCAAATGGGTTGAGAATCTAGCAACTTGAACATCAGGATATAATCGATGAAATTGCATAAGCCATTTAAATAAATAATTTGAGAAACATAAAATAATTGAGTTAAAATATAAAATGTACCTCAAAGGATTTTTACCATATTATTATAATATATATGTATATATGTACATATAGATATAAAAATGAAATGGCACTATTACATTATAATAATTTAATAAAATGATGTCACCTCCTTAATATATTTATATATACATATATAAATATAAAATTATAATAATATTCAAAATATAATAACATTCGAATTATAATCTTCCAACTCTAATTCCAATTTTATTCCTTCTTGCTTTTAACCGATTTAACACTTGGCAATTTGAATTGACAAATAATCTTTTATGTTACGGACGCCAAGAAGTCACGGCTAGGTCTTTATAATGGAAGCCGTGAGAGGAGTCGGGCACCATAATCCATATTCCTAATTTCATTCTACTGCTACGTTTTCAAAATTTCTTTGCCTTTATACACCCGACTACCTTCTACTATGTTCTAGTCTCCTCTCCACCCATCATACACCCGTTTTCCAGTTATTGCAAGAGTCGGATTCACTATTAATTCAACCAGTATTTCCATTCTTAAGCAGCGTTCACTGTTATTTCAATCTGTAGTTTCTATTCACAAGCAACGTCTTAGAACCTTGCTGTATGTGAATCGATCATCACAAAAGAATGAGTATCTTAGCATTCTTTGGATACATTCTTAGCAATTGAAGGATAGCCGGATTACCAAGTTGTTTTTGCAAATACATCAGGACAGACCCAAAATTATATTAGGTCATGTGTTAATCATTTCCAGTTAATGTTATTCAAATATTTTTATTACAATTGATTTCCATATCTACAACTGTAGATTATCCTCATTTATAACTATATAACTCTAGGGAGTTGCTTACCAATAAGCATAGTGAAGTGTCCATAACATGGAATGATAAGTTATCTTTGCCAATAGACTTTGGAATTGGATGATATTAAATTTTGCAAGTTTTAAAGAATATAATCTTTGAAATCACAGATTGTGAATAGTTGGAAGTAAATAATCAATCATGTTCCAAGCATAGCTGTATACTTCTTATCATTTCCTACTGGTTTCTGATTTCCATAACAGTTAAACTATAGATACAATCATTGGCTAGAACCACTTGAGAAAGAGTTATTGAAGATTCAATAAAATCATGATTTAAATATACAATTTGGAAATCAAAATCAATGACATTTCTGCTAGTTTTTCTTTCAAGTTACAGTTTGTAATAAGCAGGAAACTTATAATATTCTTTTACCAGTTAAGGATTACCAGAAAGAGCAGGTTGCTCTGAGATTTAAACACCTAGGAATCACCGACTGTATAGCCATGGCATAGGTGAAGAGGTGAGATAGAAACTGCAATAACAAGAAATAAAATCAGTAGTGACATAACAATGTTTAACATTTTTAAAAGGAATCATTCAATAGCTCATGCATGGTCATGTTTATTGTATTCTCCTGCTATCAAGTTGAGTGGTGTGATTAGATACCAAGATGCTCAGTGGATGACAAGATGTTCTCTGTCTATTCCGAGTAGGGAGGGTCTTTCTTGTTAGAGATTGTGTGGGGATAAGTTCTAATTCGAGGTTGGAAAGTTAAGCCCTTGACAATATTTCCCCTCTCCACAAGATATTGGATGTGCATCAAACAAAGATAAGCTATGCATTCAATTGTTTGTCGGAAACAGGTATTTTTACTTTTATGAAGTATATGCAAGAAGAAGGTAAGATTAATTGAGTTATATCATCGTTGCAGTTATTTTACACTTAGTTGTGAGAGATAGATTTATCTGATGGATTGTTATTTCAGTCTTTCGTTTATATAAATATTAAATATGAGCATATCTTCTACTCTTAAGCAATCAGAAAGGAAATGAATGATACAGAGGTATCTGGAGCCTTAAATGATACAGTGGTATCTGAAGCCCTAATTGATTCAGTGGTATCTGAAGCTCTAAATGATATAGTAGTATATGATGCCCTAAATGATCCAATGGTAATTGATGCCCTAAATGATACAGTGGTATCTGATGCCCTAAATGATCCAATGGTAATTGATGGCCTAAATGATACAGTGGTATCTGATGCCTAAATGATCCAATGGTAATTGATACCCTAAATGATACAGTGGTATTGATGCCACAAATAATACAGTGGTATCTAATGCCCTAAATAATCCAATGGTAATGGATGCCCTAATTAATACAGTGGTATGTGATGCCCTAAATGATATAGTAGTATTTGATGGTAATCGGCATTTGAATTTGATATAGTGGCATTAGATGGTAGTTGTCAAATGTTATTTCATATTAATATTTGTGGACTAACCTGAGTGGTTGCAAAAGCATCCCTAGAATGATTCGATCTCGATTTCCATAGTATGTAGATTTTAATTTCCATAGTAAATCCATTGAAGGTGTTTTCAATTCTTAGCTATAGAATTTTGTATAACTGTTTTTAACTGTTAATCTCATTCTTATGAACGTAACTAATTTAACTGACTTCCTATGAAAATGAAGTAATAACTATATTTCCTTGATATGGTAGTTGTTAGTTAAAGAACCAGAAAAAGTGTATGTTACAAGGGTGAGATTACATGTAATCACACGTAGAGAATGAGATGTAGTGTGTCATGACATGAAAAGTGGAATTACGTGTAATTGCTCTTGTAATTGCATATGAAAGGAATGGATGCAATGTGCCTTGGCATGTAATGGCGTAGATGGAATAAAACGATGCACTTGCACAAAGAGGTCGAAGGTGGAGTGAAGTGAAAGGTGCTCAAGTTCTTGGGAAATAACTTGCAATTTCTTCCAAAAGAGGAAAAATGAGAAAGCAAGCAAACAAACAACGAAAATAAGCACAAAAGAAACACATGCCTTTGGTTTTAGACTCAAACATGTCAAGAAGCAAGTTGCTTTCGTGTGCAAATTCGAATTTGGAATTTGGGGAAAATCCAAAAGTATGAAAATGAGAGTTTCCATCATATTTAAAGGAAAAATGCACTTTTCATGGCATATCTATGGACAAGTGTGCAACTTCAAGCTAAACTATGCATGGAAATAGCAAGATAAGCATGAATTGATGAGCAAGTTTGAGACTTAGTTGGAGATCAAAGCGCCAAAATTGCAAGAATTATAGACTTGAAGACCAATTCTCCTCCAAATCCAAATTCACAAACAAATATTTGACTTCTTTTGTACTTGCATTCAACAAATATTAATGAGTAATGAAGGGTCGAATTTGACATGAAAATGCCAAAAAACATGGTCTCCAAAGGCAATAGCATACTTTAAAACTCAAAAACAACTCGTATTGATCCAAACGTATCGGCTGGAAATGTCATTTTTTTAGTTTTTTGAACAAAAACATGCCCTTTTCATGCAAAAATCTGGGTCATTTTTGCAAAAACATAGCAAAAAAAACTGCATATTTTTTAGTCATTTTTTATTTGGGAATGCAAAAACGCCATCCCCAAATGCATATACATGGACCCAAACACAAAAAAGTGACTTCAAAACGCATAAAAGTGGATAAATACCCCAATTTTTTGGGTGTTTTTTAGCAAAAACGTGATTCATTAAAGCTTGAAATGAAGTTTTTTTTGACATCTAAAGGCAAAAATAAGTTCTTCAATAGCATATATATAGATGAAAACCTCAAAACGACTTATATTTTAAGCCAAAAAGTGATCAAAATTGCCCCTAATCTAGGCATTTTTCACAAAAACATGGCTCAAAAATGCCATGAAATGAACCTTTTTCACATGAATAGGGATGCCAAATGCATGGAAATGCACAAGGATGAAAAATGCCTCTTGAGGAAGAGATTTCAAGTCATTTCATGGAAGAATCTAAGCAAAACCATCAAAAACATGTGCTTGGAGGCCATAGACATGGACATTTTTGCCCTAAGAGTCAAAAACAGGTTCTCAAAAGGCAATAACATGTGTTAAAAGTCCAAACACACTCTTGGAGTGCTATTACATGTTTTAAAAACATGTATTTGGCTTCTCCAAGCCCAAACGCACTCTTAGAGTGCATTTACATATTTTGAAAATATGCATCTGGACCAAAAACGGGTTCTCAAGATGCATGTGCATATTTTAAAATATGCTTTATGTGCTTGCCCATGTTGAACGCACTCTTGGAGTGCATATGCATGTTTTGAAAAGATGCAACATGCTTAGCTCATTCTTGGGAGGCCATTGCATATTTTGAATAAGAGGCATTTACATGCTTTTAATTCAAAAGCTCACTCTCTAGATGAATTTGCATATTTTTAAAATATGCAAATGGGTCTAAAGAATGAGATGCACAACTTAAGTGATTTAAATAAGCACATGGCAACTTAATTTTTGATGAAATATTACTTAAATGGGCCATAAATAACATTTACACAATCATATTAAAAATATAATGTGCAAATATCATTTTAAAAGTAATATTTGCTAGAGCTTTTGGTTTAAAAATCAATAATTAAATCAAACTATATAGTTAATATAGTCACTTAGTGAAAAATTAAAAAGTAACAACTTAAAAATATAACATAAAGTGCACTATACTTACTTTAAGTTAAAAATCAAAATGATAAAGTAACTTTAAAACATAACATAAAGTGAATTTATGTTATATTTTTCAAAAAGTGAATGTCAACTTAAAATTATAACATGATATTTTTAATTCGTGCAGTTGCACCTAGAGAGTTCACTTTTTGGGCACTAAACTGGTCATATCTTTTGATTGCCAACTCCAATTAAGGTCTAAAATAGAACAAATTGAAGGAAAAACCGAAAGCAATGTTTTGAACAAAACCAAAGAACTAAAAACCAACAAACACAAACTCAAAAATGAGAAAAATGACATTGAAGGCTTCAAAAATCAAGCATAGGCTCGACAAATAGAAAAACTAAAAAGACTTGACAAAAGCCTTCAGTAAAAAAATTCATTATATCAATTGGGGTCGATTGATTGATCAATACTAACCAATTAAATAATGAATTAAACTCAGAGAAATGTGAAACTAAGTTGAATAAGTTTTGTACTGTTACCTACATTTTGTGGTGACAAAATGTAGGACAACAAAGAGTATCTGTAGTGACTCCATGTAGAATTTTGATGTCATGCTTGTATGGGCTTGCCCAAGCGTACATCATGAGGAAGTGACGACTTCCAAATGATTATCACTTGTATTTGTTAAAGTTATTGGAAGGTGACGATCTTACAATCACTTAATCTTCTATTATGATGGATATCTTATGATGTCTATGTAGGTCATGATAGATTATATCATGCATGGTGGATTAATTTCCTTAAACAGACCACGAATATAATGTTCTTATGGTAAGTATTATTGAGGATACGGGTACACATACCTTATGGCCATTTTAAGTATTTGGTGAATATCATGCAACTTGATATTCAAGAGATCATTACTCAGAGTACTTGGTGAATATCATGCGACTTTATATTATGAGGACACTAATCCTAATATCATGAGATGATATCTAGTGGTGAATATCTTCTAATCGAGGATATTTTTAAACCTGTCATTCTTGATATTGCGCTGACGCAATATTATATCATGTATTTATCCTCCCTAGCTAAGAGGGGGTGTTGATGTTTTGTAGATTTTGTCAAATAAATCCTATGAGACTAATCTATTGAAGATATATATATATATATATATATATACAATGAGAGATATAATATATATAGATATATATTTTTTATTGTGAGAGATAATATATATAGATATATATCTAAAACAGTATTAGGAGAAATTAATATAATAATGATTCAAAGATATTATATATATATATATATATATATATATATATATATATATAGTTACATAATCAATTGTCATTATTTTAATCTCATAATGAATAGAAATGGGACATGTCTCTCCTTGCCTCATTTTCAATGTAAAGGCAAGAGAGGTCACTGCATTTGGAACACACAAAATAAACAAGCAGTGCTATTACATTTGCAGTGATCGCACTTCAACATTTTCTTTAGAAATGTAGTCTTTGTAAATCTATATAAGCAACTTTTGTTTCCTCTTTTTAACACAACTACAACTACAACAACAACAAAATTGATATACAATAACATGGTACCAAAGCAAGTTGATGAGATTTTCTAAAATTTGGCGAACTTTTTAACAAAATTTTGAGCTTCTTTTAATTTGGAAATTTTTTGAGAAATTTGTTTTTTGATTTTTAAAACAAAAACCATTGGAGGTATTTTATGAAAATTTTGTGATTCATCTTCAAAGATTTTTGGCTAAAAATTGTAAGCCCAGTTAAGGGTTTTGATTGTGTGAATTATTGATTTCAGCAAGAGTCTCTAATTTTCGAAAGTGCATTTTCTTGCATGTTGCTTGCATGTTCTTTTTGTGAGTTGCATGTTCTTGCATGTGTTCTTTTATCATGTGCACTCTCCTGTTTTCTTGCATAAAGGTTTATCTAATGAGTTTATAATTTTTGCCTCAAAAATTATTCGGTGATTTTATAAAAAAAATTCAATAATTATCTGATGGGTTATCATAATTTTTTCTCTTGAATTTTTTTTAATAGGTTTATAATTTCTTCCTCAAATTATCAAATGGGTTTTCATAATTTTTTCCATTGAAAATTTTCTAAATGGGTTTACAATTTTATTTCTCAAAAATTATCTAGTGGGTTTATAAATTTTTCCTCAAAAATTATTTGTTGGGTTTTAACAGTTTTTCCTAAAAAATGAAACTTCGTATTCCGTGATCCGTATCTTTGATTTTGTTGTCTAGTTTTGATGGATTTTTCACCTCAACGATCATGTCTAGTTTTTCCGACTTATCTCTGGAAAAAAAAAATCTGACTTTTTGCAGTCTATTTTGGGGCATTATGCTCATCTAAAAAGTTCAGAGGGTTTCTCAATTTTTTTTCAAGGTTATGCTACTCGTCCTCAGAGTTTGTCTATGTCTCTAGGGAAGAGCAACTCTATTATCCAACATCAAGTTGGATGTTGTGTGATGATTTCTGGTCAGATGTTTTGCTGATTTTGGGAGGGTTAGTAGCATGCTCTTCTCACTTTTTGCAAAGCTTTTTGAAGAAAGGGCAGCCTCCTTTGTTAATTTTTGGACGAATTTTGGCTTCTTAGTCATTAACATTTTCTAGATCCAAGGAGCATCTCAGCAACAATAGAATGTTCTAAAGAATTTGTGACCAAAAGACAATAGTTAGCTGATGACCATTAAGGGAGGGTATTAGAATATTATAATATTTATTTAATGGTTATCTTAATTAATCTTTAGCTTATTAGGTAGCTCCTATTATTGTCTTTAGTTCATGATTGTTTCTTTAGAAACATAGTCTATGTAAGTCCATATAAGGAACTTTCATCTCCTATGTTTAATACAACTACAACAACAACAACGATTTACCATAACAAAAAGAACATACCCACATCTAAAGAGGATTGGTCAATGTACGTTTATCAACCAAACTCTACGTTCAAAATATAGTTCTCATAACGCAATGCTTTAAGATAGTTATGCCATGAATAATATTAATTCACACAATAGTCCATGACCAAAAAGCAACCCCTCTCCAAAACACCCAGCCAATAAATGAATTATCAACACATGATACAAAAAGAACCCATCAACACTACTAAAAGAGAACCACTAGCTCTATAGATGCATGGTTGAAGGATCATTTGTTTTCTTCAGGAACGACTCATTATAGCATAAGGCGTTACTTCAAGCCACCCAACTCACATACAACAGGATTCTTACATCGTTACACTAAGCATAGGCTAAAATCAATGAGTTTGTTCCTGGATAGAAACACTAGACATTTATGAATATGCAATGGAACCATATTTAGATTTTTCATCATACACCTATTACAACTATATTTGAAATTTCAACAGAGATCTCTACAATTAAGATTTCATTGGATTTGACCCCTTTTTCTAAACACTTGATGAATGTCAATTTGACTTGTTGTGTAATGGAAATACTACTTACATTCACAGGATAACAAGATATGTGCCTACAAAATAATAACATAGGATGTGCCTGATTACCACAATATCAGAATGGCGAGAGAATGATTAACTTTATTCATACCAAAATATCATGAGTACATTATCAATATTCCAAGTGCTTATAAAAGGGTCAGTTGGTTGGGAAGACCAACTGATGCATTCCCTCATTGCCTAACTACCCAACCCGCTCAAGCTTAACAAATGCTAAATACAATATTACTTTATTCTCTACTACATCTATCCCCCCCAAAAAAAAGAAGTCTTCTTCTAGACGACTACCGAACACACTAGAACAAAAACTGGACTTCAGGAAGAGGGTTGGGAAGACATTCCTGAACTCAGAGCTCCCTAGAGCTGTTGCAGGTTGCATTCAGCTGCCTTTTGTTTTGCCTGAATTCCCTGTAGTACCCGCAAGGCATCCATCTTCTCTGTCTCTGCTGTGGTGATCATGTGTCCCAAGTCATTTTTTAAATTCTCCAGGCCTCTTCCATGGCCATTTTCTCAGCCTTCCATTTGTCTTGAAAAGTAGTCTGTTCTAGCTCCCACCAAGTGCGGCATTCACTGCCCATGACGCTTTCAAAAGAAATATTGGCAGCTCTGATCCTTTTTGTGATCTTCCCTTTGTCCCCCTTGCCTGTAGATTTTTGCACCTCCTTCATTTTCACGAGCAATACGGATTTCTTCTTATTTGAATCAAAGATCTTTCCTTTGCTAGGATTTCCTAGGCTTAACTTGACCATTTTGTGGTATTTAGGAGGAATGTGACTTTAAGTTGGTTTTGACTCGGGCAGTTATTGTATATGTGGCCTATCTCAATCTTTGTGTAGGGCCCCTCTGCAATATAGGTGGTTCCTTCTAATACGGCCTCTTCCTTGTATCTTTCTTTTGCCCTTGTACTAGAAAAGCCTTTAATAACTTTGTCTTTTGCCACCATCTTGCAATCAATCCAACTAATCTATATGCCTCTCCGTACTCCTCTGTTCTGTACGACCTTGCTCTATACAGCCTTCCTATGTACAACCCTACTCCATACGGCCTCTACCCTCCTCATATGTCCAACTCGTACAACTACTCTCAATTGATCTCTCTATATGGCCTGTCCCACGTACGGTCATCTGTACAGCTTCCTATCAACCTTTTTGTCTGTACTACCTTGCTCATATGGGCTCCTTCTCAACCATGTGTAATCCTTGCCCCTGGTCTGTACGCCACATGTGTTCCCCTTTGGATTCCTTCCTTCTCCTTCTTGTGGTCGTACAACTCTGTCCATATTGTCTATCTTCAACTTCTTCTGGTCTTCTCGTTCCCACAAGGCTCACACTTGGGAAATAATATGGTAGCTCCTTTGTGTACTTTATATACCCCCTTTTCTTGGTTTAGGTCTTTTTACTTTCTCTCCCTCTGTAATATTATATCTTCTTTTAGTTTGGAAGTGTCCTTTATATTGATATAATAAGTGCTTATGCATTTCCCTCTTTCTTGATATGGCTTTAATTTTGACTCATTAACTGAGTCCTTCACTGGTTTATTATCGAGAGTTGACAATTTTATTGCCCCATTTTCTTTAACCTGTGTTATTCTATATGGTCCCAACCACCGGATTTTAAATTTTCCTAGCTTTATCTCATTCTTTCCATTATACTTGAGTACCAATTGGCCTGGTTTGAAATTCATTCTCCTTAAATGTTTGTCGTGCCAAAATGCTCTCCTCCTTTATGCCACTTTCCTCACCTATTGAGCTAAGGACCTTCTTTCTTCCTTGTATTCTACCTCCTCAAATATGTGTGTTGGTGTCCTACTAAGGAATTTCGTACCTTCTTTGTATTTCTTATAGCCCTCTGAATACCTTTCCTTGGACTCCGATTCTTGGACTTGCAACATATTACATTCTCGCAGGAAAACTTCATAGTCTCCCATCTGCTAGTGAAATAATTCATTGAGGAAGCTTGTTTCATCTTCTGAGCATTCCCCAAATCTGAGCACCCCTTCCTCATCTGGTTCCACTCCTTCATGGTCTTCTCCCTCTGCTTCTAAATCCGATGCCATGTCCTGACTTACAGACTGGGTCTTTAGATCTATGGTGTACTTCCTACCTTCTAACTCAATAGACAGAGTGTTCCATTTCCAATTTTGGGTAGCTTTGGCTGTAACCAACCATCCCCTTCCCGGTAAAGCATCATACCCCTTTTTCTCTAGAGTAATAACCACAAAATCAAGGAAGAATTGTTGTGTACCAATAACTACCTTTTGTCCCATCAAGGTCCTATGGGCCTAATTTCGTGTTGGTTTGCTCCCACCAGTTGAAATGTAGGTGGCCAAAGCGTGGGTTTCCCTATTGCCTTCCATGTCTCTTTAGATAAGACATTTACACCAGAGCCTCCATCAACAATAGTATTCGAGAGTTTATACCCCAGTATTTCCATTTCCACTATTGTTGGTGTCCTCCCAATTCCTATAGTGAATAGGGTGTTATTTTGTTTCCCAACGTGTGCTTCTTCATTCTTCTTTTCTTTGGAGGTTATCCCTTTCATGCTCACCCCTTGTGTTAATGCTACCTACAACTAAGGTAATGTTTCCAGTAAATCAGCAATCTTCATAGGGATGGTGGTCTCCAGTACTTGTCTCATGATACTTGGTACACCCCCATCAGCAGAAAGTTTTTCTAGCATTACCTTCCCTTCTGCTGGCATGTTATCTTGAATGTCTTTCCTGGCTTCGAGAAATCCTTCCTTGTCCGTCATAGCATCCGAGTAGACAAGTTTCCTAACTTGCATCCTTGTGATGGCAAGGATTCACTTTCTCGTTCTTCAACATCCAACATGTTCACCCCTTTTTTCCTGGGGCAGTTCGCATCCTCATGATTGCTTGATCCACACCATTTACACAGCATTCCTTCGTTTTGTCCTCCACTTTGACAATCTCGTGCAAAATGTCCCCATTCATTGCACCTCCTACATTGGATCATAGGTCTTCCCTTAGAATCGTATTGGATTTCTCGTCGGGGTGTGTTGTTATTGTTGTTGTTGCTATTATTATTACTCCCTCTTCTATTATTTCTATATCCTCCTAGTGAGGCTTTTGTATTTGTGTTCTTTGGAGGAGTGGAGGGTGGTGTAGATTGCTCTCCTTGTGTGAATAATACTTGAGTGTTCTGTGTTTTTAGATTGTAGGGACAGTCTTTGATTACATGTCCCAACACCTAACAAATCTCACAAAATGCTTTCCTCGGATATGCCCCTTTTGTATGGCCTTCCTTTTCACAATCTGTGCACCAAAGCTACCTCCCTTCTTTTTTCTCTTCCTTAATCCCCCTTACCCCCTTCGTTAATCTTCTCATGTCCTTTCTTAAGGCTTGGATGGTTTTGGATTCGTCCTCACTTTCTTCTAAACTTTCACTTGCACTTTTGTGCCTTCTTGCCTTAGAGGTTTTGTTCTCACTTTCTATGTCCATTACACGAGTACATGCATCCACAAAGGTTGATAGTGGGACTATTTTCATCTTTTTCCTAGAGAACAGTGTCAGTCCTTCAATGAACAACCTTTTCTTTAGTCCATATGCAGGCTTGTTGTCAAGTTTTCCTATCAACTCTTTTAGCCTTCTCTTGTAGGCTTTAACAGATTCACTTTTTTCCTTGCCTTGTATTATAAATCTCGGTCACTATTTCATCATCGTCCCTCAGGAGTCTAAATTCTCCCTCGAAGGCTGTGCGGAGAACATTATTCTCTCCGTTAGCTTGCCATATGGTTATGCATGTTTTACAATGACGCATGGGGTCCTCTGAACCATCTTCAGTAAGTCTATGCAATTTTTGTTTGTCTATTGCCATTATGTTGCCCTCTTTTCTTCTTGGTGGAATACCCCCTCTTGCCTATTTGCTTCCAAGTGGGATGGGAACACTTCCTCCCAATGGAACACTCCTTCCTATTAAAACACTTCCTCCCGATGGAACACTCCCTCCTATCGAAACACTTCCTCCCAATGGAACACTTCCTCCCAATAGAACACTTCTTCCTAACGGAACACTTTCTCTCGATGGAACACTTTCTCCCGATGGAACACTCCTTCCTATCGGAACACTTCCTCCCAATGGAACACTTCCTCCTAACGGAACACTTCCTCCCAATGGAACACTCCTTCCTATGAGAACACTTCCTCCCCCTGGAACACTTCCTCATAACGGAACACTTCCTCTAGATGGAACACTCCTTCCTATCAAAGCACTTCCTCCTAATGGAACACTTCCTCTCGATGGAAAACTTCTTCCTAATGGCTTCCTGAGGGAACACTTTCTCTTGACTAGAAGTTCCCTCCGGATGGACTTGATTCTTTATCTTCTTTTCTTGTATGTAGGATTCGCTCCTCTTGAAGTTCTCTCCTTGCTGGGGTCTCTGGGTTTCTACACCCTAACTTCCTTACTGGTGTCTCGGAGATAACCAAATTGGCTATTCCTTCGATTGTATGCTCAATCAGCCCTTCTTAGATCCGGGTGGGGTCCCCTTGCCCCCTTAAGTAACGATGCCCCTCCTCCTACTGTTGGAGTCATAATGTCCTCACGGCTGCTTCCCCCTCAATTTCTTCATCTGGTACCCGCCTTGGATATTTGTTTCCAATAAGGGGCATGAATTTTCTTAGTGTTTATTTCCCTTCATGGAATTATCCCCCTCTTCTAAAATACGTGCCCATGTCCTCCTTTCAACAAACATCTGGAGTACTTGTTGCCTCCTACGTTACCTTAATATCTCGGCTCTTTCTTACTCAACAGGTAACAAGTTTCGTGCCAACAGGCAAGGAATCTACCCCAGTAGATCGTACACCATTGGTGGCACCGAAAGTTTGTTGCGTACCATGCCCTCAGGAACCGTTCTCTTAGGGGCTTCCCTTTGCACGTACTAATCGACTGCAACTTTCCAAGCTGTCACCAAATTGCATGTCAACTAATCTTTTCTAGTTATTTCCTCCTCTTCTCTGTCACTATTTGTTACTTGTATACGTGGAAGGACTAGTCTTCCTATTACTCCATCCTAGCTTGCTAATGACCTCCGAGTTCGGACTTAAGCAACGGCGCCAAAATGTAGAATGGAAATACTACTTACATTCACAGGATAACAAGATATATGCCTACAAAGTAATAACATAGTATGTGCCTGATTACCACAATATCATAATGGCGAGAGAATGATTTACTTTATTCATACCAAAATATCATGAGTACATTATCAATATTCCAAGTGCTTAAAAAAGGGCCAGTTGGTTGGGAAGAGCAACCGATGCATTCCCTCACCCCCTAACTACCCAACCCGCTCAAGCTTAACAAGTGCTAAATACAATATTACTTTATTCTCTACTACACTTGGCACTAGTATGGATATATTAAAAACATCTATCTAAAGAAATGCAGATAGATTTCTACTATAAAATGATTATAAATTAATTTTAATCTACAAATATTTATATTTCTATTTATTTATTTATTTTGCACTCATTTAAGTTTTTTATTTTAATTTCTATAAAAAAAATTATTTAAATCTCCAAAGTTTATAATTTTAGCAAATATTTTATGTAGTTTTTATTAAATTTTTTTTTTTTAAATACCTTGTTTATAATAAATGTTATGATTTTGACATGTATATGGTTGTTAAATTTAACCTAAAAAGATAAATGTTAACATTAACACACTCACACCAACCCACTCCACCCCTACCAGAATTAACAAGGGTTGTATATGGTTGTTAAATTTAACCTAAAAAGATAAATGTTAACATTAACACACTCACACCAACCCACTCCACCCCTACCAGAATTAACAAGGGTGAAGTTGACCATCAAACAACTAGGCATCTCAAGCATGCAACCAATCAGCTCAAGTAGACAATCAAGCAGCTCAAGCATGCTGCCAAGTAGCTCAACCAAACAACCAAGTAGCTCAAGTTATAGCCAAGTAGCTCAAACAGACAGCCAAACAATTGATGAAGATCAAATGAATTATCAGTAGCTTGATAAACATTTCATTCCAATCCTCTATTACTTTGAATAGTCCTCCAAAATTTATGAGAGCTTGATGATCAGCCTCTAACATCAATGACAAAATAGTCAAGGATTTTTTAGCTTTGTGGCTTGGGGATGGCACAGAGACTCGCTTCATTTTACACTGTCCCATCCACCTATGAGATTAGAGGGAGATTCTACTGCTTATTTAGGAAGGCTCATTCTCTCACGACCACCTTCATGTATACAAATCAAAGGTGCCTTTTTGTCTACCTGCAGGAGACACGGAAAGAAACATTTGGAAATGCCTCAATCAAAATTTACACTATTGTTTTGGAAGGTTTGAAATAAAACGTCAGGAAATACCCCAAAAAGGCTCTAGATAGGCATATGAACAAATTTCCCCAACATTCTCTATACCAAAATCATACAAATTCCATGTGAATCACATTTTGTATAGCTAATAGTCAACATCCCTTCCCCTTATTGCCAATTTCATAATACAACAAGAAAATAAAGATGGGATTGCACTGAATGAGCTCACCTGGACAGTTGAGCTTCCACACTGTCCACTCCCCTGTAAATATGAATTCCGGAGTTGCAAGAATCAGCACAGATTACCAGATCTATATACAATCCCTAAATTTGTCTGCTTAAGAATGCATATATAAAACAGAATATAAAATGGAAAAATAAATATATTTTGTTAAGATGGGATTATTTTTTACAGCTGCAGGTGGAAACAGCATAGAATTTTCATCATCAAAAATTTTCATATGAAATTTAACTGTCATTAAAGTTGGCAAAATAGGAGTAGCTTGAGGGGGAAAAACATCTTATCTGGTCTACAATATTCTCCAAAATAAGTAGAGCTGGTACTTACGTTGATGAGAACTTTCCTGTATTCCAACAGTCATGATTTCCCAAAATGGCCACTTTTGGAAGATCAAGACTGCTGACATCTTTAACCAATTCTACATTCTCATCACCAAAATCTCCTGATAAATATTGCGCCAAATGAAGAAACAGATTATTAGTCCAACATCCTTGTTATAAAAATCCTGTTACAGGCGCAAAGAATTGCACTTTAGGCAGTAACTATTGCACAAGAAGTTTTTAATATTTACATGCTCAAATAAAGTTAAAGATATAAGATGGCAAAACATGGAGGATACTCAAAAGGCAAGTTTTCATCACTTACAGAAAATTCAGAGACATAAGACAAGCAAAGTAGCATACATGCCTGTAAATAGTACCAAATCCGGCTGAAATTTCAACAGAACACAATATCAGATTTAGAATACTGTAGATTTGTTCCTAGAAGCTAAAAACATTGAAGCATGTCCAATTTTGTAACAGCATAAGTTATGAAAATAGTCATCCATTCTGTCAAAACTGTGCCCATTTTCATGTGCAAAATATTGGCGAACAAGGAGGAAGCATGCTCAACTCTATACAGTCTCTTGTAGCTGTTCATTTTGTTCTTGATTTTAAGACCCTCATATTTTAAGTATCAAATATAATCGACAATATCAGTTACAAAAAAAAAATAGTACATGGAAAATTCAGAGTATGCAACCTTGGAATCAGTGTTTAACAGTGGTTATCCAAATTTACAAAAAAGTAATTTATCTGTAGTTTCACATGAATGAAAGATTATTTTACTTCCTCTTCTTCTAAGGCCGGTAAAGCTAGCCCATTGTTCAGCTTCCAAAAAAAATTAGGAACCATTCCAAAACATTCTCATCACTTCACAACAATTTTAAAAACTTTCCAATTACGAATCTTGTTCCTGATTCCTTCCCATTTAAGAAGCATCTCATCACAGTTACAAGTCATGCGTTTGTAGACATATGGTTTCCACAGCCCATAATGTTTTTATGCAAAGGTTCTAGAATTGATAGTGTGAGTTTATTTGTTCGACATTTTGGATCAAACTCCATGATCCATCATTAGGAAACAGGCAAATAAACCCACACAGTTGATTCCAGAAGCTTTTCATAGCAAAGTCATGTCTTTGATAACTAGGAAGAAACCAAATGTAAACTCTAGATAATTCAACAATTTCCTCTTGCCAAATCTTTCCAATTGCCATCAGAATTGCACAAGTAGTTAAAACATTAAGAAACAAAATATTTTATCACAGAGAAAATTCTTCAATATTTGAAAATCAAATTACAATATTGACCTTTTCTATTTTTCTGAGCAAGTAGTTTTACATTTTTTCTAGTTAGTAGTTTTAGCTCCAGCCAATTTTGAGCAATTTAAATTTTTTAAACCTCAAATAGATTAAAAACTTATTTGACCTCATTCATATTAAGCAAACCTTTGAAAGAAATAAATTATATTAATGCCCATAAATGAATAATGCAGGTCCACATGACTTCAGGAGGGTTCAAGGCATGTTGGGCTAAATACTATTTAATAATTGTCTAGTTAATGAACTCTATTTTAGTTTAGGATACACACTACCAAAGGATTAAATTAACTAGGCAATTATTAAATACAATAAATAGTATTTAGCCCAATGTGCCTGAAAAATTCCTTCAGTCACATGGACCTGCATTATTCGATTATGGGCATTAATATTAAAAAAAAATCTTTTAAAAGCTTACCTAATATGAATGAGGTCAAATTTAAATTATTTAATCTATCTGAGGTTTCAAAATTGACTACAGCAAAACTGATAACTACAAGATTTCTAAAAAACTACTTGCCAACAAAAAAGAAAAGACCAATATGTAACTCAAACATATATTCAATTCTAACTACAGGCAAATGCCATGATTGACTTGTACACACACCCACACCATGCCCCCCGCCCCCTTCCCCCACCTCTGCCAGCCCTCCTTCTCCTCCCCCCCCCCACACACACACATGTACGTGTTCCTGAATAATCAAAAATAGGCCAATAGAACTCAAAACATACCCTCAATTAGACATACAGGCAAATGCCAACTGACCAGTCAGTATTCAAATTAAAGTGATGCACAATGTTTTCCACTCCGTAAGCCTGTTCGTAATGAGGTAGACCAAACACTTGACAGAGTAGATTGAATAATTTTGCATTTCAGATCCAATATTGTTACTAATTTCAGATCACCAGCAAAATACTTTTCTATACCATGGTGTAGAACCCACAACAAGAATAATATCATACACAATGTTTTGTAATGATCACTCCTTCCAACCAACTTTCCTAGTGTTGCCCTTAGCAACAATTACAAACAAAAGAGAGTTGAAATCACCCTTGTACTTATTCTCATTTTTTATGTGACTTGTATTTATTGTAATTCCATTTGAATAAGCCACCTTTTCTCACCATCAATGTACCATCCCCGTTTGACCCCTAAAGCAAGTCAACCAAGGACAATCCCATCATCCCAAGGCATGGAAAATCATGGACATTACACAAATTAAATAGATAAGATTAAGGTTATCTCTGTCCAAGGAGGAAATAAGTTTGATCAGGAGTTCATTAATTCATTAAATGATGTTATTGGTAAACAAGGACGAAGTTCAATCAGGAGTCAGTTAATTCATTAAACGATGTTGGTAAACAAGGATGAAGTTTGATTAAAGAAATAACCAATTAAGTGTCTGCAAGAGACATGGCTGTTGTGAGATACAACTCCTGACATCATGTCCCTACGATAACTATTAGAGGATTGTGGATCACAAAATAGCCAAGTTACCGATTCGGATTCGGGGACGAATATGGGTTTGTGGGTTCGGGCAAAAAAAAATTCAGATTAAGGGTCATGAGTGTGTGTGTGTGTGTGTGTGTGTACAAAAAAAAAGAGAAATATGCATAATTGCAAAACTTAGTCATTTCATAGTATGAATATATGTTGCTTAATCCTTGTTCAATGTCAAATGTCAAAGATATGCGCTCATTAATCTATGTTCATGATTGTAAAGAAAATCATACATTGAATTACTAAATTGCAAAATGAAATTTCAAAACATGGAGTAGTTCATCAAATAATAAAGTTTGAAACATAATGATAAATGGCAAGTGTTTAATAGTTTATCAATGATGATAGTATCAAATGCCCTTCAAGGGTCAAATGGGTCATCAAACAATGAGGGATCAATGGTTTCATCCCCAACTGCAATCATGTCTAGATCCTCATCATCGGAACAAACAATCTCTACAACCTTCTCTTAAAACTCGCAAAATGGGTACACTAAAATGAGAGATTAAATGAGTGAAATGTTTTATATTAGGCTCCTTTTGTAATATCCCCGTCATAAAATAGATTATTAATCAAATCTTTGCTAATGGGCTGATTGATGTAAAATATCTCGGACCCATTTTAGTTTTGTTTCCGTAGGTAAGTTAAGTCGTTGGCTATCTTTGTACACCTTCAGAAAGTTTTCCCAATGGGTATTTAAGTATGGCTTGTAGGTAGTCGTAGGTATGCAATTTTGGATTATTTCTTTATACTGTGAATTCCCATTGGGATTCTCTGTTGTTTACCATTTCGGAAGTGAAAGACCTTCCCTACTTAGCCATTTCCAATTTTGGTGGGATTCATCCCTCACCCTATTCTGTCGCCTATAATACTTCGCTCGAATCTAGCAAATCGGAGCACCATCTTTCGGCAAATATTTATTGAAGGGTATTCATATTCAAATCTTCATTCTTGTTTGGTTTTGTATGATAAATTCGGGATTAGTAGTTTATGGTGCATAACTATCTTCCATCCATACTTCATACGTGACTGGCAACCTTCATTGTAATTTCATACTACAACTCTACCACCGGCCTCTTTGTTCACTATATTGCCTTCGTAACTTACCGTACTACATTTATTGTTCACCATATTGCCTTCATAGCTACCGTATTGCATTCATTGTTTATTGTACTGCATGTTAGCTTACTATATGGCCAATTCTCTCTCCAACTCCCTCCTTCCATACTGTACGGACATCTAGATCTATCGTAGGGCCCTTCATTCTCCTGTTGTCTCCATCGTACGGTAGTCATCTGCTCCCCACCATATGGACTACTACAGTCACCCTACACCACCATACAGACATCATCAACTACCATATAGCCTTCCTGTGTGCTAGGGCTGATACTGTACGGCCTTCCTGTGTGCTTGGCCTGACATCGTACGGCCTATACTACCCCACCGTACTGCCCAATACTTCATCCCCGTACATTTCCCCTTATGTTTTTCACCTCCAGGAATCATACTCATTTTTCTAAGGTGATTACCAGTTGGGAACATTACAGTGGTATCAAAGCTTTGATCTTGCTAGCCTGTGGACAATGAATGAGTGTATAGTCAGAAGTGAAGAAGAACCCATTCTATTGATAGAATGGTTGCAGAACCAGAACCCACAGCTGCCGATCTCGTGGCACTATTGAGAGAACTTGCGAGGAATTGGGCACAGATCAATGATACTCAGCGTCTCATGGAAGAAACTCTCAAAAAGTTGGCAAACAATAAAATATCTGATGAACAAAATGGTCATAGCGCGGACTCTGTGTTGGGTAAAGAAAGCCCTCATCCAACACGCTCTCGACCTTCCATGCCGTCTTTTCCCCCATGGACAGAAGCACCACACGGAGGGAAGCAGCCGACCTTTAAAGAAATGCAAGAACAACTGAGAGAAGACTGAAAGAATGCGAATTTGGAGGAAGATATATCCTACAAAGATTACCCAGATTTGAGAATGAGATATTTGGGAGGCAGAAATCGAGGATATTTTAACGATGGTCTCAAAAAGAAGTTGAGTGAAGTAAATTTGTCTCCATTCGAGGGATCCAGATCCATATCCGCACAAGCGTGGGTAATGAAGGCCGATACTTACTTCCAGCTTAATCCTATGCCAGAAGAAGAAGCAATTAAATTTGTGGCATTACACTTGGAGGGAGTTGCGCATGAATGGCGACATCACGACACCATCACACTGGGGCATGATCAAATAAATACCTATGTGGAATTCACTGAGACATTGATAGATCGATTTGACGGTAAAGATCCGGAACTCAATTTCAAAGATTTGCCACAGCTGAGGCAAAGTAGATCCATTGACCAATACATTACGGAATTTCACAAACTCTTTGTTTTAGTCACAAACATTTCTGAAAGAAGACAAATAGTACTCTTCATGGACGGACTGACAGAACCACTGAAGGGTTGGGTAAAAGGGTTCAATCCTGCCACCCTGTCCGAGGCCATTAAGAAGTCAAACAGTGTGGCATCATCAATGACGTCATCCTCACAAAGCTACTCACATTCCAAACCGTCGGTGTTTCTGAGGGACAAAGATAACAAACCTCTACCGAGAAAGTCGTCGTTGGATGAAGCTACCAGACAGGAGCTCCGAAGGAAGAAACTATGTTTCAACTACAAAGGACCATGGGAACCTGGGCATAGATGCCTCGAGAAAGGAAAAATCCACTACATTGAGGTCGTGTTCGATGATGAGGAAAAAGAGGAAGATATACTCTTCGAAGACAACCAACCCCACGAGGACACCAAAATGGTTAGTTTGAACCGTACGGAAAGAATTGCAGCATTGGTACGACACGAAGGAACTATCACCCTAGCCGATAGCCCGAGGTGCATGATATTTTGTGTACAGGGAACCCTTCAAGGGCAAAGGGTTATGGTGATGCTCGATAGCGGAGCCATTCTAAACTTCATAAATTCATCTCTGGTAAAGCAAAGGGGTCTAGCTATGGAGACACATGCAGGATTCCAGGTCAAGGTTGCCAAAGGGATTCTTCTGCCCTACAAACACCCTGTTCCTCAACTAAGTATCACAATGGTGAATCACACGGTGACCAAGGATTTCTTGATAGTAGACCTTGATGATATGGAGGTTATTCTGTGCATACAGTGGATGTAGACACTTGATGAATACACTCAAAGCTTCAAACGGATGGACTTCACTTTTGTTGTCGATGGAAAGAAGGTTGTTCTCCGCAGAATGGCAAATGAGGGTCCGAAGGAAGTTTCTGCACATCGGATGGAGGCAATTTTTTCGGCATGATGACGTTGCTTAGGTTGCACATTGTTTTGTCTCGACAGTACCTATAAAAGAGCAACGGACACCTCCCTAGGATGATGATCTCCAGAATATTTTGAGTGAACATGATAAAGTTTTTATAGACATTCCTCCTGGCATACCACCTCATTGAGGGTTTGAACATACTATCGAGTTGGAAGCAAGAGCCAAGCCAGTCATAACCACACCCTACCACCATCCCAAGATATTCAAAGATGAGATCAAAAAGACGATTCAGGAATTGCTAGAGAAAGGATGGATCCGTCCCAGTTCTAGCCCTTTCATGTCATCAGTGGTATTGGTCAAAAAGAAGGACGAGACGATGCGCATGTGTGTGGATTACCGTGCATTGAACAAAAAAAAATAGAGAATAGATATCCCATTCCAAGGATAGATGAGTTGCTGGATAAATTATACGGCGCGATCTATTTTTCAAAAATAGATCTTCGTTCCGAAGACCATCAGATCCCCATGACGGAGGAAGACATGGAAAAGGCGGCCTTTCGTTGTCACTACAGGCATTATGAGTTCCTAGTCATGTCATTCAGATTAACGAATGCACCTACTACATTCCAATCATGCATAAATCGCATCTTCAACAAACAATTGTGTAAGTACTTATCGGTATTCTTTTATGTTATTTTTATTTATAGTAGGACATGGGAAGAGCACCTGAAGCATCTGGATGAAGTCCTAAGGATCATGAAGGATCAGTCTTTGTTCGCCAAGCAATCCAAGTGTGAATTCGATATGATAGAGATATTGTACCTAGAGCATGTTGTCAGTAAATATGGAGTTCAAGTTCATCAGGAGAAGATTTAGGCTATCCTTGATTGGACTCCCCCAAAATCACTCATGGAATTGCGAGGATTTTTCGGACTGTGCAGTTATTACCGAAGGTTAGTTAAAGGATTCTTCTCTCAGCTCGGCGCACCCTTAACAGATCTAACAACGAAAGGTTCTTTCTAGTGGAATGAAAAGGCACAACTCACTTGTGATAAGCTGAAAGAGGCAATGAGCACATGTCCCATACTTGCATTACCTGATTTCACTCAACCATTCATTCTGGAGTGCGACACATCCGGAGAGGGCATCGGCACGATACTAACGCAAAATAGACACCCCATAGCCTATGAGAGTAGGAAGCTTACGCAAACAGAACGTTTATATTCCATTTATGACAAAGAGATGTTGGCCATCGCACATGCACTAACCAAGTTCCAGTAGTATCTAATGGGTGCCAAGTTTGTCGTTCGTACGGATCACAATAGTTTGAGATATTTTCTGGAGCAATGGGACTTGAACAAGAGGCAACAAAAATGGGTAAGCAAGGTTCAAGCTTTTGATTTTGACATTGAATAGGTGAAAGGAAAAAACAATGTGGTTGCAAATGCTTTGTCCAGAAAACCCGCCATCTGCTTACTAACCCAGACTTCAGTTGACTGGAAAGCACATTTGTTAGTAGAATATTCTAAAAACAAATTTGCTTGTAAGCTAATGGATGGCAACACCCAGGATGATCGGTACAAAGTGGTGGATGACCATTTATGTAACAACCGGTTTTCCAAGGTCTAATTTTAACATCTATCATAAGCATAGAATACAGTTTTAACTTCGACTTCATAAGAAGGCAGTTACATCATTCATGTTCATGTGAAGAAGATTACCCTTAAAGTCAATTAAAAATTTCTTAACTAAATACTTCAAATACCTTTTAATGAAATTACTTCAAAAATTGAAATCACATACCTTGGGAAAACTGAGACTAAAATTCATCTAAGTATGCTTTTGCAACCACCAATTAGGGCATCAATTACCATCGGTTTATTTAGGGCTTCTGGTACTGCTTTACCACTTAGGGCTTCCACGAAAACGGATTCAATTTAGGGCTTCCGCGACAACGAATTTTATCTAGGGTTTTCGCGACGACGGATTCAATTTAGGGCTTTCGCAACCACGGATTCAAGTAGGTTTTTCGATACCACGGATTCAATCAGGGCTTCCAATACCACCATATCAATTAAGGTTCCAACTGTCACGCAATCAATTAGGGCTTCGGATTTCTTTTCCTTCCAATAGCTTATCTGTGACAATTTCTCAAGATTAGATAATTACTTATACTCAATATTCATATATGTGAAGTAAAATGATGATAACAATGAAATACCTCAATTTAATCTTACCTTCTCATAAACAAAAATGATAATACATGTTTTCTGATTAACAATTGATTTCATGACTTATCTCTGTTTGACGCATATCTGACATCTTGAGAGAGGTGAAACATTGCCAGGGGCTTTACCACCCAACCTCGGACCACAATATACATATCCCCACATGATCTCCAACAAGAAAGGCCCTCCCTACCTGGAATTGACAAGGAACATCTTACCATTCACTGAGAATCATGATATATAACACGCCATACGACTTGGCAGTAGGAGATCATCATAACAGGAATATGCATGACCTATTATTAATTCATATTAAATGATATATATTAAAATGTCATAACTGATATTACTGGTTCATATTGTTGATGAATCTTTCCTCACGCCCCCTCTACCTCATCAGGCCTCCAAGCCCCTGATTACCAAGCGCTTGTTTAATAATTATCAAAGTGGAATTGTATGAGCTAAACACATTAGATTAGTTTGTGACTTTTCAATTTACTGATATAATTCTTTCTTTCTTTTTTTATCAGGTTCATCTACACCTCTCACCATCAACAGGTCATCAAACCGGTGTATTCTCGGTGCCTGAACCATTACATCTTATTCATAAGATTATGATTCTGCATTCTCAGAATTTCATTGGTATACAGAGTTGATCATTATTACTGTTTTTACTTGTTTGAGAACAGAGCATTTCATGACTCAAACTACTAATTAATAATAGGGTTTGTTAAAAAATATAATCCTTATTCAAAGGTATAATTATATTAAGTGTTGGAATATGGTAATAACCGACAATGTTTAAGATGGAATCATAAGTTTACTACTTCCTTAATTGGCTTCTATCAAAAGATCATCTTTCTAATAAACAGTTAAGTAATCAGGCTCTGTTGGTATTATTCGTTTTTTTTAGCACAAGAAAAGAAACAAAAAGACTCCAATCTATGCATTTTGTATCAACTCGACTCAGAATGAGGGTAGAATACAAAACGTGAATGAAAGGAAATGAATTCGATTTTATTACACCCTTACTTGGCTCTGATTACTATGCGCCCAGACTGATAAATTCTTCAAATATCTACAATATTTCCGTCGCTCAGAGATGTGCAGGATTGATTCACGTATGCTCAGATATTTGGTATCGTGGCTATTTAGAATGGTGCTGCAAGCGTTGATTGTTGGGGCAGAAAGGTCGACTGAATATCTCACGGCAGAATATTTTCAAGGATTTGACAAACTCGGGTTAATGAAAGACAGAACTCTGAGACTATGGCGGAAAACAAGAGCAGACGGAAATGTGGTTACCCCCTTTCGAAAATGACAAAGGCAATATAAAAGATTTTGATCGGCTTTACATCTTCTGCCATTACAAGACTCCACACGATTTGAATTTTCCATCATTTTGGAAATATGAAAACATTGGAACAAAGGTGAAAAGGTTTTATTAATATTATTATAATTCAAAAATTTATTAAAAATCTTATAAGTACTTTTTAAAACATCATTCTATTAATTTATTAACATATAAAGATGTCAAAATATTTTAATATACAAATGTACATGTATAAACTATTATTAAAATAATACGATAAAAGATAATTTAAAATCTTTTAAGAATACGTTTATATTTAAACTTAATTAATTAAATTAAATTAATTATTAACAGCTCATGCAGTTCCAGAGATGAGTCCTGTTACAAATCGCTTGGTCCTCTACCTGTTTGTCCAATGATGGTGATGCCCTACCTAATTCTTTTCTGACAATGCTTCCACCCCTTCAACAAGCTCCTTGCAAGGAATTTCTCTGTAATTAAATTATAAATTATAAATAATCATATTAGTTAAACTTTCGTCTTAATTCCATGAATTTGTGATTAACGAATAACTAACATGTCATCTTCACTTGAAATCATAACGACTAACTATCTTACCATTTCGCCAGATTATATCAAATTAAACTACCAACTGACTTCATGTGAACTTCAACTTCTATATTTCAAGCTAGGTCAAAAATTGGGATGTAACAATTTACTATAAGAATCAGATATATTTAGTACCAGAATCCAAATTGAAGCAGAAAATCTTGAAGGAGGTACACGACTCACCCTAGGACGGACACCCGAGCTTCCTCAAAACTTACAAATGTCTTGGGGAGAGGTTTTCATGGAAAGGTCTTAAAGGAGACATATTGCAATATGTAAGAGAGTGTGGTCTGCCAGCAGAACAAATCCAAACATACTCTACCTGTCGGGTTACTGCAACCTCTGCCAATTTCAAAACAAAAGTGGGAAAGTATCTCGATGGATTTCATAACTGGACTTTCCAAGGTGAATGGAAAGGATTGTATCTTCGTAGTGGTTGACAACCTGACAAAGTATGTACATTTCTTTGCCATCCCCTCAGATTTTCAAGCCACACAAGTTGTCGATTTGTTTTTTAGAGAAGTCTTTCTTTTGCACGGGTTACACCGAAACATTGTTAGTGATCGGGATGGGCGATTTATCAATATCTTCTGGACAGAACTATTTTCGTTGGCAGGGACAGAATTGTCACCAAGTACTAGTTACCACCCTCCGACAGATGGACAAACGGAGATTTTGAACAAGTGGCTCGAAGGTTACCTTTGGAACTACATTTCAGCACAACAACAGGCGTGGGTCAAATGGATACACCTAGGGGAATATTGTTACAATACCACGTACCACATGTCCATTGAGATGGCACCATTTAAAGCTCTATACGGGTACATACCCCTTTTCTTCATCGACACAGTTCTGGGTGACAATTGCGCACCAAGGGTGAGGGACTAGCTTCAAGAGGGACAAGACATCCTAAGATGCCTGAAGGAAAATTTACAACAGGTACAGAATCAACAAAAGATGTATGTCGACAGACACCAAATAGAGAGGAGTTTCAAAGTAGTAGACTTCATCTACCTCAGGCTCTAGCCATAACGACAATCCTCATTGAAGTAAAAGGGAAAAGAAAAACTGAAGCCATGATTTTATGGCCCTTATCATGTAATTCACCGCATCAATGAAGTCGCCTACGAGCTGGAACTTCCGGAGGGGAGCCATATTCATAACATTTTTTATGTTTCCTAATAGAAGAAAGTCGTGGGACAGAATGTCACGGTAGCTACAGACCTTCCGCTACTCAATGAAGGAAAGCTCATATTGGAACCAGCCGAGATTATTGAAGTACGTGAGAAGACCCTACGAAACCGAACGGTGAAGGAATAATTGGTATGCTAGAAACACTTGCCGCTAGATGACACAACCTGATGCAGGAGCATCCTGGGTTTCTTTGTAATCCTGCACATTAGTTCATTCTACCTAGTTCCAATTGGGCCAACTTTGCTCACATTTAATTTCGGTATAGTTAATTATATTTGATGAGGGCCGACTTGTGGTTTCTCTATGTTCTAAAATTATCTGTAAGCCATTTTGGCAAGTATAAGTAGGGTGTTTAGGTTTAGGGTTAGGGCAGATTTTTTTGGGGAGAATTCAAAAGAAAAGAGATATGTGGATTTAAAAAGCTGATTTGGAGATCTGGAAGTTGTACATTTGTAATTGATCGTAACCCAGAAGGCCTTACAGCTGGGCATGTATGCTAAATATTTGATGAATCAATAAATATATCCTTGTTCTCTCTTTCCTTGGTGTTGTTCCTCGTGTTTGCTTCCATTGTGTTAACTCTTGCAGGGTGGCTTGGATAGCTGGGTGTGTCTTTGGCCCTAGTTATTCATCCCTTGCCTACATCAGTTGGTATCAGAGCCCGAAGTTCATCCTTGTGGAGATTGGATTGCATAGAACCCTGATTTGGATCTGGTTGTAGGGTGGCAGATTTGTGGATTTGACCTATAACCTGCAGAGGGTTACGATCTTGCAAGAACCTGATTTGTAAAGATGGTTTGTGGTAGAGGAAATAATGTTGATAACGCTATATTGGATCAGTTAAGACAAATTGCAGCCAGATTAGATGTTGTGGAGATAGCCTAGAGGAGAGGAGCACATCTTGAAGATGTAAGTGATGATGAAGCAGCAGCACCAAACGATAATCCAGAACCTGAAGAAGATCAAGATGAGGAAAGATTGTTGCGATTATTGTCTAGGGCAAATTCAAAGCCTGCTGTAGAAGTTGTCCGTTATGATGGGAAATTGGATACAAATACTGTGCTGGATTGGATCTCTGATATGGAGAAGTTCTTTGAATATGAAAACACTCCTGATAACAAAAAGGTGAAGATTGCAATCACTAGGTTGAAAGGTCATGCATCATTATGGTGGGAGCACTTGCAAACTGATAGACAAAGGAGAGGAAAGGAAAAGATAAGAACTTGGCCAAAGATGGTGAACAAGGTAAAGAACAAATTCCTTCCTGCTAATTACCAAGTTAGCTTATTGAGAAAGCTGCAAAATTTGAAACAAAGGGACATGACTGTGAAAGAATATACCGAGGAATTCTATAGATTGAACATCAGATCTGGACATGTGGATGATGATGTTGAGAAAATTGCAAGATACATTAATGGATTGAGATCTGGAATTCAAGATGAGATAAGTTTTGTGAAGTTGGAAAGTGTGGAAGAAGCATACCAGTATGCCTTGAAGGCTGAGGAGATCTTGGCAAAGAAGCATGAACAAAGACAAAGAGGTAGAGGTGGTAGATTCCAAAGAGGTAGAGGTAGATCTTATGGAGAAAGTAGTAGATCTGACAATTCTATGCAAGATAAAGGCAAATCTGAATGGAAGAGTGATGATAAAGGCAAGACCGAATGGAAAGGTGGTAATTCTTACCAAGGAGGCACTAATTCTTACCGGGGAAGAGGTAATTCCTATTCTAGAAGTGGATTTCATGGTAATTGTTTTAGATGTGGCAAAGAAGGGCATAGATCTTTTGAATGTAGATCCTCTGAAAGTGGACAGAATAATAGAAATGTTGTGATTCAAGAAGACATTGAAAGTTCACCAAGTGGACCTGAGGTTGGAGAAAATCTGATGGTGAGAAGAACCTTATGTAATAAAAGAAGTGATGAGGAACCTGTTTTAAGGAGAAGTCTTTTCAAGACAAGATGTAAGATGGCTGGAAAATGCTGCAAAGTGATCATTGATAGTGGGAGTTCTACAAATCTGGCATCAGAAGAGCTGGTTACCAAGTTGCAGTTAGAGACGCTGAAACATCCCAAACCTTATCATGTTTCATGGATCAAAGATGAGCATAAGATATTGGTAAGTGAGCAATGCCTTGTGAGATTTAAAATTGGACATTATGTTGATAAAGTTTTGTGTGATATTATACCCATGGATTGTTGTCATATTTTGTTGGGTAGACCTTGGCAATATGATAGACATGTTGTACATGATGGAAGATTGAATCAATATACTCTTTGGGTGAATGGGAAGAAACAAACATTGTTGCCTTTGATTGAAGTCCCAGATGAGGTTAATTGTACTACTGTAAAGATTTGTATGGTTAATGGGAAACAATTTGAAAAGGAAGTGAAGAAGAATCAGGTTTGTTTTGTCATAATTTCAAGAAAACCAAGTTTTGTCAATGAAGGCCAAGTGCAAGAGAATAATGCTAACCGAGTGCCAGATAGTGGTGACTGAGTGATAGATGGTAGTATTGACCAAGTGCCAGAAGAAATTGCAGAATTGCTCAATGAATATAAAGACATTATTGCTGATGATCTTCCTAATGGATTACCTCCAGTAAGAAGTATAAGTCATTGTATGGATTTGATTCCTGAAGCAAGTTTGCCAAACAAAGCACCATATAGATTGACACCTACAGAGAATGAAGAACTTAACAGACAAGTGCATGAGTTGTTGCAGAAAGGTTTGATCCGAGAAAGCTTGAGTCCATGTGCTGTACCTGCTGTATTAGCACCTAAAAAGAATGAAGAATGGAGAATGTGTACTGATTCCAGAGCCATTAACAAGATAACAGTGAAATATAGGTTTCCTATGCCAAGGATGGATGACATAATGGATTGTTTAAGTGGAGCAAAGTATTTTACCAAGATTGATTTGAAGAGTGGCTATCATCAGATCAGAATCAGAGAAGGTGATGAATGGAAGATTGCTTTCAAGACAAAAGATGGTTTGTATGAAAGGTTGGTTATGCCTTTTGGTTTGACTAATGCACCTAGTACTTTCATGAGGTTAATGAATGAAACTCTGAAAAGATTTTTGGGTAAGTTTGTGATTGTTTATTTGGATGATATTCCGATATTCAGTAAGACTAAGGAAGAACATCTTGAGCATATTAGACAAGTATTGCAGAAGTTGAAAGAGAAAAAGTTGCTAATTAATCTGAAAAAGTGTTCTTTTATGCAAGAGAAGATTGTGTATCTGGGATTTGCGATTTCAACTGATGGTTTGAAGATGGATCCTGAGAAGGTTAAAGCAATTTTGGAATGGCCTACACCTGAGAATGTGAGTGAGGTAAGATCATTTCATGGTTTAGCTAGTTTTTATAGAAAGTTTATAAAGAATTTCAGTGCTGTTTGCAATGCTATGACTGAGACAATGGGGGGAGATAAAAAGGAATTCAAGTGGACACATGGAGCTGATAAGAGTTTTGAGACTGTGAAACAAAAAGTTGCAGATTTACCAATATTGGCTTTGCCTGATTTCAACAAAGTATTTCAAGTTGAATGTGATGCAAGTGGTAATGCAATAGGAGCTGTATTAAGTCAAGAGGGTAAGCCTGTTGCTTTCTTTAGTGAAAAGTTGAATGATGCTAGAAGGAAATATTTTGTGTATGATCAAGAGTTTTATGCTATTGTTCAAGCATTGAAGAAGTGGAGACATTATTTGATGCCTAAGGAGTTTGTGTTGTATACTGATCATAAAGCTTTACAATACTTGGGAAGTCAACATAAATTGAATCAAAGACATATGAAGTGGGTTGAATATTTGCAAAGTTTTACATTTGTGATTAAGCATAAGAGTGGAGTTACTAACAAAGTTGCTGATGCATTGAGTAGAAGACGTTCTTTGTTGACTGAAATGAAGGTTGAAGTTCTTGATTTTGATGAGATGAAAGAGCTATACGATGCTGATCCTGATTTTTCTGAGCCATGGAGAAAGTGCAGAGCACCAAATCTGACAGATCACATAAGTAAGTATGATGAGTATTTCATTCAAGAAGGTATGTTGTTCAAAGGCATTCAGTTGTGTATTCCTAGAAGTTCTATGAGGTTGAATCTAATTAAGGAAAAGCATAGTGGTGGATTAGCTGGACATTTTGGAATTGATAAGACATTGAGTTTGCTGAAAGAAAAATATTATTGGCCACAAATGTATAAGGATGTTCAAAAATTTGTAAAGAGTTGTGGAGTTTGTCAAGTTGAAAAAGGAGTGAGTCAAAATACTGGTCTGTATACACCTATTACTGTTCCTGAGAAACCTTGGACTGACATTAGTATGGATTTTGTTCTTGGATTGCCTAAGACAATGAAAAGGTATGATTCCATATTTGTGGTAGTGGACAGATTTTCTAAGATGGCTCATTTTATACCATGTAAGAAGACATCAGATGCTGAGCATGTTGCTGAACTTTTTTTAAAGAGATTGTGAGATTGCATGGATTACCAAGACGTATTATTTCTGACAGAGATAGTAAGTTTGTTGGATATTTTTGGAAGACTTTGTGGAAGAAGATGGGTACTGAGTTGAAGTTTAGTTCTACATTCCATCCACAAACAGATGGATAGACAGAGGTTGTGAATAGAAGCTTGGGTAATTTGCTAAGATGTTTGGTTGGGAATAAGCCAAGTAATTGGGAGATGGTATTGGCACAAGCTGAATTTGCATATAACAATTCTGTGAATAGGAGTACAGCGAAGACACCTTTTGAGATTGTTACTGGAATGCATCCTAGAGGCATATCAGATTTGAGAGATGTTATTGGTGAAGAAAAGAGAAGTGTTGCAGGAGAAGAATTTGCTGATTTTATGGAGTCTTTGCATAAGGAAGTGAAGTTGAGATTGGAACAAAGTAATCAGAAGTATAAAGAGAATGCTGATCAGTCTAGAAGACACCATGATTTTCAGGTTGGTGATGGGGTGATGGTTCATCTGAAGAAAGGAAGATTCCCAGCTAGAACATACAGTAAGCTGAAGATGAAGAAATTTGGACCTTGTAAGATCTTGAAGAAGTTTGATAGTGGTAATGCTTATGAAGTTGAGTTACCTGATGACATGGATATATCTCCTATATTCAATATTGTTGATTTGTATAAATATCATAAGTCAGAGGATGAAATTGTTGTACTTGATGATTATCCTAAGAAGCAAATCGAAGAGGTTGAACAGATATTGGATCAAAGAGTTGGTAAGAGCACAGGAGGAAAAGATTACTATGAATATTTGGTGAAGTGGAAGAATAGACCAGTTGAAGATGCTACATGGATTTCTCAGTCTGAGTTGGATTCAGCTCAGGGTGTGACACTTGCATGATTCAGGAGAATCATTTTTTCCCAACCCTGGTTGTCTGATGCAGGAGCATCCTGGGTTTCTTTGTAATCCTGCACATTAGTTCATTCTACCTAGTTCCAATTGGGCCGACTTTGCTCACATTTAATTTCGGTATAGTTAATTATATTTGATGAGGGCCGACTTGTGGTTTTTCTATGCTCTAGAATTATCTGTAAGCCATTTTGGCAAGTGTAAGTAGAGTGTTTAGGTTTAGGGTTAGGGCAGATTTTTTTGGGGAGAGTTCAAAAGAAAAGAGATATGTGGATTTAAAAAGCTGATTTGAAGATCTAGAAGTTGTACATTTGTAATTGGCCGTAACCCAGAAGGCCTTACAGCTGGGCATGTATGCTGAATATTTGATGAATCAATAAATATATCCTTGTTCTCTCTTTCCTTGGTGTTGTTCCTCGTGTTTGCTTCCGTTGTGTTAACTCTTGCAGGGTGGCTTGGATAGCTGGGTGTGTCTTTGGCCCTAGTTATTCATCCCTTGCCTGCATCACAACCTAGGAAGGCGAGCACATTCTACAGCATCCGGCATTGCGTTTGCTTGAGGAAAAACAAATTTTGGGACAGGAGGACTGTAATATCCCCGTCATAAAATAGATCACTAATCAAATCTTTGTTAATGGACCAATTGACGTAAAATATCTCAGACCCATTTTTGTTTTGTTTCCGTAGGTAAGTGTAGCTGTCGGCTATCTTTGTACGCCCTCAAAAAGTTTTCCTGACGGGTATTTAAGCAGGGCTTGTAGGTAGTCGTAAGTATGCAATTCTAGATTATTTCTTTATACTGTGAATTCCCGTTGGGATTCTTTGTTGTTCGCCATTTCGGAAGTAGAAGACTTTCCCTACTTGGCCATTTCCAGTTTTGGTGGGATTAATCCCCCACCCTATTCTGTCGCTTGTAATACTTCGCTTGGATCTGGTAAATCGGAGCACCATCTTTCAGCAAATATTTATTAAAGGGTATTCATGTTCAAATCTTCATTCTTGTTTGGTTTTGTATGATAAATTCGGGATTAGTAGTTTATGGTGCATAACTATCTTCCATCCATACTTCATATGCGACTAGCAACCTGCATTGTAATTCTGTACTGCAACTCTACCATCGTACGGCCTACTTGTTCACCGTATTGCCTTCATAACTTAGCATACTACATTCATTGTTCACCGTACTACCTTCATAGCTACCGTATTGCATTCATTGTTCATTGTACTGCATGCTAGCTTACCGTACAGTCAGTTCTCTCTCCAACTCCCTCCTTCCATACCGTATGGACGTCTAGGTCTACCATACGGCCCTTCATTCTACTATTGTCTCCACTGTACGGTAGTCATCTACTTCCCATCGTACAAACTGCTATAGTCACCCTACTCCACCACCATACGGACATCATCAGCTACCATACGGCCTTCCTATGTGATGGGGCTGATAACGTACGGCCTTCCTATGTGCTTGGGTTGACACTGTACGGCCTATACTACCCCACCATACTGCCCAGTACTTCATCTCCATATGTTTCCCCTCACGTTTTTCACCTCCAGGAATGTCACTCATTTTTCTAAGGTGATTACCAGTTGGGAACATTACACCTTTTAGGGTTGAATAGAAAAAATATTAAAAGAACATTATTTCAAGTTGTTTTACTTCATTTTTTGGACCCTACTCCTGTGGGTCCTCCTGGGTTCAACCGGGTTTGTGCCAGAAAGGACCTAGATGGACCCACAGTCTGAAATCCGGACTTGCACGAACCCAGACCCGCAGCGAATCTGGACACAAACCCGTGCTCCAAGACACAAATCCAGTAACCCAGCAAAATAGACATGGAAGACTTGCATTTGTTTATTATTCTTATTCAGATCTAGAGCGCTAAAAGAGCACGTGATCTGCCAAGTATGTGGAGGGTTCAGTACCACCATTTGCATGCCTTTGGCATTTGGACACATGAACAAAGAGCCAATCAAGCGGAAATGGCATTAAGGAAACCGCATATTTAGAAGGTAATAGTTCTGGAAAGGGGATCAGTTATAAGACCCTATTCTTTCAGGCATAATCAGATCCATTCACTCACATGATCATAAGCAAATAAGTTAGAAAAAGAGATCAGACATTGTAAGGATTGGGACATCTTTTTCTTCTCATAATTAGCAAATTAAACAATCACTTCATCATGTGTAATTACTCTATAATATCAGAAAATCAGACTCTTTTATTAGTCAGAATCAGAGCATTATAATATCAGTTATAAGACCCTATTCTTTCAGGCATAATCAGATCCATTCACTCACATGATCATAAGCAAATAAGTTAGAAAAAGAGATCAGACATTGTAAGGATTGGGACATCTTTTTCTTCTCATAATTAGCAAATTAAACAACCACTTCATCATGTGTAATTACTCTATAATATCAGAAAATCAGACTCTTTTATTAGTCAGAATCAGAGCATTATAATATAATCTTTAGCAGATTTATACTTTGATAAATATTATATTTCCATTAGTACCCTTCTTGACAAGGATTGTTGCTTGTTCTTTACTCATATCTTTCCCATCAAGGTCTTGACAAAATAATCACAATAGACCCCTTATGCAAGTAAGTTAAGAGCAAAACTTAACCAGTACCAGACAGAGATAATTAGAGAGCCACGAGGATCATTAAAAAATAAATAATTATCAAACTTTTGTATGTTGGAATCTATAATAGATTTCAGAACCAACTTCTCTTGGAACAGCAATTTGGAATCTGCATCAGATAAGGAAGGTTATATTATGGTCTATTGGATAGAGCATTCATATTCATATAAGACTCACTAGCATAGCCCTTGCTTGAAGTCATTCTTGATATAAGTTTACATAGCAATATTTCCATTATACATTTCCAATCGAGACCATAAGAACCATAAGCATATTTGACTCATCAAATTGCAGAGTTAAAGAAAATTTCACAACGGACATTACAATCTAAGAAGAGCATAAAGTGTCCATTTGACATAAGGTTGTTTACAAAGAGATTCAAGGATTGCATTTTTAACAGTGAAAACAACCATAATATCTACAATATTAAGATTAATTTATGAGAATATTATTCTTAGATGAACAAAAAAGCAATGATTCCAGGTGGAAGAGACAAATTGGATTGGTTTGAGTAGTGAAAATTCCAGAGTTAAGTGCTGGAAGGATATTTGGATCAAAAAAGATGATCAGATTCTTTTTAATAAAATGTTCATCTGTTTCAAGAGCAGATAGGTTTGACAAAGTTCAAAAGTTTTGAAGGTTGATAAAGAATTTAATTTTCTTTGAATTTCTATTGTACCACACTCCAAATCTCCTTGTTTTAATTCCCTTTTGGAAATTAAAAGTCCCCTCCTTTTCTCTTGTCTTGTTCACTCCAATATATCACATAGTTAAAATAAAAACTATTAAGGAAACACATAGATGCACAACTCAATTATTTTGCACAAACAAGTTGCTATTACATCGTCAATCAAACACACAACAAACACTAACAATCACCAAAATTCCATGTTTGAACTGCCACTTTTATTTCACCACTAACACGATAAGTTCCCATTTTAGGTTCCATTGCATGAGATTACAAAAAATGATACCTTTAAGGATTGAAGAGCTTTGGCATCCTGTTGTGCATCCCAATCATCATGCTGTCTCACGAAAAACAGATATAAAACTTTGTTAGACATGTAGATTTAAAGTAGTACGTTTGACCAATGAACTTGTGCTTGTAGAAACTAGACCAAGTAATATCTCATTATTAACAAATTTATGGTTACATAGCATAATGTTTAATGAAGACATTACAGATAACTTTATTTTTCCATGATACAGCTTTCATCTTCCGTGTTATTTTTACATCATAGAAGTAAGACAAAAAAGATATTTATAAAATGCATAGAATGATGAACCTCTTTTATATGCCTATACTAGAAGCTTCAAATAAATATATGAGTGAATTTCACAGATTGAAATCTTGATATAGTGAGTTTTTATTACATAAAATATAATTTCAGATTTCGGATTCTCGTGTGTAGACATAATAGAATGAATTTGCATACAATTGTGTAAATATTTTTTATTCTGATATATCAAGTCTCCTTCAAAACCCTTATTCACAGAAATATTCGATACTTAGTTATGATGATATATGGTTCATACTGCCAAAAATCTTTCTCATGAATAAAATAGCAAACCAAAAGATCAAAAATTTAAAATAATTGAAAAGCCAAAAAAGAAGGGAAAATAATTACAAGGGAGATATATTGATGTTTTTTATGACAAATCAATTGCAGAAATAAAAAAGAGATTATATTAATGTACATGGGCAAGCAAAAGTAGGTCAATAAGAATCGAGAGTATATCACCATATAATAGTAAATTTTTGGAAGAAAGTCCTAGAAAGGACCAAAAAAGGCAGAGGAACAAAAGAAAAATGTAATACAACTGTGGACCACTAAGATGATGTCAAGAAACCCATACAAACCAAGAGAGAGAATGTAAAAAAACTGTAAATCCATAGTTGATATGGCCCTTTCATAGTATAGTAGTAATGCATGGTTCTCATGCAAAATAAGCATCCCATAGCATTTGAAAATTGGAAGCTTACAAAACCAGATAAACACTAATCTATCTATGATAAAGAAATGATGGTCATTATGCAAGTGTTGGCGAAATTTAGGCAGTACTTGGTTTGCGGAAAATTCAATGTCAAGACAGATCATAATAGCTTAAGGTTTTTCATGAATCAGAAAGATCTAAATGACCACCAGAAGAAGTGGGTAAGCAAATCCAAGCTCACAATTTTGATATTGAGTACGTCAACAAAATGAAAAAAGTGGCAGCAGATGGCTTGTCCAAACAACCTCATTTGAACACCATAACAAGCATCGTTGGAGATTGAAAAAATGACATCGTTTCAGAATAAACGAAAGACCCGCTAGCCAATGAGATACTAGAAGGGAATTCACCAAATGAAGAGTACAAAATAGTTGATGATATTATCCTATTAAAGCATAGGGCATTCCTTGTACCCAACTCAAGGATGAAGGCTAAAATCATGAGGAAGTACCCCAACAATCCTTTAGCAGGCCACTAAGGGCCCGTTTGGTTGCTGGAATATGATTCGAGAATTGGCATTCGGAAACCTTGATTTGGGATTTTGGAACTTGAAATCCAGATTACTGTTTTGAGGATTTGATTTGGGACCGTTTGGTTCACCAAGAATTCATTATGAGAATACACATTTTCATCATTTGGTTGCACATTTCTGGAATTGGATATGAGGCATGGCCACGCCAAAACTCACAATGGTAGACAAATTAAACCAAAAGAAAATGAAAAAATCAAAGGAAAACAATCTACAAACTGCCCTATTAGTGAAGCAAATGGCCACTACGATAGCTAGGATTCGAACTCACGACCAGAACCTAATCGAAATGCACAAAGGCAGGGTCAGTGCAAGAAAGAAGCCGTAAAAAATCGGCGAATCTGCATTCAACACAAAAATACCACAATTCTATAGGAGTTTGGTCGGCCAACGAAGAAATAATGGGCTGGGTAAGCAGCACATATGCCTTTGCACAGCTCCTCACAAGTAAAAACAGCGGCATCGTAATGAACAAAAAAAGAAGCACCTTGTATTCAAAGTGAAATCTATTAAACCCTAGCAAAATGGAGACAAAATGCAACCATAACTTTGCAAGGACATTGAGAAACCAAAGAAAATGGAGAGCAGAGCGTTTGGCAGAGAAAATTTGGATCTGCAAACAACAACGTGAGAAACCAGAGAAAATGGAGCAAAACGTTTGCAGAGATAAAATGGAGTGCAAACGAATATAATCTGGTAGACAAAAAGTTTGAGCACCAAAAAAAATTAGGTCTGCCGGACTTTTTAAAAGTTTCTTTTGTATTAATTTGCAATGCTCATTTTTCCCAAAATTGGAATTAAAACGGGTATTTGAGCAATACCAACTATTTGGAAGGAAGACCGAATCCTCGAATTGGGGGATAAATGAGGATACGAAATTCTAATTTTCTCATATTCCAATTCTCATTTCGTCGACCCAAACAGTGGATTACGATTTTTTTAGAATTCGCAATTCTAATTCCTGTTGATATCCACGAACCAAACGGGCCCTAAGGGTATTATAAAACCTACAAGAAAATATAGGAAAGCCCTCAAGATCCTGAAGCATGTCCAAGAGTGCATAACCTGTCAAATAAACAAAACTAAGCAAAGCCACCTAACAGATCTTGTACAACCCTTACCCATACCAAATCAAAAATGGGAAAGTATCTCCATGGACTTTATAACATGGTCACCTGAAGTCCAGGGAAAGGATTACATCTATGTGGTGGTAGATCAGCTCACCAAGTATGCACACTTCATGGCAGTACGTACTGAACATTGAGCTCCACAAATAGCAGAAATATTCTTCAAAGAAATTTTCAAATTACATGGTCTTCCAAGGATTATTGTCAGTGAGGCAGGGGTTCCACGGGAGGAGCTGCAGCTCCATTTTTTAGCTACAAGAGATACCATGAGATTTTTTTGGGGGGCTGCAGGATTATTTGGAATCTTTTCCTCCAAAATAGAATCCCCAATTTTTAGGCCTCTAAATTTGAGCGGATGAAAATAGGGTGGGGCTGGAAATAGCCCCACCAGCTTAGGAGAAATTTTAGCCACATGTCAAAGATGTGTAGATTTTATTCCCACCAAAATAAAGAATTTAGAAAGAAAATATAAATTTTGTTTTTCAAATATTATATCAATTACACAGGCCTTGAATTTAGGAGCTGAAACTTTTAAGATGAAATACAATATAAAATTCATTTGACCACTGACATTTAAATATTCCTAAAATCTCTCAGCGGACAGCTCTATTTTTAAGGAAGACCCCCTCCATGGGACCCCAGTCTGACTGAGAGCCGACTCCAGCCTATTTTGGAAAGAGCTTTTTCGATTAGCAAGAACTGAATTCGCACCTAGTACAAGTAACCACCCTTAAACAAATAGGCAAATGGAAATTGTTAAAAAATGAATAGAGGGATACCTAAGATATTATGTTAGCGGCCAGAAAAAAACATGGATAAAATGGATGCATCTTGGTGAATATTGCTACAACACCACTCTTCATATGTCAATCAAGATGAGTCCTTTCAAAGTATTATATGGTTACAAACCAACCACCTTTGAAAGTTTGATTTCAAAAGAATGTTGAATATCAGGAGCAAAAGATTTTGTACAACAAAGTATGAACGTTATGAATGCCCTCAAAGACAACTTGCATCAAACACAAAATCAACAAAAGATCTATGCTCACCAAAACCATGTTGAGAGGACATTTGAAGTTGAAAATTTAGTATCCTTGCAGCTACAACCATGTAAAGCAATCCTACATCAAGGTGAGCAAAGCGTAATAACTAAAGCCCCGATTCTATGGACCTATAAGGTCTTCAGAAAGATAGGAGAAGTGACTTATAAATTATAATTTCCCAAAAACAACTAAATCCACGACATCTTTAACATATCTTGACTGAAGAAAGTGCTATGGCAATGAAGAACCCCACGTATAGAATTACCCTCACTTGTTAACAAGGGTAAACTAATCTTAGAACCAAAAGTTATTTTCAACATAAGAGAGAAGTGATTAAGGGATAATACTATTTCCAAATTCTTGATCAAATGGAATGGCCTACCTAAGGAAGACGCTACTTGGGAAGGAGAGGATATCTCCAATCATCCAAACCTAAAATTGCTCGAGGACAAGCAATCTTAGGAATAGTAGACTATCATGCCCCCCCCCCACCCAATGAAATAAGAATAATATAAGTAATGCCTATTTTGGATTGAAGATTGCTTATGATCCTTGAAGAAGAATAAATCAAACACACAACATTACTGATTCATATCAAGGGGAAAAGGACAGACCTTGGTAAAGAATAATTATCTCAAACAAACATTAAATTGTTGATTTCAAAGAGCCACATGCTATGAAAGGTAGCAATCCATCACCTCACTTGGATATCGCAACAAAATACATATCCCTCAGTTCCTCTTAAGGGATATAATATTGACAAATCCTCATTTGTACAAAGACGATGAACAAAGGCAAGGAAAGCCAATACAGTTAACAGTTATCTTTACAGCAGTCTAAAAATATGTAAGAACATTTAAGAGAATAAAAGACAAAGGGCATTCTTCATCATTCAGCAAGTAGACTCATACAGCAATGCCCATTACAATCATCAGAATAGAATGAATAAAACAAGTTAAAAAAAGAAGATAATATCCAGAATGGGCATAGCAGACCCCTGGGTATTTCAGATTTGTTACTACCAGCATCTTGTAATCTAACAATTACTCTTGTGTTAATAATATTGCCTATATTCGTAAGGACACTGCATCTTATCAGATGGAAATGAGTTCAGTATGTAATCCCAAACTGAGTTCACAAACAGGATTGTATATACTATAAATGCTGGGATAGACAGGTGGACTTCCTACTCCGTTATGTCCATCAGTGCCCGTATTGAGCAGAGTTGTGCTTATAAGTTTATTTCATATTTTATAAAATTTCTCCTGGCTTCAGCCATTTACCAATCCAAAAAAAAAGGCCTATACATTATTTGTCAATCAGTTATCTTTTCATATATGATTATTTGTCAATCAATTTGGCCGACTGACTGTTGTTGATTGTTCTCCATCGCTCTTGGCCTCGGGGTGGTTTCTCTCTTGGCTCTTTGGTTTTGGTTGTTAATTCTTTCTCCAGGCACCGTTTGGTGTCCCCTTTGCTTATGTCTCTTTGTTGTAACTTTCAGTCCTTTAGACCCTTTTGGAGGTCTCTTGTTGGACATTAATAATTTATCTTATCTTACTCATTGTTCGATGAGTGCCTTCTCCTCTCAAATCTAATTTCAATGAAACAGCATTTCAATTACCAATTCCCAGCTATATAACTTAACCTAGGTTGATTTGTTCTTCATGGTTATATAATTAGCCTAAGTTAATCCGTATGAAGCAAATTCATATATTTATAATAATATTACTATTCTCTTAATAAGTTTAATACTGAAGACGTATCAGTAAGATAATGTCATAACTTTGCTTGCATCAAAAGAAGTCTAAAGCTTAATCTCGGTAAACTAGGGATAACTTAAAGGAA
The DNA here is from genome assembly GCA_028749045.1 of Cupressus sempervirens. Taxonomy (NCBI): domain Eukaryota; kingdom Viridiplantae; phylum Streptophyta; class Pinopsida; order Cupressales; family Cupressaceae; genus Cupressus; species Cupressus sempervirens. The sequence continues at coordinate 631,597,736 of CM053787.1, forward strand.
GTCTACAATTTTGAAATTTGAAAATGCTGGTAATTTTTTGCAAAACTGGACCATTTTTTTTTTTTAATTTCTAGAAGTGTTATTTTCCTGCCTTGAGAATTTTATGAAGAAAGTTGATGTATTACTCATAATAAGGTTTTGATTTGTAGAATTCGGCGAAATTCTCCCTTGCAAATGTGTAAATTTGGACAAACTGCCCGATCAAATTCTGATATCCTTCGAGGAAGCTTTTTTCGAGAACAGCCAATACGGTGAACCCTAAGCTAGTAAACGAAGCTAACGTGGATGAATCCATATTGTCAAGGCGTCAATGTAGTAAAACCCTAAACCTGAATGTTGAGGGACGATGGCTCGATAGATATTAGGCAATGAACTTCCTTCGACCAATGTCAACCTGGGCCTCTATGCGAGGAGCTCACTTCTGGAGTTTGGGAATAAACCAGTGGGTGCAGAAAAGAACTATATCGTACAACGTGGTCGTCAAATTGATCAGAAATTCTCTGAATTGAAGACAATTAAATTTAAGAAGACAACAGAACTAAGCTAAAATCAAACCGGCAAAATATACTATATTGTCAAAAAAAAATGAAGCCCTGAGACTGACCACATCTCCCACGACAACGATCCGAATAGCGTGCGCCATCGCCGTGTTTTTCGCTCGACAGTGTGGGACAAATAGGAGTGTATTGCGCAGGCGGATTTGAATGGACAAATGTATTGGTAACAGTGAGGGCTTCACCATCTGTAAACCAATGACACCACAACAACAATGGCACGCTCGGTCTGTGGCTTACATTCAAGCCACGTGTCACGTTTACACCTGCTTCGCTCTTACTTCGCTGAAAAAAGAAATAAAAGGGGAGGGACAGAAACATCTAATCATTTCCGATATCAAAGTCAAGGCCTCTGTTTCTTATGAAATTCTGTTAGCAGAGACTGGTATGTATCCATTGGAGGCGGCTGCCATAATTCGGTTAACAAGTTATTTAAAGAAACTTGACAACATAGATAGCCAACGTTGACCTAAAATTGCAATGCAGGAGGACTTGGCTCGTATAAAAAAGACTTAGGATGAAACAAAACATGAAGTGGATGAGCACCTGGAATATCAAGTTGCAAGAATGTCCCACCAACAGAACGGAAATAAAGAAGTACATTAGGAGAAATTTTCAAACGACCATGTGGTCTCTTAACATGGGTCGGAAGAAGACACATTATATTAATGTTTTCAATCCTTATAAGGAGCATAGAGATCAAGCATATTTGGGGTCAGCTATTAATAATAAGGCTAGGATGTTAATTGCTCAGTTAAGGACTGGATCACATCACCTCAAATGCAAGACCGGTAGATGGGAGAAGCCTAAAGAGGTGTGGGAGGAGAGGATCTGCAGATTCTATGAAGGAGGGTGGTTGAGACAGAACGTCACTTTCTTACTGACTGCAAGGCATATGAGGACATTCAGGCCCAATACAAGGTCATCATAAGGGATAACATAAGCTTACACAGTATGTTTGAGGATGATAAAATACGACAGACTACTAGTTTGATTGTAAAGATCCATAGCAGGAGGTTAGATCTGGAAAAGAATCTAGACCCTTGATATCTAATTTGTGGTCCCTTAGACCAATGGTCTCATGGACATCATTAAAATCCTTCATTCATTCATTCATTGCAGCTTTTTCTTGTGCTATTGGATAATGTGTCTTAATTGTTCAATTCTCCCCTCTTTTTGAATGAAGGGAAAGATTGAAGCTCACTTCCTATTCTAAGGGAGATTATGAAATCACACTCTTCAACTCTCTTTTTTTTATGTGAGACTTTTTATTATGGATATTGACAATCAAACTAGAGTCTGGTTGATCATATCCTCTTTTAAAAAAATGGTGTATATTGTCGTCCTTCAAGATGATCTCATAGTGAAGCCTAGACGTCCAAATACATTATGCACTCTACGAGAAAGTCTCATCCAATCTCAACCCACTCATCTCGTAGAACATGCAAGTCATCCCTTCTCACTCCTCTTTAGACCTTTTCCATCTACTTGTCTTGCATCTGAGATGACACAAATTCATCCTCACTTGTGTTGCTAATAGCCTAGCTTTTGCTTTAATAGCTACCCCTAGATAAGCCTTATAACCATGTTCTCTTGTTGGGTTGAACACTTAAATGTAGTGAGCCTTTTTTCGACCCATGTTATTATGCATGGAAATCTAAAAATTTTCTCTTAAGAATTTTTATTTATTTTCACATTGGTATTAGGACACTATTCTAACTTGATGTTCCACATGCTCAACTACTTTATGTTTTGTTTCATCCAAGTTTTCTTCACGTGGTCCAAACCCTCTTGTATCACAATTTTATGTCATTAGTAGTTATCCATATTTCCATATTTTTTTTAAATAGCTTAGTAGTCAAGTTATCATTGTCGCATCCAACAAGAAAATACTAGCTTTTGCTAATAGAATTGCATATGGCTCTGAGGTCTTAAATTTGAGACTACTTATGATTAAGTATTTATGAATCCTTGTTGGCAAGAGTGTCATTGGAATCCATTGATTTGACTGAGACACATGGTAAATTCAATCTTGAGAATATGGATGAAGATGAGCTATTGAGGATAGTTGTTCTTTCTCACGTAAAAGCTCATGAAAAATCATTAAGCAAGAAAGAGAAAGAAATCAAGTTGATATGTAAAGTAGTTGATATTCTTGGTAAAATTATGCCCAATGCTCATATTAACTCTAACAATGCCCCACTGGAGCAATTGGAGGTTAACCAGATTGATAATCAATTTGAGACTCTAGTGAAGTGTGCAAAAGACAAAGTGTGAGAGGAGTTTGGTGCTAAAAGATTTATGCATCTTTTTACTTTAATTGGGAATCACATACTTTCTTTGAATATTGATATAGCTTAGATTAAGATAAATATTGAGGAAGGTAGTAAGATTCTAAGAGCTTTTATAGACCCATTTTGTAGAGTAAAGGACATTGGCAAAGAAGGAAGAACTAGAAGGCAAAGCCAAGGGCTTTGATCATCAAAAGGATTTGCTTCTACTTACATGGCATACATAGTAAAGCTTCATGATACTATTGAAACACTTGAAGTTTGAGAGAAAGAGAGTGTTTAGAAGATTTGTTGACTTACAAAATCTGATAGTTCCTAAGTTAGATGTTTTATATAGATCTCTTGAGAATGAAGTGACATTGAGCAATGCTCCACCACCACTTGGTGTAATTCATGCCGAGGAAAATGCCTATGCACTTAATGGACAAATTTAGATATTGTGCAATTTGAGAAAGACATGGACAGTTGACATCACTGCATTAAGGAGCAACTATGCAAACACTTTTAAGTTGATATGAGTTTTTGTTTATCAGTTGTACATATGTATATGTAGGCAAAGTAGGATTTTGGTAGAACAAATTTTCTTTCATTTTTGGCCCTGCATTTGTCATTGATGACAAAGGGGGAGAAGTATGAGAAAAAATGACTAATCAACTCAAGGGGGGTTATGTTTTTTGACATTTTTTATTGGACAGATGTTTGAATGGGGACTTTATCACCAAGTGTTGGCATCAATGCCAAAGGGGGAGATTGTTGGAAAGTGTATTAGATACGTATGGTATATTGTCATTAATGGTAACTACTTATATTTACTCTTGGTGATGATTAGATATAAGGCATTCTACTAGAAGTTATTGATTCTTACACTTATGTGTGTACCAAAAGTTGTCTACTAGATAAATAATATGTTACAATTGAATTGGGTAGATTTTAGCAAGTTAGTAGATGTGATGAAAGACAGTGTAAGTAGAAATAGGATTATGTCTAATTCAATGATTGCATACCTTGGTGTTGTCAAATACATGAGATATTCAGTATTGAATATCCCGTTGACAGTTTTGGTGAAGAACAAAGCAATTTAGTATAATCCATCAATATGCATGATTAATCACTGTTAACTCTAGGGCTGACTATATAGTGACTATATAGTTTTTCAAAGACAACAATAGATATTGGTTAGCATGCTATGGTTTGAAGATTTGGCTATGGAAGAGTTAAGGATTGTAAACGCTTCTTTATGGAAGCTAACAAAGTTATATTTTTGTATTATGACTTGATATTTGAGATTGAGTTTTTGGTTGAGATAGTTATGGATGATTTTTGATGTGAAGTAAGGTTGGTAAACACTATGTGCACATGTACATCTAGTGTTTAGAGACATGTATTTTTTGCCAAAACTTCATTGGGATTGTACAAGCAATTTTTACGCTATTAGTGAGTTCAGTATACGACTGTAAGTTATTTGAGATTGAGTTTTTGGTTGAGATAGTTATGGATGATTTGTGATGCAAAGTAAGGTTGGTAAACACTATGTGCACATGTAGATCTAGTGTTTAGAGACATGTATTTTTTACCAAAGCTTCATTGGGATTGTACTAGCAATTTTTATGCTATTAGTGAGTTCAGTATACGACTATAAGTCCATTTTGTTTATGTAATTGGATTTATGCCTTGATATATTTGGATTGTATAATTGAGCAGTGAGCTCTAAGTTGTAGTCTTAAATGCAAGTGCATTCCCCTTTTGTACTTAAACCTTTAACTAGGCACTCTTTAACATACCAACTTACTACTATAGTAGTGATATATTTGTGGGTATCATCCCCTTAATTGGGTTTTCTTGGATAAAAAATATGGTGTTATGGATAAGTTATTGTATTGGACCTTACTCTATTTTGTTGATTTTATATTCAATTTTAAATTGTTTGGATTGAATAAGAAGGTTATTGAATATTGTTGCACTGATTCATGCCTCCCTTCCTCCTCTTAGTGTTTCCTCATCCTAACAATCCTCTCTAACTATCTCCATCCACATTTTTTTATGCAACCTCCCCAAACTTCACAGCTATAAAGGACAACTAAAGTGACTAGCAAACCAAAAAGAGTTTTCTTGGTTTTTTAGTCATAGAGTTGAGCATTTTTTTTAAATCTATTTTGAAGTAGATATGCCTTTTCATCCCCCTATATCCTTTTTTCTTTACAAGCCTCTTGAATGAGTCTATAATGAGAATCAATCCCATATATTTGTATTATTTTCTAATAGGATGCCTTCGATAAGGAAGGTAGTATGCTTTTCTTTCCTCTTCAAAGAAAAAACCATGATTTTTATTTTGGCAATGCTAACTTGCATCCTCAATTGTTGACAAATTGTTTTTGAGCTCTTCAATGATCTCTTAATCATTCAATTATTTATGGTATCAAGATAATATTGTTGGCATATAAAAGCAACTTCACCATGTATCTTGTCAGTTAAGCCGCTTCTCCACCTATTTTGTCTAACCAAGTTTTTAATTTATCGATGCATAAACCAAAGAAAATGGGAGATAACAAACATCCTTGCTTAACATCAATGCCATTATTGAAACAATCAGGCATTTCTTCCTTGGTTTTGATTTTGTCTCTAACTCCCTCATATAGTATATGCATTATCGCTCTATAATCACCTACAATGCCTAATTCGAGTCCATTATGTTCTACAACTTGTCTCTAGATAGATTGTCAACAACTTTCTTAAAGTCCACAAAACAACAATAAGAACATCCCCCCTAATTGTCCCTTATTTTCTCTATCCACTGTTAGAGGGTATTGTAGTGATCAATGGCAGAATGTCTAGGCCTAAAACCCATTTGCCCTCTTTTCTTTTTTAACTTCACCCTTTATCCAACTATTGATTGTATGTTCCACCATACTCCCAAAGAGATTTCCAAAAAGAGGGTTGACCATAATAGTACGATAATTAGATGGGTAGTTGATGTCCCCATTCTTAAAGAGAGGAATACCCATACCAATTCTCCAATCCATAGAGAACCATCTTGAATGATACTATTGAAGACTCCTTTATGTGAGAGGCAAGAGAGATCAACTCCCCAATTTTAAAATTTAGCTCGAATCCTTTCAATGTCACTTGTCTTGCCACTTGCTAATTTATTTATTCCCAGTTTTATATCGTCCACCATGAAGATTTCCATTAAATTTTTCACAATGGGAGGAGAGTTCTCATGTTTCGACGTATAAATTACCTTAGCATATTCTAGCCATTGAACACCTGTAATAATAATTATTTTTTGTCTATAGTAATTGCTTCCATAAATCTTTGGGATTGTGTTTGTCTAGAAATGTTAACTCCCTCCTTTCATGTACATACCCCTTTTTTCTTGGAAAAAAATTCCATATTTATTCTTCTTTTCTTTTCTCGAACCTTTCATTTTTATAGATCTCTTGGTTGCCTTACATTTTTCATTGTATCAAGGATTTATCATAAAAGTATCACAACTCTTTTCCTAAACAAGATCTTTTACATGCCTTTAATGCCTTATGTATAATAAGAATCAATAAGCTACTGTGCAGATGCCCAATCTCCTTATTGCCGCTTTCACTAATCAAGATAATATCTATTTCATGAAGTTGTTGTTTAAAACAACATTGAATATGTCCTTATTTTTCTTATTTATGAGGATTCTTCATTTGTTAACAATTTCCTTGTGCCTATGGAGACCATGTTTACTATGTGGATTACTTGGAACAAATTCCAACCTAATATAGAAAGGCATGCGATTTGACTTCATCTCTATAGGACCTTCTCCAATGTCAAATTGCATCACTCGAGATATAAGATTTTGAGAGAAGCTAATTTAATCCACCACACTTTGTCCATTGTACATTTTACAAGTGATATCTTCTAAAGTTGGTTAGTCTCTCATGCAATTGCAAATAACCATACCAAATAGATTACAGAACCCAAATAATTTTGCCCCAAAATGTGAAACACCATCATCACTATCTTGTGATTCTCTTTTGTGAAATTGAATGAAATGAATAAATATTAAAAATATTAATGTGATTAAAATTTGTAAATTTGTGCAAGCATTTGTCTTCTTTAAGAGTTTGTTTAAACTGTTTATAGATATCAATTTTCATATGCCACACAAATTATGATGAAGAGGTGTTGATTTCAACAATGTCTTTGTTACAAAAGACACATGTTTGCTCTTCCCACTTTTATTTGGGATAGTCCATCTACATGTTTATGAATGAATGAAAGAAATAAATTATTTAAAGATTTAAGAGGTTAGATATAGGTTATGTTATGCCTTACAAACTAAATTTATGCATTTGTACTATTTTCCCTAGTTGAATAAATCAACATTAGTTGTTAAAATCAGACAACACATAGAAGCATAGGTACAATGGTTATGTGATTGTAATTTATATTGAATGCCATTCAAATTCCTCATGAAGTTTATGGTTAGTTTATGAATACTTTGTTTTTATTTGTCATTAGTATTGTTACATCATTCTTGGAGTTATTGTCACTACAAAAAATAATTCGAACCAATCAAAATCTTGTATCTTCTTATTATATTAGAAAATTAAAATTTTACATAGACTATATTCACATTTTGAGTTTTAAATTGATAAAAGTATTTTATGGCAAGTTGTTGGTCAAAATACTTAAAATTTTAAGAGATACTAACACACTTCAACTTATATCACAATTAAAAATTATTATATATTGATTGATTACATAATTGTAATCGATAATTTTATTTTTATATTTCATCCAAACTTACTATTTATAATTTTTCTAAAGTTTAGAAACAAACTTCTTAAGTTTCCAAATTAGAAAAATTAATTCGGATCAATAATATTATTTTCAATAACTTATGATTAGATATAATAAAACACCATTTCAAACTATATCTTTTTAATTATTATATGTCCAAGATACTCTTCTGCTAGTATGATCATTTGATGAAATGACAATGGTTCTTGCTTATAGGGCCAACAACCAAGGTTCAAATCCCCACAACCCAAACTTTTTAAGTTTACATATTATAAAATTTAATCTAATTTGATAATTTTGTTTTTGTAAATGCATAATAATTCATAATTAGAAATAACAAAATTACCATTTAAAACTATATATTTTCAATCATTATATGTTGAAGATAACCTCTTATTGGTATGACTTTTTTCTCAAATGGTATTGTTTCTTTTTTGCAAGGCCAATAACAAGGGCTCAAATCCCCATGGGGTCACTCTACCATGTCAAAAAGTGAGAGCCTTTACCCTTGACAATTGGTAAATGAGTGGGACTTCTTACTTGTAGTGCTTACAACCAAGGTTCACTTTTTTTTTTTCTTTTTTTCTTTTTTTTCTAAAATAGCGATGGTGTGGGAAAGTGCAAAATGTTGGGGTTTCTATTGAACCAGAGTTGTGCGTTGGGTCATTCAAAGCAACATCTAGGGAAATAGAGGTAGAAACCATGTTAAGATAGATTCTATGGTGATAAAAATATTATTTATGAGGGAGAAAGAATAGGTTTTGAGAAGCAAAAAGGATAAATATTCTAACCAGAGTAAATACATTAGGGAAAAGCTTGTGACTAACAAGATTGTTGAGAAAGAGTTCAGCGAGTCCTCATAAGGTAAAATAGGAGAGTAGTTGAAAAAGGTCAAAAAATAAATGAAGGGGAAGGAGACAAACATTGGCAATGAGGGTTTTCAACGAGGAGGAAATGGACTACAAAGAACAAATGCCTCTTTTCTGCATGGGAATGACATTAAGGGGTCGTGGGACTAAAGGGTTTAGCCCTAATGCGCCTTCTAGCTTTGGAGAAATAAACCAACAAAAGATGTTTGTGATTTTGTCGAAGTTTCCAAATCACCACTTGCTAAATCCATTATAATGGATCTGGTAGAAGAGGTTGCGATGGAACTAGATCTATTGTTTCCTTGGTTTGATCATATGTTTTCAAGGTTTATAGACAGGTTTATGTGAGCTTTGCAACTAGATTACAAAGATCTGGTAGCCAGTTTTGAAAGGTCATGTTCAAAATTACCCATGCATAAGGTGTTTCTTTGTTGTGGTTTTTGAAAATATTTGTGATAGGAATACAATCTTAGGTGATTGTTTAAGGAGTTGAGAAAATAAGCATCACTTGATGTTGAAACCTAGAATTGGACTTTATGTCCAATAAACCTCCACTTCTCCCCACCTCAGACAACTCTTTCTATATACCGCTTATCCCCTGTCAAGTTGAATGCACCCAATATAAGGACAGTGAGATTGAAACTCTAGAAACACAAAGTTAGTCCTTGTTAACAATCCCATACTGACTAATCTATTAGAGAAGGAAAGGCTTGTTAATAGTATGGAAACTAAAATAAAATACCTCAATGTCCTCTTGAGAGATATAATAAAAATGCATAATGACATTAATTGAGAACTATTAACATGGCATACTCTAAGAGAGTAATTAGATTCACTCCAAATACCCATGAAAGATGTTATTGTTTACCCTATTCAAATTCCTAAGGAATCTCAACCACATTCTAATGAAAATGAAATACCTCAGAACTAGAAGTAGTCTATAATATATTGGGTATGAACACTAACTTAACTAAATTTGAAATTAATGAGGATATTCCCTATGCTCAGAGGGACATGAATTTAATAAATAAACTACAATAGGGTCTTGAAATGGATAAATTAGAAATAGACAATGAAGAGGGAATTGATACTTTGGAGATTTGTAATAATAGTGAACTTGGTATTTCTCAAAATAGACAAGGATTGAATACCCCAAAATATGGTAAAATCCTTTAAAAGCAGGGGAAGGAAATCTACATGTGAATTAAGAAAGAAGGATGGAGATGCTAAAAATCAAACTAAAATCTCAAACCTATTTAATGTAGGGAAGGAAAAGTTCCTTCCCACAATGCCATGAAACTGATTACATGGAATGTTAGGGGTTTAAATGTGCCTAACAAATAACATATTCTGAAACATTTTCTAAAAACTTTTAATTCAGATATTATCCTTATTTAAGAAACACAATTAAATAAAGACGAATTTTCTAAACTAAGGGATAATGGAATAGGCAATGCTAGACACTACCTTGGGTGGTCTATTCATTCGATGGGATCCCACAAAAATTAAATTTAAACTTTCTATTAAAAATCAACATTAGATGGGTGGGTTAAAAGTATTAATAGTAAGTTGTCCTTCTTTCTTATAAATGTCTATGAGCCAATTACCACTTCTGGAAATGCTTCTTAATGGACAAAAATCAATAATTTTATATCCTTCGATAACAACGTGTATTATTCCATAGGAGGGGACTTTGATACAATCATGAATCTTAGTGAGAAAATAGGTGGTATCCAAACCTTAAAAATCTATTACAAATCTTGGAGGAATCTAAACCATCTAGATGTTATTTCAAATTTGAAAACATGTGGTACTTAGATAAAAACTTTATGGATTTACTTAAAACATAGTAGTTTGAAAAGTCATATGAAGGATCTAAGACATATAGTTTTATATCAAAATAAAATACCTTAAAACTAAAACTATTTTTTTTATAAGTAAGAGGTCAGGGCCATATATTAATCATAAAAGTGCACATTCCAACTTGTGAGGCACTGAGAGGACAAAGTTGGGTGATAGTCCTTCAATTCAGCCTATAATTTACAAATATAACCATTTATCCAAGAATCATAATCTCCCACTTCATAAAGGAATCCAATTTTGTTGTCCTGCGGTGCTTGAAAGGCATAAAATACTAAAGAAGAAAACCATCTAATGTATCATAGTTAGGGGTTAGAACCTTGACTAGCATATTCTTATGTCATGAATTAGTAACAAAGACTATTAGGATAAATTAACAAGATATTGAAGAGTAATTCCATAGAACCAAAAAATATGAATCATAAGAGAAAAAATTGTCAACACATCCATCATCATTTCATAATACTATCCAAAATATTAAACATTATAAACCCATATATAACTTATAAACCCATTACAGAATACTATCCTAAATACATCTTGTAAACCCATTATAACATAACATTCAAAAAATAATAGAGAAATCATTGTCTTCCTTCAGACATTCAACATCCGAGCTGAATGAGATTCGACCTTAATATAGAACAAGGAGATAAAGACTAAAATAAGGCAAATGACTAATAATCTTCTAGCATGAAAGGAAGAGAGGGGGGATCCTCTACCTTGGAGACATCTTCTTCTTCAGGAAACAAGAGTTCTAGACATTCTAAACTCACTTTGTTATCATTTTCCCATGCCCCAATGCGTTCCTCAACTATGTATAGTTCTAACCAGTTACTTACTTTGGTTATTTTGACATGCAGAAATCAAAAGAAAAAACATACAATACTTTGTATGATAAGGAACCATTCAATCAACGTGGATGGATCACAAGATGTAACAATAGAAAAGAGTGGGACCAACTACCTTCCATGTAAGGGGATGTTGTAGTGGCATGTTTGACACATCAGTAGATCCTCTCTCAAGTTAGCTATGACTTTTTCTAAATTGCCCAAATATTTAGGTTTAAAGAGGTGTTTGACCATAGTATTCATACTACGTTTATCTATTTCCACCAAGCTTTCCATAGCTATAAACATGGTCGAGATATCACTAGGAACATGATATTAGTCGAAGTTCATAATGATTTTTTTCCCCAGAATTCTAAAGGTAATCCTAACTACTAGAAAATGTGTACTAAGGAAGACTTCCTTAAGACGGGAACATGTGATAGGTTCATCAAAGGCAACTTGGTTGGGGGGATGGATACTGCTAGGTACATAGGACATCCCATAATTGAAAGAGGAGGGGGTGCGAGAGGGGGGGGTGTCATGGTAACTCTAAGTTTCTAAGGTGCTTAAGAAAATGTTAATGCCTAAATTTGCTAACTCATTGGCCCTATTGTTTTCTTCGTGGTAGATGTAGTTAAAAATAGTTTTTTCAAAAAACTTACAAAGTTCTAAGGTATTAGCCAATTTTGCATCTAGCCTCCAATTTGGAAGGGACCCTTTTCTAAGTGCATTTATGATTATATCCGAGTCTCCTTCTATTTATAACTTTTTTATTTTGAGGGATTTACTTAATTGCAGATCTTCCACTAAAGTAGATAACTCTACGCTTCTCCCATATATTTGGAAATACTTGCTACTTCTTTATCTTGGTCATCAGAAATGTTACAACCTATATACCTACTAACCTAGGGTTTCCCCTAGATGCTCTGTCAAAGTTCAACTTGAACCATCCAACCTTTGGAGGCATCCATACACATTCTTTTCTTTTAAGATTGCCCTATGATACCCCCAATCCAATGAAGGGTGGAATTTTTAAACCAACTCATCTGCCTCACATTTTTTTCATCCCAATGAGTCACCCTAGCTGATTTAACTTGAGAATTAAGCAACATGTTGTTGGTTAATTCTATTATTATAGATTCAATCTTGATCTTGAGCTGAGAACAAGGCATCTTCTTTTCTTGGAAGATTCTCTTGTTCCTTTCATTCCATAGTTTCTAAAGGACTATGGAGGGGGAGGATACCTAGAGACTATGGTAGATACTATAAGATCTTAGAGAGGGCCAAGAAGAGAGCATACTCAAAAAAGAGCTAAGGAAAGCCATACTAACACCTAGTTGCCGGTAGAGCCATTGCCAACATGAACTAGCATAAGAACATTGAAGGAAAAGATGATTTGATGTCTGTTCTGTTGACTTGCATGGAGGGCATCTACTAGGACAACTAAAGCCTAATTTTTTAATTCTCTCTACAAGGAGGGCTCTCTAATGGAGGACAATCCAAGCGAATAAACCAACCTTAGGTAGGCAAAATTTGTCCTAGCATGGTTTGAGTAGCAATACAGATTTAGGTAGTCTAAGAAGAGATTATAAATACCTATAACATAGTTTAGAGATATATTCTCCATCTTTAACACCATCCCATATAAGGAGGCCTTTATCTCCTTCGAAGGATATATTTCTGATATTGGAGAATGGATTTGCAAAGGGACTTCTCAAGAAAGGGGAGAGCTTCAAAGTCCAAATCTCTCCACTTCTAGTTAAGCCCATTTGCATCCAAGACTACATAGTCACTGACCCTAGGACCTCATGTGGCTACCAGATGAATTTTTATTTGGCCAAGGGCGGGATAATGGGAAAGGGCCTTGTACCCTCCCCACGAGTCTTCTCAAAATAATGCTTCCTTTCCATCTCCAAGTCTCCAAGAGAGTTTATCTTGAATGATAGATCTACATTTCAATAGGAAGTTCCAAAATATCGATCCTCTCAAGGGATTAGGTTCTCTAAAAATATTTATAGGGTCTGTGGAGGATATATATTTCTTGGACAAGACTTTAACTCACTTAAGATTAGGAGATCTAATCTTCTACTATAACAGTGTTGCCCCCAAGGCAAGACCCTAAAGTTTAATGTTTTTGATACCTGTCCCACCTAAGTCTTTAGATTTGCATACTTGGTCCCATTAAAGTAGAGAGGTATTTTTCTTGCCAGCGATACCTTACTAGAAAAAAGGTCCTAATGTGTCCATTAATATCATTAAGCTTATTTCTAGGCAGGTCTAAATAAGAGAATTAGTATATAGATTGGGATGACAGAACTAAAGAGACCATTGTCTTCCTACCTATTGATGGCAACCACTTGCCTTTCCACCCGACCATCTTTGACTTAATCTTCTCCTCGACTAGTTCCCATAGCTTAGAGACTTCTTGACTTGAATTAAGAGGGAGTCCAAGATATCTGTAAGGTAGGGTTCCCTTATTGCAATTGAGAATGATACAAATTGGTACCTTCGTATTGAAGTCAATATTGAAGAAAAAAATGTCTAATTTGTCTTTGTTTACCTCCTTCTTTGAAGCATTAGGTGCATGTATCGAGAATGTCCTTTAAGGCAGAGGCTTCCTTAATCGAGCTATCCCCAAACAACATGGTATCATCTACAAAATGTTGATGGGTGGAGGGTTCCCCACTACTAGTGTTGGGAATGCCTCTAATCCCTCCTTCTGATCTTTTGTGCAAAATAGATCTCCCTAGTGCATCTTCCATTAATATGAAGAGAAAGGGAGAGATAGGGTCCCCTTGTCCGAGTCCACAGGATATATTAAAAAAACCTATAGGAGTATTATTTACTAGAATTGACATTTGGGGGGTCAAAATGCATTCGTAGATTAATTTTACCCATTGCTTAAAGAAGCCTAATGCTTCTAGAAATTTACATAAAAAATGCCAATCTACCTTATCATATGCCTTTTTAATATCCAACTTAATGAGCATGCTAAGAGATTTATTAGATTGAACCGAATGGATAACTTCTTGGGCTAATATAAAACCTTCATAAATAGATCTACCAGGGACAAAACCAGTATGTTCCTCACCAATGAGGCTAGACAGGATCTTCTAAAGTCAACATGCCAAACATTTAGTAAAAATCTTGTAAAGGGTATTGCATAGAGCAATATGCCTAAAATCATTAAAGGACTCCACACTATATTTCTTAGAAATTAAAGCTATAAAGGTATAATTGACTTCTCATAGAATTTTACACGAGTTCCTTACACCCTCTAGGGCTTTGGTAACATCATCTCTTAGAAAGTCCTGACACTTCTGAAAGAAAACAATAGGAAAGCCATCTAGTCCTTGTGACTTATCGAGGGGCATTTGCTTGGGAGTTGCCTCTACCTCATATTTCATGTTTTTATGTACTAGAAGCTTATTTTGATCCTCCAAAATTAGTTTAGGGATGTTGGAGAGAATACTCCATTGAGAAGGTAAGTTAAAGTTGACCCTGTTATTGTAAATGCCTTTGAAGTATGATATTGCGTCTAAGTTAATATCCTTAAGGGTATTTTCGGTAAAACCATCTACCCCTTTAATGGAGCTAATATTGTTTACTCCTCTTCTATGTTTAGAGTTGTTATGGAAATTTTGTGTACTATTGTCCCCAGCTTCTAACTACACCTCTCTCGATTTTTGTATCCAAAAGATTTCTTTTTTGGCTAAGATACCCTTGTATTGTTGCATCAACCTCTTTTCCTCTAGAAATTGCTCCTTTCTCATTCCATTTTACATATTTTCCACATTAAGGGTTGCTAGTTTATTTTCTAAAGTCATCTTATCCTCAAAAATATTACCAAAAAAGTTTGAATTCCATTTCTCTAGTCTACTATCAAGATAACTTTTAATTTACTTACAACCTATAATAATTTTGATCTTGATACCTCAATTCCCCCCACCACTGTTTAATACATTTTAAATGATTTTTATCCTTGAGCCACATTAGCTCGAATTAGAAATGACAGTTGTTGGGGCACTTGTCTTCCAAAAATTTTAGTTCTTCAGGATAGTGACTTGACCCTAATATTGGTATAACTTCGGCTTGGAGTGAAATAGGGACTGAAGATAGGTCATCATGGATCAAGAACCTATCTAATTTTTCCACAATGTTGCTGAAGCCTTTCCTTCTATTATTACATGTGAAGCTATTGTCTTAAGATACTACTTCTTGTAGACCTAACCTATTAACCCAGTTGAAAAATTCCTTTCAAGCTAGTGAGAGAGAGAGAGAGTTGGAGCCTCCTTTTTTCTCTAAGGATTCAAGGATAGCATTGAAATCCCCTCCTAAAATGGAGAGATCATCCTGTCCAGAACCTAACCTAGCTTCCAATTTAGTCCATAACTGGAGTTTGTCACTATTGCTGATAGGGTCATATATGCTCAAAATCCTATATCTAAAATTTGACCTGATACCTTTGAGTAACTCACTCATCCAATATTTATTTACTTCTATTGAGGAGATGGAAACATTTATGGGGTCCCATATTAATGCTAAACCACCTGATGTTCCTTCAGGTGGGGAGTCTCTAACCTCCCTCCACCCTAAAGATCTATTAAATTTACTCATTTCTAAGCTACTTCATTTGGTTTCTTATAGAAGAAGAATATCATCTTTGGTATTCGATATGCAATGCTTAAAGAGCCACTGCTTGTTAGGGGCATTAAGGCCCTTAACATTCCATGTGATAATATTTATGGCTCCTTGGAAAGGATCTTCCCCTTTCCAGGCTGTAGAAAATTGGTGAATTTGACCTGGCCTCAGGCAATCCCATCTTTCTGGCACAATTCCTGCAAAGATTTTCTACCTCTCTTTCTCACTATTTTGGCACAACTTGGACCTTCTCTACTAGATAGGATGGCTCCTAGACCCAAGGGTACTAGCGAAACATCATCCATATTTACTCAATTTACCATAATAGTAACGTGAGTTAAAGTTACCTCTTCACCATCTATGGCATCTGTCTCCATAATTTTGGAAATTAATAAAGACTTTTGGATTTTAAGCTCTTCTTCATAATAGATTTCATCAATAAAAAATTCATTCATAAGGGCCTCTACAACCATGTTGTTAAGAGCCTCAATTAAGACTTTTACTTTAGCTTCCTTCCTCTTAGGGGTTTCACTGTGAACTTCCTCAGGATTCCTACCTTCTCTGCTATCTATCTTGGGAGATGCAGGTAGAGGGGGATTTATCTCCCTATTGTCCTTAGCTCTAATGATAACATATTTAAGACAGGGGGAAGAGACCATAATTTCCCCTTCTTCTAACTCCTCTCTAGGAATGACCATAAAACCCCCTCCATTCTCATTAAGGGCTATATTAATATCCCGTGAAGCTACCATATCACTTTGCAATATGGGATTGAGATGTTTCTAAATCTTGGTTCCTGAAAGAGCCTTCAACTAATCTTGGCCTGATCGAGATAGTCTTTCCATTAGTAGAAATATCTAGGGTTTTGAAGTCCTTAGTATTGACATATGTTTTTTTATGGTAGTAGGGCTTGAGACTGCCAAATTTGATTCTACCATACCAACATAGGTTCCCCAGTTTAGATCCAATGGATCTGATTATATCCTTGACTAAAAATTTGATTGGTAGGTTAGGGAGTAAGAGTGCCTTCTCTACTTCAAAACTACTGATTTATGAGGATTAATGAAATGAAATGGAAGTTTTTAATGACATCCACGAGACCCATGGTTAATGGGACCAAAAGAACACTTAGTTAAATTACTGTACTTTCTCAAGGAAAGGGGTCTTATCCAAAAATTTAATTTGGTAACCATTAAAGATTAAGGTGTTTACATACAAAAGTGAATCCTTAAGATCTAAACAATCATAGGCTAAATAAATGAACTCATTTTCCATGATTGTGACATTGATATGCTTACCAAGGCGGCTTCTAAGCCAATGCACAACATTGCTTACCTCCATTCCAGGTTCCGTCCAGCGGGCAAAAAAGGCCTTTGTCCTTGCATCTCTATTGAGCATATTCGATTACATATTTTCAGAGTATAATATTCACCCAATCTTCGTCTTGAAACTCCAGTCCTTTATCTATTGATAGATATATAGATAAAAATTTAACGTCCCCGAGGCTAAAAATAGCCTATGGGACAGCAAGACAACTTAAGCAGACTTAAGTAGCTCCGTTCGTTTCTTGTGTAAGATGATGATGAGCCCACCCATTTGCTCAATGTACTCTTCGTTGAATAGGTTATGCCAAGAACTGTCACATATAGTATTCGCAAATTGATGTTATAGGTCCTTGAGGTAGGGAAACCTTTTTGCCTAGGCATTGTAGATCGCTATTGATGCTGGGATCTATTTTTGAGGGTTGAAGAGGGGCAAAGGAATTAGACTGCCTTCTATATCCCATACTCCTGTGAGCTTTGATGGCTGAGATTCAATTCAATTGCCTTTTGCGGTTATTGTTTCTGCGTGATTGGACTATAATCCATCCTTTAACTGGATCCTCTTCATCCGAGCACCGAAGAAAAGAATTCTAAAAAGGTACTATATATTTTGTACGCCAAAAGTGTTCGAATTGCCGATAGAATCTAGGTTGATCTAAATGAAAATTCCCTCTATTCGCAGGAGCAGAGCCCATATTTTAAAAATGCTTTTGCTGCTTGTTATTCACATATGCAGATGTATAAATTTTCCCCTATCTTATCTCAATGCTCATTCGAATTTGCTTTCTACAATTTGATCTATTGTTCAATATCTTTCAAATCTTTAATTCTGACGGGATTGAGAAATTCACTGCCTTGCAGAGCAGATGGTTTTTTATCGCCAATTATTGAATTTAGATAATTAATAACTTGAAATCTGGGCAACGCCTCTGCTATTCTTGTGAGCGGCAGAAACAGTCAAATCTTCTGCAAATTGAAAGGTGTCTTCTTGTTCTACCGAAGACATGGCTGTTTAGGGTTCTGGATTTAAAATTGTTAAATGAAACAAGACACACTTAAAAAAATATTTGAGGAAAAAGAAAATGAGAATAAGGAATTAGTAAAGGAAATCATGAATAATAATAATAATAAGAGATATTTGAAGGAAAAGAGCTATTAAGTTAACAAGAATCTCTACTGCTTAAAGAATTTTTTTTCCCAAACAAAGAGCAAGAGAGGATTGGTTATCCTAAGGTGACATAAACACATTTTTTCATAAGTGTACTAAAATGAGAAGAAACATTAATAACAAGAGCTTTGTAGAGCTAAAGTCCCCCTTAATGTTAAAAACGATTTGTAAAGTCTGCTAAATGTTGTGTTGATTTAGTTTTACAACTTGACTCCAACTTACATTTTTAAGAGTTGACACTTAATATATTGAAACTAGCTAATCATTTTAGCATAGATAAATAAAACATCATAGAAGTTCTATGTAAATTAATTCTAATAATTTCATAAAGAACAATAGTCAATTCTGATTAAAATGTCAAACTATTGAATAACCAAAAATATACTTGAGGTATAAAGCCTTTAATTATTGAGTGAAAATTTGAGCCCTTGTAATGGAAAGCCTTTTTAATTGTTCATGCAAGACCTTTTGTCTCTTCTATTATGTCATGGTTCATATTATAACTCAACTAATTGTTAAAACTGATTTTTTTTTTTTACAAGGCTACAATAAGGGTCATTCAATCCAATTCTTGAAATTTTCAGATGACAATATGTAACAAAAAATAAATAAAAGATAATTGTGAAAGATAATTGTGCAGTGTGTTGTAAATAGGAATATAGTTTTTTCTTTATTTCTCTAGTGTGTGGGTCTTTTGCATAATCTGAATGGTGTCATCTAATAATAATATCAAGTTTTTAAAAAAAATGATTAAATGAAATATTTTTAATATTAGAAATAATATTATAATTATTTAAACTTAGATTTAAAATATAGTCCTATAAAAAATGTGAAATAAATTGGTCCTCCTAAAAATTGGTTTTGTAAATTTTTTTGGTTGGTACAATTAAAAAAAAAAATGAAATATGCAAGTACAATAATCCTATTTTTAAAACAAAAAAATTAATTAAACCACTAGCTAAAATAAGGATGACCAATCACAAATCAAGAAAATACAGTCAAAAAACATATTAATATAGTAAAACTATTAGAATCTATAGATTAAGAGCAATTTATACTATTGTCAAATATATATTAATTAATGTAAAACGATGTGAAAACATAAGTCTCCGCCTATAGATAGGCGGGACTAATAAAATCAAAATTAAAAGTTCTCTTTGGAAATCTAATCGAAGATCCCAATGAAATTGCTAAAGAAGCAGTTTCCTTTTTCCAAAATACTTTAAATAATTGGGACTTCTTTGACTTAGTATCATAACATCAAATCTTGAAATGTATACTTAAAATTGTTATAGAGGAAGAGGAATAAAATATGATGTTTAACCAAGATTTCTTAGTTGAAGAGATGAAAACAACATTATTCCAAATGAAACCCGACAAAGCTCCTAGTCCCGATGGCTTCCCCCCATCCCCATTTTTTCCCCAAAATATTGGAATTTTCTAGGAAATGCTCTTTGTGAAGCTATTGGAAAATATAGAATATCTAGTATTATCCTTAAAGAAATTAATAATACATTTCTAACCCTAATTCCTAAAAAGGTTGAGTCTGAAACATTTAGTGATCTTAGGCTCATAACTCTTTATAACATGCTATATAAAATTATGTCCAAAGGTATGGAAAATAGATTAAAGATTATACTCCCAAACATCAATTCAGAAGAACAAATGAGGTTTGTACTAGGAAGATCAATTTTTGATGGAATAATTATCATTCAAGAATTAATAGATTTCATTCTATATAAAAAAGATCCCATGAAGTTAGTTTAATTTGATTAAAAAAACATATGATAAGGTAGACTAGCATTTCCTTTGTAAATGTTTGGAGGCATTTGGATTTTCAAAAAGATGGATAAACCTAATCTTTATCGTTATCTCTACACCAAATAAATAAATAAATAAATAAATAAATAAATATATATATCCTTATCAATGGCTCACTAGAAGGCTTCTTTGACATAACTTGGGGTTTAAGACAAGAGTATCTCATTTCTCCCTTCCTTCTTAATATAATGACCAAAGATTTTTGAAGAATGATAATTTTTTAAAATTTCTCTAACAAAATATCAGGTATTAAAGTTACTGTTGTGGTTTCACAACACATGCCCCATTTCGATAAAAAAAGGGGACCCCCCTACATAATTTTGTGGGCTTTTCAAGGTTCGAGTCATTTTGAGGTCCTACCTAGTCCACTATATTCACATTCTAGGTCACGGTGAAGAAACCCAGAGGTCGAGGAGTTAGAATTTTAAAGGAACAAGTCATTTTGCAATTTTTGGGGCACACCAGACGCACCTCATTAGGTGCGCTGATGCGCCAACACTTGTAAAAGTTGTTGTTTTGTGCATACTTATGCGCAGCTACATAGTTGGTGCACCTGTGCAACTGTGCGAAAAGTCCTTACTTCTATATAAAGCGGGGGGGGGGGGGCTCCCTCCTTACCTTGACTTTCTTCATTTTGGCTCTGTCTCCTCTGAATGTTCCTTGAAGTGCAACTCCGCACCTAGTTAGGTGCAACTTCTCCGCTCCTTCTCGCTCCACTTAACAACCTACACAAGGACAAAAACAAAGAACATTAATAATGTTGGTGTACATTAGCGCACCTCCCCAGGTGCGTTGATGTGCACTAATCTCTCAAATTTGAAACTTAAAACTTTAAAAATTAGAGAAAACCTACTC
The DNA here is from genome assembly GCA_028749045.1 of Cupressus sempervirens. Taxonomy (NCBI): domain Eukaryota; kingdom Viridiplantae; phylum Streptophyta; class Pinopsida; order Cupressales; family Cupressaceae; genus Cupressus; species Cupressus sempervirens. The sequence goes on from CM053787.1 coordinate 631,618,729, forward strand.
TAAGTTGGGTGTGCATCAGTGCACCTACCTGGGTGCACATTTCATTAAATAACTTTAAAACCTTAACTAAGCTAAAAAGCCTTTTTCACGTGCAATAGTGCACCTCATGAGGTGCGCTATTGCACACCAAAAAGACAAAGATAAACCTAAGAAAGTTGTGCATCAAGTGCACCTGTTAGGTGCGCCTGGTACACCAATCTTGTATATATAGGGTTTTAAATAGTCTTTCTAAGGTTGTTGAGCAATCATTTTTTTAGTTTTTTCATCTAACTCAGTTTTAGGGCCTAAACTAATTATGTTTTCTTCAATTCCAAACTAATGGACATCTTTTGTGCAGATTCAATGACATCTTCCTCATCTTCACTTGGCAAGAAAATGACACCAAAACCTGTAATGTTTAAGTTCCAGGGTATTCCAAAAAAATCATGCTTTCAAGATAACATGTCTGAAATCTAAGATACTGATTTGGGAGAATTTCTGAAGATATGCAAAAATCCCACTAAGAGGTCCCAAATGATCTCTGTACTTATCTAGTTAGGGCTCGTCAATGCAAAATCACACTCGATGTCAGTGTAATCTTCAAAACTTATTATGTCACTTGCAAAACATTTTGTCCTCGAGGAGAGGGTTGCAAAGAGCATAACCAAAGAGATCATTCTAGATCTCTGACCCAAGAACATTGAAAAAGTGTTCTATCTCCCACAGGCAGATCAATTCATTAGGTTAACTTATGAGCAAGTAGAGAGGTGGTACCAGGAACACATTGAAGAGGCTTTAGAGATCATCCAATCTTCTTACCTTATAGAGAAGACTCCTCTTGGAAAGAAAATTGGCAAAGTGGACATGACTAGAGGATACATGAAGGAGGACATTGGGTACTTGATCATAATATTGAGTAGAGTAATGGGTTTGCCAACAGCCAGACACCTAAAAATTTTCATGGTACACTTTATTGAAATAATAAAGAAACAAGAAATGCCACTTGATTGGGCTTCTAGTCTTAACCAAAATTTGTGTGAGCAGTTGGTGGAAACAAAGAACAATAAGGAATTCTACATGACATCATACTTGGTGTGCTTGTTAGCTGTAAGAGCAACATATTATCTAGGTCTATATAAGAGGGGTAGCATGCAAGATGTGAATGCATGGCCATATATCATGTACCCTCAGTTGGTAAAGAAGAGACTTTTAGAGCAAAGCAAAGAGTACAAAATTGTAAATGATGCTTTCATCTTTGCCATAATCCAATTCATAGAAGTGGATTATGCAAAGAGAATATTAGAAGAAGCAACTGAACAAATATCATTGGTTAGAGCCTACTACATCCAGTTCTGTACATTCACATATTTGAGAGTAGCGAGTGCACCTATTAACCCTAAGAAACTCCCTAGATGTCCCAGTGATAGACTCATCCTCCTGGAGATCTCCTGCCAACTCTTGTCTACATATGACAAAGTTCAAAAGAAACATAAGATATGTTGGACATGGCCTATGACTATAGGACCTTTTCAGGTTGATTGGAGACAAGACAATCATCTTTTGAGTGTGAATGGGATCAATATCCCTTGGAAGAGTATAATTCTGCTTGACCATATTTTGATAACATTGGGAGAGTACAATATTTGGTAGGTAAAACATTTCAACATGAAGAAGCCATCGAAGATCATTGGATGAATGCAAAAAATGACTACAATATCTGAATAAGGGATTATTGTAGGATGACTCTATATCTAGTAGAAACGGCCTTGAAAATAAAGATTCTATTGAAGATACTGCAACAAGACTCAAAGGAGTTGCTTGATCCATTGTTTAATAGGGACAAGATTGGTGAACGACATATTGTGAATGCTGAGGTTGACAAAGAAGAAAACTCAGATATTAACCATAGGGCGAGGCACGTCATCAAAATGATGTAGGATTGGATCAAGAAATCATTCAAACTTGATCCAATTCCTAAAATAGTAATATTCCATGCTCAAGCCTATCCACCCAAAGGAAGAGGGAAAAAGGTCACCAACCCTACATATATAGCTCAGTCACCAGTAAGGCTAGAGATGGTGCACAAACTCGATAGGCTAGTTGGTTATTATAGAGCTCAAAAGGGTAAAGGTAAGGGCAAGAGGAAGAGGAATTCTCCTCAACAAGTTGAACCTAAAGAGGGAGAAATACCGGCGCCTCCACAACAAGGAGAGGAAAACATATAAGGGTTGGAAAAAGTAGAGGCCTCACAAGCCCTGGAGGATCCCCTAGTGTTGCTAGTTGCACCAGGCCAAACAGAAACAAAAACTGAGATACAAGAGGTTTTCCCACCTTGGTAAGTAGAACAAGCCTTCCCCTTAGCACCAAAGAGAAGGAAAATTAAGATTTCGTTGAAGAGGAGGCAAAAGGTGATCAAGAAAGTGATCCCTTTTTCGTTGATTCTCGAAGCTATTCTAGAGGAGGAAGAAGAAGAGGGTGATGAGGATGAAGAAGATAATTTTCCCCTAAGTCAGAGAACTCAGCTAGCCAGAGCTACAGAGCAAAAATAAAGGAGAAGCTCTACAGTCACACTGCCATCTATCCTAGATAAACCCATGCAAACCACCACATCGAAGGATGAGATGCAGTAATAGATTACTAAGAAGGATGTGGGGGGCACTAATTTCTTTAAGATGTCATATTTTGACTTTATGCCCATGGGTAATGAGTTGGTCAGGAACAAGATCAGAGACAAGGCACCAGTTAACCTCAATAGGAGGATTCGACTTAGATGCCCCCTGAATCACAAGGACTTGAAATGGTTCCCACATCCAATTGTAGGTCACATTTTGTGTTGAGAAGGGATCGACTATCCCTCTTCCTCAAGGCACAAAAATTGAACAGGTTCAGACAGAAGATCAAGAAGAGCCACAACAAGTATCCACCAAGGAAGTGTTGGAAGAAGGATGGGAAAATGAACAACCTTAACAAACTTCCTAGGATATAGAGGTGAGAATTGTGGGCTCTACCGAGACAGAGACTACTGGTGAAGAGCCTTCACAAAGGGAGAAGACCCCAAAAAGAAGTGATAAGGGGAAAGGTATAGCTGGACAAACTTCTTCATCCTTTAAAGGTAAATCCCTAGTGCAACATATTCTAGGTGTCTCAGAAAAGAAGTGATCAGATACAAGAAACAACAATTCACTACTAAAGAGGATGATAGAATGGAACTAATAGAAGTACTAAGGAAACCTAATTCACCTCCAAAGGATGCATGAGCATTAGCCTTTGTCATGAGTGATTAGAATCAGGACCTTTTTTCTCACGTGGCTATCACTCCTTCATAATCAAATGTTGAAGAACTGACTCCTAGGGATTATTAGATCTAAGAGGTTATGCTTGGGAAGCCAACCTTGAAAACTGCAAAGCTAATGGTCACTACAGGGATGAAGGAGGTGTTTAGAAGCTTGGAATAGGATGGGGCAGAATTGATAACACTTCAGCGACAAAATGAAATCCTTAAGGGATACTTAAGCAAAGTTGTTAGCCCTTTGGATCGGAATAACCCCAAAGAGACTCTAAATGTAGCAATTCAGAGAACAGATAGGGGAGCAGTGCAATTGGACCCATTTTTGAATACCTGTCAGTAATGGCAAGAAACTTTTGAGGAGAAAGGCGTACTAATTATCCAAGGGAATCTTAAGTTATTACATGTTATGTAGGAGAATGTGGATAAGTTGGTAGCAATTTTGAACCAAGATTTTCACTTAATAGATGAGGTGCATACATGGGGAAAGGATCTACAAGCATTACAGGCAATCAAAGGCCAACGATATTGAATGTTAATGGATGTATATACAACTAAGGAGCTAAATAATATATATGATTGGATTGAGAAGATAGCATATAGTAATAAAGTAATGGAACCGTTACATGCAAAGATCCACAAGCTCAAGGACCAAGCCCAAGAGTGAATTTTGGAAGCCAAGAGACATTATAGTGATGCATGTTTGGACATTTTTGAAGATGATGCACAAGAGAAGTTAATACTTGTAGAGGTAGTAGTTCAAAAATTTTAGAATTTTTTTGATGCGGTTTGTAATGATGAGGATATCCGGCAAGAATTTAGAACAGAGTAAGCTTTATTAGAGCTTGATACAAAATGCAGGAATCTTGCCAAAACTTGTATAGAGGTGGATAACAATAGGCAGAAAGTGAAAGATAAATATAATGGCTTAGATTTATCGGATGCGATATAGGTCACTGAGATAATTGAGATATTCAAGGGCAAATATCTAGACATAGCTCTGGTATAAAGGAGAAGAAAACCCATAAGCCAAAATTTCATTTTTGACACTTGGTGAAATTTTGTATTTTTTGGCCTTCGAGGTGCACTGTTGCGTAGCTGCACCAAGTGCGCTAGTGCACTTTTTTGATAAGTGTTATGGAAGATTTTTGAAGAAGTCAGAGGTGCGTTGCTGCGCTAGGTGCACTTCTTTTGAGGTGTGCCGACAGTTAACTGCAATTCCAAAATTAGAGCTTTCCATGCATCGAAAATGCATTCTGACAACCGTTTAACTCTGAGAGACACCTAGTAAGGATGGAGCTTCTATTTTTGGCACTTCCAGACACTCCTACTTCATCTAAAGACTCTCTTCTTCTTATTTTCTCATGATTTATTTATTTTATAACATGTAAAGGCTAATGCATCCAATTAATGATATAAAAATGGATGGAGTTCTATTAAGCACCAATTATAGAGTCAGTTTGTACATAATTAGTTTGTTTTATTAATTTAGAAGTATATGATTACAATAAGATATCTCTCACTCTCAATACAAATTGAGGAGATTATTTCTTACAAATATGAAATTGTAATATGTAATCAGGGCGCTATTATTTTGCAATAATATATGCTTGTGGTGCTCGCATTTGGAGTGCAGTGATTCTTGCCTAAGTGTGTTATGTTTTGTGAATGTATGTTGATGGAATGTAATTGAGCCAAAAGTTTATTGCGTTATTTCTTGTTGTGCAATCTTTTAATTCTAGTGTTTGCTATGGTTCTATAAATTCCACTGACATATCTAGTTCGAGAAGAGATCATCCATTTTGTTCTTGTATAACTTTTTGTCTCGCATGAGCACACTTTCTGTGGCCTTGAGATTTGATGAAAAGTGAAACATCTTATGGTTACTAAAATTCCCATCAACGATTGCATTAATGGAATTAAGAAAGTGTTGCTCATACTTTCATTGGTTACCTACCAATTTCTTTGAAGGCTTAACTTGCAGACGCGTTGTTTCCATAGCTTATGTCTGTTAGGATTTTACTTTCATGTTATTTTCTTAAACTTCTTATCACCCTATCTTCGTTATTTCCTTTACTAATCCCTTGGTTAAACTAGGAATTGATATAGTTTCATTGTTAGATTGCATCCATCATAAAAATAGAAAATACAAAAACATAGTTTCTTTTTGTGTGTTTTATAATTTTGAAGCAATCAACAAATTTTACATCTTATCCAAAGTTCTCAGAACTAGCAAAGGCCTCCTTGTGAACATTCACATTTATCTTCAATTGAGAGGATCCTAGTAGGTTGCAAGATCACCCCAAACCTTAGAGTTGATCCTCAAATTAGCTTTTTAAGAGAGGAGTTCAAAAGGATTCTTGTTGTTAAGCATCGTGCAAAATGACAGCTCAACAGAAGTGGCTCTAGGAGGAGGGCCCTTTAGTATTCAAATTAGAAGAAAAATTTTCCAAAACTTGAAAATTTTGCACTTTTTACAAGTTCTAATTTTTTTTTGAGTTTATGAGATTTTGAGGTGCACTACTGCACTAAATTTTGAGGTGCACCTCATTTTGTGAGAAAGTGTACTTCGACAGAGGTGTGCTTTTTCCAAAACTGATGCAAACTAGAGGATTTTGATCTAGAATTCCCATTTCAGTGAGCTCTAAGATCTTCACCAAGTGCACATGAGTTCCTTGAGCTTAGCCATTTTTGCAAGCCTCATAGTGACAAAGGAATACCTCAAATTCAACCACTTCCATGTATTATTTCATCATCTTCTTCTGCTCTGCCTCCACAACAACCACTTGGTGGACCACCAAATATGCCAATAGGTCCACATCCATAACAACCATCCCTAGGTCCACAAAATCCTCTGATGGCCTTTTTTGCAAATGTTGTAGACTCACCCATCAACTTGACAGGTGTACTCAATGATCTTTCTAAGAATCTTGAGAAGTTTTGCCCAAGGTTCATCTATGGAGAGACATGAACTACCAAAGATCACATTAAGGTGTTCAAGGAAATTTACAACCGAAAGTAGATTGCTAACAAGAATGTGGTTCTTCACCTATTCCCCTACTCTTGAGGGGAAGTTGCATTTGATTGGTATGTCAATCTGCCACCTAGATGTATTGGAGATTGGGCTACTTTCAAAAAATTGTTCTTAGAACAATTTAAGACTTTCATCAATCCAGCTGTAGTAGATCAACAATTCATATCAATCAAAAAAGATCTAGCTGAGATAGTCTCACGCTTCAACCATCACTTTCACATGGCATACTGCAAGTTGGAAACATCATACACTATACCAGTTGAAGCTACTATTTAGATTTATCTAAATGCTATGGTTTATCTTACTACTATTTTTCTAAGAAGACTTCCGGCAATGAATATCGACACATTGGATAAAGTCTTCGCAAAAGCGATTACTTTCACTAAGCAAGCCAATCCTAATGGAGGAGGATTGATGTTTCCAGCTCAAGCTATTACAACAATGCCAACATACCCTGTTGGAGCACCTAAGATGCCTAGCCAATTCATACCTATGAATCCAATTCCATTACAACTGACACCTATTATGCAAAACCTAGCTTTAACTTATCTAGGGTATGAACCTCCAAAAGTTTCTTCCTACGAACAAAAGGTAGTAGTCTCCTCTGAGGCAGACAACAATTTTTCCTTTGAATTTGGTCAAATGAAAAAGACCATGTCATAGATGAACAATGAATTAACTTTCTTAAGATTGGCACAAGGACAAAGCAACAACTTTCAAAGAAATAATGCTAGTCCTTACAACAACAATTACAATCATAATTACAATAGGAACTTTGTTGGAAACAACAATGCTGAGAATAACAACAGAGGAAATGGCTCCAATCCTCCTAAGTGTAACAACAGTTTCTAGAGACATAATAGATAGTAGAACACTCATCCCAATAATGGGAGCATTCCTACAGAAAACAACAATAACAATGTTCAATATACAAATATCAATCAGTATGATGATGGTCAAAATGCACCTAACTATGATGGTTCATATTATAATGGGAATCAAGAGATGAATCAGAGTTCACAAGTAAATGATAATGCCTCTCTTGTACAGTTTAATGCTATGAAACTAGAATCCTATAATTCTACATAGAATGTATAGGTAGAGCAACTAGCCAATGAAGAATTCTCTTTTCCATTTAGTCAAGAACCAAACATCCAGCCTGAAGAGATGTTTTCTTTTCGCAATGACAATCAAAATACATAAAATTTGAGAAGTAGAAAAGAACCTATGACAAATGGAATCCCTCCAGGACTACAACCAACTCCTCCCAATCCAACAGCAAGTAACAATCTAGTACCAATTAGGCCACCTCATGGAGGACAACAAAATTAGAACCAAGGAACTGACCCAACAATCCTGAAAAATCTAGCTTGGTCTACTGAGAAATATAGCATGGTGGGAGATTTTAAATGAACAAAGGACAACATGTCTATGTTTGACATGCTGCAAAATTGTCCTCAACAATGAGAAGTGCTGATAAGAACTTTGAATCATACAAAGTTACCCCATAGTACGAATACTATTTCTCAAAAGACAGTATCCTAGCAAGCCAATGAATTGGAGGCAATGCTAACTATGTTTAAAGACAAGGTCGAGGTGCCCCCATTTCTGCTTAGCATCAGAATATATGGAAAGAATCTTCATAATTGCCTAATTGATTCAGGAGCCTTGTGTAACGTTATGCCACTGTCAATAACACAAAGGTTGTGAGTTATTCCTCAACCTTCTAATCAAATAGTGATACAATTGGATAAAATAGAGGTAAAGGTCATTGGTGTGTTAAAAGATGTTTAGATACAGTTGATAGTTGACCCTCAAATTCAAGATGTCCTTGATATACATGTGGTTGATATTCCTAAAACCTATGGATTGCTACTAAGTAGAGAATGGATGAAATGCCTAAGGGGATGGTTTTCCACAAATTTTACTCAGCTTTAGTTACCATGGAAAGGTTTGAACAATCAAAACAAGATAGATGCAAAGCTAAAGTTAAAAAAGATGATTACAAAATACAATACTCTAAATGAGGTAGCATTCTTACAAACAGATTTGGGCTCCTACAAGGTGATGGCTTTTGATATGACTTTGATCAAAATATTAGATGATCAAGATATGGAATCTAGGATTTCGACCCCAAAAGATGAGGTCATAACATAGTTCATAGACAACATGATGGCTAATTTACAATGTCTAGGAGGAGAAGCTGACCCCAATATCCTCCTCCTTCCAAGATTTTTTCAATTGCATAAAGTTAACCATTCAGAGTTTAAATGTTCATCTTTCCAAGAAGCAATCGCTAAGGTATTAACGCAGTTGATGAGACTAGAAAAGAGAAATGGTCCAAAAAGTGAACTCATAGAGAATCAGAATCTTATAAATATATTTGAATCTCAAGAAAAGGTTGAAGAGGAAATTGAAAATCTAAATGCATCATACAATGATACCTCTTCAGATGGTGGAGGTTTTTCTTCTCCTCTACCTAGAATTATCAAAGTTTAAAGAAGAAGGCAGTATGTGAAAGGCCAAGGATGGACTTCGGTAGTCATCCATCCTACACCCAAAGTGGATGAGATTGAAGAGTTGATAGGGGAAATTCAAGACGAACAAGAAAAAAATACACTCTCAATATCAAGGAATAAGAATGGAAAATCACTAAGTCCACCTCGCAAAAGACTACAATGGGTACCTAAGAGACAATCCTTCCAGGCCCAAGTTAAAAAGAAGCTAAGGAAAAATAAGCATAAGGTTAGAAAACCCAAGAAAGACCCAATTTCGATACTTTTCTTCTATGGTCCAAATGCAAATTAGGAGTCGCGCGAAAGTATTGAGCTAATAAATCCAAAAGGTAAGTCTTTCTACACAACATATTGATTACAATTTAGATGTACTAATAATGTTATAGAATATAAAGCATTGATCCGAGGACTTCTTTTTGCACTTGAGAAAGGATTCACAACTCTCATAGTCAAAGGAGATTCTCAGTTGGTCATAGGACAAGTGAAATCAATATATACTTGCAATGACAAGAGGTTGTTGGCTTGTAGGAAAAGAGTATGAGATTTAATGGATGATTTTGAAGCTTTGAATATAAAGTCCATTCCAAGAAGGAAAAACATGGTGGCAGATGCCCTCGTCATTTCAGCTAGTGCATTACAACCAATCAAGAGAATTAAATTGAAACAATTTTTAGTTGAATTGGTTGTTGTTCCATCTATTCCAAACAATATCACAAACTTTCAAGTCTTTCAGGATGATCAACATATACTTGAATTTATTATGTGCAATGGCCACTTTAAGGGGCAAGAAATTGATGACACTTTAGATGACAAACTTGAACTTGATAATGAACTTGAAGATGAAGATGGTTTCCTGAATTTGAAAACCAACACTATTCTTAAGGGGATGATTAAGTTGGAACACATTTTTTATCATGATGAATCAACACTTAATAGGAGGATGGCTGAAGAGAAAGGAATTAAGGAATATGATTCATACAATTTAGGTACTGTTAATGATCCTAGAATGGTAAGGATCAGGAAAGTGTGCAATGCACAAGAAAGAGAATACATGCTTAAATTACTTGCAGAGTATAAAGATGTTATTTCTTGGAGCTATGAAGAAATAAAGTCATATGATCCCCAGATTATTATGCATGATATTCCACTCAAACCAGATGCCAAACCTTTCCAGCAAAGGCAAAGACCTATTAATCCTATCCTTGAACCATTGATAATGAAGGAAGTCAAGAAGTTACTTGATGCCAAGATTATTTTCCCCATTTGCCACTCTATGTTGGTGGCTAATTTGGTTCCTGTGCAAAAAAAGACTGGGGAGATTCATCTTTGTGTGGATTTTCATAATTTGAACCTTGCATCTGAAAAGGACAACTACCCATTGCCTTCACTAGATGAAGTTTTGCAAATTGTAAATTGTTCAAAGATGATGTATTTCTTTGATGGATATTCAGGTTATAATCAGGTAATGGTTGATGAAGAGGATAGGCTAAAGACGACCTTCATAACTAAATGGGGAACTTTTGCTTACAAAAGAATGTCTTTTGGACTGATTAATGTAGGGGCTACATTTCAATGAGCCATGGATGAAGCTTTTAAGGGACTGATAAACAAGTGTATAGTTATATACATGGATGAATTAACTATCTTTTTAAAGGATCAAAGCACTCACATAGTTGATTTAACACAAGTATTCAATAGATGTCATAAATATGGTATCTCTCAATCCCAAGAAATGTTCATTTGGGGTCACTAAGGGAAAGCTCCTAGGTCACATTATACCTGAAGATGGAATCTCCATTGATCCTAATAGAATTGAAGCTATTCTAAAGTTATCACCACCTCACAGTCGAAAACAACTTAAGTCTTTATTTGGTAAGATAATTTTTGTGTGAAAATTCATAAGTAGATTCACAGAGATAGTCCATCCCCTTAACGATTTACTCAAAAAGGGGGTTAAAATAGAATGGGTTCCAAAGATTAAGAAATCCTTTGAGGATATCAAAGTTTCCATTTCCAAGGCTCCAGTACTGGTAAGTCCTAACTATGAGCTTCCTTTCAAAATATATTCCTTTGCCTGAAAACATTCATGTGTTGGGATTCTAACCTAGAAGAAAGAAAAGGAAGATGAAAGACCTATTGCTTTTATGAGTTGCCCTCTAAAAAATGCTGAGTTGAATTATTCCAACCTTGATAAATAGTCTTTTTATTTAAGCAAAGCAGTAAAGAAGTTTCACCATTACATACCCAAAAGCAAGGTGTATGTGATTGTACCTGATCCAGCAGTGAAGACATTATTGATGCAAAATGAACTTGGTGCAAGATGAGGGAAATGGATGGTGATACTACAAGAATTTGATCTAGAGATCCAACCTATGAGATTAGTTAGAGGTCAAGGGTTAATAAAAAATGATAGCAGATAACCAAATTGAAGATGAAAAGAAGTTTAGATTTGATAGTGAAATAGATATCAAAGATCAAAAGAAGATGGTTGTATCTCAAGTCGATATTGATCAAGGTGTAGTGACAGATGTCTGGTACTAGGATATTGTTTATTATATTTTATAAAATTAGTTTCTTAGTTGGATGAATAGTTCACAATGTAGGGGACTCAAAATGAAATGTGAATCCTATATGTTGCATGATAGAAAGTAATATAAAAAGAACTATGAAGGAATCTACTTGAAGTGCTTGGGACGTGGGGAAGTAAAAGAAGTTTTGGAACAATTTCATGATAGGTATGGTACATGGTATGGTTTAGTAGAAGTAACTGCTCATATAATTTTAAGATCAAGTTATTTCTGGCCCACAATATTCAAGGACATTTTTGAGCACGTACACACTTGACAGACTAGTGCTAACAAGGAAAGACATCCTGCTATGCCATTACAACCAGTGTTTGAGATACAACCTTTGCAAAGTCGAGGCTAGATTTTATTGGTCCAATCAATCTACCTTCATCGAATGGACACACTTTTTTCTTATAGCTACTGATTATTGTACATGATGGATAGAAGCAGAGACATTCAAAAAACTACACTGCTAAGGTGGTAACGAACTTCTTGGAAGAACACATTGTTACTAGATTCAGGTTGCCATTCTCGCTAGTGTGTGATAATGGATAAAATTTTGCATCATTGTTCCTAACTCAATGGGCATTTGAAAATCATGTCATTATCAAGTTCTCTTCAAATTATTACTCACAAGGGAATGGTGTTGCAAAATCTACAAACAAGAACTTGTTCATAGTAATAAGATGTTTGTTGAAGGAGAATCCTAAAGATTGGCATACTCAACTCAAATATGCACTATGAATAGACCAAGTCAAGGTCAAGAATGCTTTAGGGACATCTCCATATTTGCTTGTTTATGGTCAAGAGTTAGTATTCCCAGTTAATCTCAGGATTCCTATTTTGAAATTCATGAGCGGGTATGTTGATGATGCTGAAAAAGTACAAATTAGATTGATGAATATTTTAGAGATGGATGAAATATGGATAGCTGCTTTGGAGCACATTTCTAAACATCAAGTTATCGTCAAGAGGTGATTCGACAAGAGGACCACAATAAAATCCTTCAGAATATTTGACCTTGTTCTACTTTGGGATAAGGAAAAAGAAAAGTTGGGAAGTCACACTAAGTTCCAACGCTTGTGGATTGGTCCCTAACAGATCACATAAATTCTTAGAGAAAACACTTTTAAGCTAAGTTCCTTACAGGTGGAATTAGTTCCATTGCTTGTCAATGGGCAATTTATGAAACATTATTTTGAAGCCAAGAAGAACCAAAAAGAAAAGAAAAAAAGAGGGATAGATAGATTTCATTTCTGCAAGTGTGTTTATTTTTTGCAAGTGTGTTTCTTTTAGTTGCATGTTTTCTTTCAATCATGTGTTTGTTTTTAAAGTTGTGTCAGTCTAGGGGGTAGGTGCACTCGAGATTTTATCTTGACATATTTTATTAACTACTCTTTTGGTTCTAATTTTAGGAGGAGGTATTTCTTTCTCAAAATATTTTGATGATTTTGTGTGTTATACCAACTGAGGAATGGATGTTACTTGTAGCAATAGAGGACTTCCAATCTTGAATTCAGAATTGTAGATCAACAAGTTCTCAATACTTCACAAATTTAAAGATTGATTATCTCAGGTGTTGTCAAACCAAGGTTAAAGACAACAAAGGACAATCCAAGCCCCATTGGTTCAAACAGAAGGGTCTTCTTGAAGGAATCACTAAGGTCATTGTTTGGCATGAGAGTTTTTGAAAAGTTCTTAAAAGAGGAATGCAAGGGATGTTCACCAAAGATTGAATCCAAGAAATGACATCGATGTCTTGGCCACATAGTCTAAGTGTGGTTAGGATACAAAAAAAAAAAAAGAAAAAAAAGGAAAAAAGAAAAAAAGAAAAGGACAGTGTTAAGACTGGAATTCTAAAAGGTCTAGAAGGTGCAGTAATTTGATAAATAGATACACACTCCAAATAGGCTATCCAATATCAAAACAATTACTTCATTGAAGAATAACAATGGTGACATTATGAATTACATGGAGCTAGTATTCAAAGGATTCCTAAAAAAATCAAATTAAAAGTGACAACCCGCTAAGAACCCTCGAACTAATTCTCTCATCTAGTTAGACAAAGGATTGATAAACAACTTTCATGGAGATTCTTGACGAATGAGCAAGATGGGGTGGAAGATTGTTTTCGAGTTTTTGGAAAACTTTTGATAGACTACATTTTGAGATGTTGAAGGAGTTGAATACATGGAGCACACATTGAACTTGGAGCTCAAGATTATAAGGTTTTGATTATAGAGAGACTTGAAATACACTTGGAATATTCAAGATATAGTTGGTGTTTGACACATGTTGGAGGAATGTTTGCTAATGAAGAAATGCCTTTGTCATTTCTTCCTTTTGTTAGGACTTTTTTTGTGGTTCCACAATGCACACCCCATTTTGATAAAAAATGGGGACCCCCTACATAATTTTGTGGGCTTTTTAGAGCACTATCCTAAGGTTTGAGTCATTATGAGGTCCTACCTAGTCCCCTATATTCATGTTCCAAGTCATGGTGGAGAAACCCAAAGGTCAAGGAGTTAGAATTTTAAAGGAACAAGTCATTTTGCAAATTTGGGGGCACACCATGCACACCTCATTAGGTGTGCTGATGTGCCAAAACTTGTAAAAGTTGTTGTTTTGTGCATACTTATGGGCAACTGTGCCAAAAGTGGGGGGGTCCCCTCCCTCCTTACCTTGACTATCTTCATTTTGGCTCTGTCTCCTTTGAATGTTCCTCAAAGCGCAGCTCCACACCTAGTTAGGTGCAACTTCTCCACTCCTCGTCGCTCTACCTAACAACTTGTGCAAGGACAAAAACATAGAACATTAATAAGGTTGGTGCGCATCAACTCACCTCCTCGGGTGCACTTATGCATACCAATCTCTCAAATTTGAAACTTAAAACTTTAAAAATTAAAGAAAACCTACTCTAAGTTGGGTGCACATTAGTGCACCTACTTGGGTGTGCTAATGCACACCCAATTTCATTAGAAGAACTTAAAAACCTTAACTTAACTAAAAAGCCTTTTTGGTGTGCAATAGCACACCTCATGAGGTGTGCTACTATGCACCTAAAAGGCAAAGATAAACCTAAGAAATTTGTGCATTAGGTGCACCTATTAGGTGTGCTTGGTGCACTTGTTAGGTATGCTTGGTGCACCAATCTTCTATATATAGGGTTTTAAATAGTCTTTTTTAGGTTGTCAAGCAATCATTTATTTTAGTTTTTTCATTTGACTTAGTTTTAAGGCCTAAATTAATTATGTTTCCTTCAATTTTGAACTAATGGACATCTTTTGTGTAGATTCAATGGCATCTTCCTCATCTTGCTGATGCATCAACACTTGTAAAAGTTGTTGTTTTGTGCATACTTATGCTCAACTGTGCAGTTGGTGCACCTGCATAGTTGTGCCAAAAGTCCTTACTTCTATATAAATGGGGGGGGGGGGGGGGGGGGGGGGGGGTGTGTTCCCCTCCCTCCTTACCTTGACTATCTTCATTTTGGCTCTGTCTCCTCCAAACATTCCTTGAAGCACAGCTCCACACTGCAACTTCTCCACTCCTCACTCTACCTAACAACTTGTGCAAGGACAAAAACATAGAACATTAATAAGATTTGTGCACATCAACACAACTCCTTGAGTGCACTGATGCATACCAATCTCTCAAATTTGAAACTTAAAACTTTAAAAATTAAAGAAAACCTACTCTAAGTTGGGTGCACATTAGCACACCCAATTTCATTAGAAGAACTCTAAAACCTTAACTAAACTAAAAAGCCTTTTTGGTGCACAATAGCACACCTCATGAGGTGTGCTACTATGCACCTAAAAGGCAAAGATAAACCTAAGAAATTTGTGCCTTAGGTGCACCTGTTAGGTATGCTTGGTGCACCAATCTTCTATATATAGGGTTTTAAATAGTCTTTTTTAGGTTGTCAAGCAATCATTTCTTTTAGTTTTTTCATTTGACTCAGTTTTAAGGCTTGAATTAATTATATTTTCTTCAATTTTGAACTAATGGACATCTTTTGTGTAGATTCAATGGCATCTTCCTCATCTTCCCTTGGCAAGAAAATGAGACCGAAACCTATAGTGTTTAAGTTCTAGGCATTCCAACAAAATCACGCTTTCAAGGCAACAACTCTAAAATCTGAGATATTGATTTTGGACATATAGATTTGGGAGAATTTTTGAAGATACGCAACAAGCCCACTAAGAGGTCCCAAATGATCTTCGCACTTATCCGGTTAGGGCTTGTCAATACAGCATCACACCCAATGTCAGTGCAATCTTTAGAACTTATTATGACACTTGTAGAACATTTTTTCCTCAAGGAGAGAGTTATAAAGAGCATATTGTGAGAGATCTTTCTAGTATCCAACCCAAGAACATTGAGAAAGTGTTCCATCTCCCATGGGAAAATCAATTCATCAGGTTAACCTATGAGCAAGCAGAGAGAGGTGGTACCAGGAACACATTGAAGATGCTTCAAAGATCATCTAATCTTCTTACCTTATAGAGAAGACTCCTCTGGGAAAGAAAACTAGAAAAGTGGACATGACTAAAGGACACATGAAGGAGGACATTGGGTACTCGATCATACTCTTGAGTAGAGTAATGGCTTTGCTAGTAGCTGGACACCTAGACATTTTAATGGTACAGTTTATTGAAACAATAAAGAAAGTAGAAATGCCACTTGGTTGGGCTTCTACTCTCAGCCAAAATTTGTGTGAGCAGTTGGCGGTGGCAAAAAGCAATAGGAAATTCTACATGACATCATACTTGGTTACTTGTTAGCTACAAGAGAAAAAAATTATCTAGGGCTATATAAGAGGGGAAATGAGAACACACGACCATATATTGTGTACCCTCAGTTGGTAAAGAGGAGGCTTTCAATGCAAAGCAAAGAGTATAGAATTGTAAACGATGCTTTCATCTTTGCTATAATCTGATTCATAGAAGGGGATTATGCGAAGAGAATATCAGAAGAGGTAGCTGCACAAATATCATTGGTCAGAGCCTACTACATCCAGTTCCATACATTCACATATCATTAGCAAGTAGAAAAAGCCTCCCCCTCAACACCAAGGAGGAGGAAAGTTAAGAATCCAATGAAGAGGAGCAAAAGGTAATCCCTTTTCTATTAATTCTCGAACCTATTCTGGAGGAGGAAGAAGAAGAGGGTGATGAGGATGAAGAAGATAATTTGCCCTTGAGTCAGAGAATTTGGCTAGCCAGAGCTATAGAGCAAGAACAAAGGAGAAGCTCTACGGTTACACTGCCATCTATGCCAAATGAACCCATGTAGACCACCACATTAGAGGATGAGATGTAGCAATTGATTAACAAATAAGATGTGGGGGGCACTGATGTCTTTAAGAGGTCATATTTTGACTTTATGCCCATGGGTACTGAATTGGTTGGGGATAAGATCAGAGACAGGCCCACCAATCAACCTCAACAAGAGGATTGGACTCAAATGCCCCTTGAAACAAAAGGACTTGAAATGGTTCCCGCATCCCAATTGTAGGTCACATTTTGTGTTGACAAGGGATCAACTACCCCTCTTCCTCCAGGCATAGAAATTGAATAGGTTTAGACAGAACATCAAGAAGAGCCAAAAAAATTATCCACTGAGGAAGTGTTAGAAAAAGGATAGGAAAATGAATAACCTCAGCAAACTTCCTAGGATACACAATTGAGAACTATGGGCTCTACGAAGACAGAGACTGCTAGCGAAGAGCCTTTACAAAGGGAGAAGACCCCAGAAAGGAGTGACAAGGGGAAAGGTATAGTTGAATAAAATCCTTCATCCTTTAAAGGTAAATCCATAGTGCAACATATTCCAAGGTGGCTCAGAAAAGAAGTGATCAGAAATAAGAAACAACAATTCACTACTGAAGAGGAGGATAGAATGGAACTAATATAAGTGCTAAGGAAACTTGATTTACCTCCAAAGGATGCACGAGTATTAGCCTTTGTCATGAGTGATCAGAATTAGAACCTTTTTGCTCACATAGCTATCCCTCCTCTAGAATCAAATGTTGAAGAACTGACTCCTAGGGATTATCAGATCCAAGAGTTTATGCTTGGGAAGCCAACCTTGGAAACTGCAAAGCTGATGGTCACTACAGGGATGAAGGAGGTGTTCAGAAGCTTGGAACAGGATGGGGTAGAATTGATAACACTTTTTTGAAAAAATGAAATCCTTAAGGGATATTTGAGCAAAGTTGTTAGCCCTTTAGATCCGACTAACCTCGAAGAGACTCTAAATACAACAATTCAGAGAAGGGATAGGGGAGCAGTGCAATTGGACCCATTTTTGAATGCTTGTCAGCAATGGTAGGAAAGTTTTGAGGAGAAAGGTGTACTAATTATCCAAGGGAATCTTAAGTTATTACATGTTATGCAGGAGAATGTGGATAAGCAGGTAGCAATTTTGAACCAAGATTTTAGCTTAATGGATGAGGTGCATACCTTGGGAAAGGATCTACAGACATTACAGACAATCAAAGGCTAGAGGTATCGTATGTTAATGGATGTATATACAGATGATAAGCTAGATAGATAGATGATTGGATTGAGAAGATAGAGGATAGTAATAAAGTAATGGAATCATTACACACAAAAATCCACAAGCTCAAGGACCAAGCCCAAGAGCAAATTTTGGAAGCTGAGAGACATTATAGTGATGCATGTCTAGACATTTTTGAAGATGATGCACAAGAGAAGTTAATACCTGTAGAGCTAGTAGTTTAGAAATTTTGGAAAACTTTTGATGAGGTTTCTAATGATGAGGATATCCAACAAACATTTAGAATAGAGGAAGATTTATTAGAGCTTGATACAAAACTCATGGATTTTGCTAAAACTCGTATAGAGGTGGATAACTATAGAAAGTGAAAAATAAATATAATGCCTTAGATTTACCAAATGTGGCATAGGTCACTGAGATAATTGATAAATTCAAGGGAAAATATCTAGACACAGCTTTGGTATAAAGGGAAACAATACCCAGAAGCAAGAATTTCATTTCTGACACTTGGGTTAAATTTTACATTTTTTGGCCTCTGAGTTGCACTGTTGCGTAGCTACACCAGGTGCACTGGTGTACTTTTTAAAAAAGTGTTTTTGAAGATTTTTGAAGAAGTCAAAGGTGCACTTTTGTGCCAGTGCACTTCTTCCAAGGTGTGCTAACAGTTAGCTATAGTTCCAAAATTAGAGCTTTCCATACATCGAAAATGCATTTTGATAGCAATTTAACTCCAAGAGACACCTAGTAAAGATGGAGCTTCTATTTTTGGCACTTCTAGACACTCTTACATCATTTGAAGACTCTCTTCTTCTTATTTTCTCATGATTTATTTATTTTATAACATGTAAAGGCTCATGCATCTAATTAATGATATAAAAATGGATGGAGTCCTATTAAGCACCAATTATAGAGTCATTTTGTACATAATTAGTTTGTTTTATTAATTTAGAAGCATATGATTGAAAGAAGATATCTCTCACTCTCAACACAAATTGAGGAGATTATTTCTTATAAATACAAAATTGTAATATGTAATCAAGGCCGCCATTATTTTGCAATAATATATGCTTTTGGTGCTCGTATTTGGAGTGCAGTGATTCTTGCCTAAGTGTGTTATGTTTTATGAATGTATGTTCATGGAATGTAATTGAGAAAAGTTTATTGCATTATTTCTTGTTGTGAAATCTTTTAATTTTGATGTTTGCTATGGTTCTACAAATTTTGCTGACATATCTAGTTTGAGAAGAGATCATCCATTTTGTTCCTGCATAACTTTTTGTCTTCCATGAGCGCACTTTTTGTGGTCTTGCAATTTGATGAAAAGTGAAACATCTTACTATTACTAAAATTCCCATCGACAATTGCATCAGTGGAATTAAGGAAGCATTGCTCCTACTTTCATTGGTTACCTACTGATTTCTTTGAAGGCTTCACTCATAGATGTGTTGTTTCCATAGCTTTTTCAGTTAGGATTTTACTTTCATGTTATTTGCTTAAACTTTTTATCACTCTATCTTTGTTATTTGCTTTACTAACCCCTTGGTTCAACTAGGAATTCATATTGTTGCATTGTTAGATTGCATCCATCATAAAAACTGAAAATGCAAAAACATAGTTTCTTTTTGTGTGTTTTATTCTTTTGAAGCAACGAATCGATTTTACATCTTATCCAAAGTTATCAGAACCAATAAAGGCCTACTCATGAACATTCACATTTATCTTTAATTGAGTTGATCCAAGCAGGTTGCAAGATCACCCAAAACCTTGGAGTTGATCCTCAGATTAGCTTTTCAAGAGAGGAGTTTGAAAGGATTCCTATTGTTAAGCTTCATGCAAAATGACAACTCAACAGTTATACATAAGGTTTTCAATATTACTCATCAATAGTTTGCAGATGATATTATCCTACCAGCTAAAGCCTCCAAGGACAAAGTATAGAACCATAAAGAAAATTTAACTATGTACATGAAAGCCTCATATCAACAGGTAGATGTGGACAAATTTAAAATCTTCTTTATCAAATTTGACCCTATGATGGAAAAAGATAAATGTAATATAGTGGGTTTCAAGAAAGGCTCATTTTCCACGTAAATATTTAGGCATCCTGATTGATAAAGATAATAGGTCTTGTAGGTGTTGGGATCCCATCATTAACAATTTTTTTTGAAAAATGCAAAATTAGAAAGGAAAATGGTTATCCAATTTCGATCATGTAACAATGACAAAATAAGTCCCTTCTTATCAAACTTTATGTGTCCCTATTTCTATCAAGGCCAAATCTACCTTTGAAAAGAAAATGAGAAACTTCTTTTGGCAAGGGGTTTCTAATAATAATAAAAGGGTGTTAATTAGTCAAGATAAAATATGCAAATTGCAGAATAAGGGAGGCTAAAGTATTAAAAAAGTGAACTTCCATTATAAATCTATGGGAGCTAAACTAATGTAGAGGATGTATCAAAATCCAAAAACTAAATGGGAGCTAAACTAATATGGAGGATGTATCAAAATCCAAATAGTAAATGGGCTAAAATTTTATACCACAAATATTTAGATCCTAGTGATAACATCAACTTATTTAGGACTAGGAATCCTCCCAAGGGATCAGAATGATGGAATTTTATGTTAGAATGGAAAAGCATTATTACAAAAAATTTCTCATATGACATTGGATTGGGATATAAGGCCCTTTTCTAGGATGATTTGTGAGGTGGCTACACTCCTATTTCAGATATTATATCATCTAATATAAATAATATTTCCTATGGTGGGGAACCCTTAACAATTATTTCAAATTTCTCAAAGGGGACCCTAGCTTAAGTTTTCAGTGGAAATATTGAGAATACCCCCCTCATTGCCAATGAAAGATTGAAAATTTCTTTGATTCTTTCATCTAGAACCATCACTAGTACATTTTGACTCTTTTTTTGACAAAAATTGATCAAATTTTTGACTCATGTTGGTCGAATTTTTGACCAATTGTTGTGGCACTATTTTTGTTGTCAAAATTTTGACCAACACTAGTATGTGTTGGAAGTTCAACCAAGCATTTGGTAAAAAATGAGTTTTTTTGTTGTGAGGACCATTGGTTGAAATTTTAACCAATCTTGGTCGAAATGTCCACCAAACTTTGGTCGAAAGTTTGACTAATGTTGGTCCTTCATCGACCAACATGCCAAACTCACGACCAATGAATTGGTCAAAATTTTCATCAATGAAAGTTTGACCAATGCTGGTCTTTGATCTACCAGCATGCCAAACCCACAACCAATGCATTGGTTGAAATTTTGACCAAACTTTGGTGGAAATGTCGACCAAGATTGGTCAAAATTTTGGCCAAGACGATTTGTTTAAATTTTTTTGTAGTGAAAGATAATTATCCAAAGTAATCACCAATGACAACATGGTTAGTGGTTAGTTTGGATATTTATCTTCAGGTCTTTGGTGGGTCTACCACCACCCTGAGATGAGATTTCATAGACCTATATTGATGGCACTACAAGTGGCTATAGATGGATGAGGTTCTCCTTTATTGTCTACATATACAAGTCCAAATGTGATTGTACTTTGATCATTTCCCTCTCACACCCTTGCAAATCAAGCCACTTCAACCAAGGAATATAATCCCCAATATTAACACACCCATGATAGAAAAAAGACTCCTTAATCACCTTGGAAATAATCTCCTCCAAGACTTTCGACTCCTCTCCAAAATACTTCTCACTAATGATCATAGACATGAGCATCTTGAAGTTCAAGAAGGAGAAGAACCTCTTCATGTTAACACTATTTTGTAGTTAAGCCTGCTCAAATAGAAAAGCTTCTCCTTTGTAAAGTTGTTGGGATCTCTTGGGAGAAAAATACTGGATTCTCTTGGGAGAGAGAAGCTCAAGAGCACAAATCCTTTGAGAAATTCTCTAGAAGGGGCCATATGTATCCCAAGCAACCATTGAATAATTGTACCCCAAATGCTTCCCTTATAAAAGTCAAGGCTTCGATCCCAAATCCTTGTCATTCACTGTGAAACACTCTCTTGCTAACTCTATAGAGCTTATTATCAAAATAGAATGATTGCAAAAGTTGACATGCATAATTGGCCCATAGCTTTTAGCAAGAGAAGCTAAGATCTAGTGATTTGGCCTTTTACTGTCAAAAATAATATGAAAGTGCCCAATTAGGGGAAGACCACTTGGGCTTGGAGGAAGATGGTTCTTGTTATTAGAACTTGCAAGGCTTTTTAGTAGAAAAAGAGCAACATAAATTGTAGCAACTCTTGCCACAATAAAAGGGCTAAATATTTTTCGAGAATGTGTGTATCAAAAATTTAAATAAAAATATTACCTCTAAGCTAAGCCTCCAATAAGTGAGATTGCCCCTTTGTCCTCAACATTCAATCATTGAAGGACACCTCTTAGCATGTTAGAGCATTCTTTAGGTCTGCATTACCAGTTAGAGTCATATGGAAAGAGACTTCAATAAAGAAATATCACAATGGAAACTTCAAGACTACAAACTTCCCATGAGTGTCAGAAACTTAATATAATAGTATCATTTGTTTATACAACAAGCTAATCAACATGCAAAAAAGTAGAATCATAAAATAATCATTCAATGGCAAATAAAATATGAATAATTTATAAAATAACCAATAAACATGGATACTTCATATTATCATCATTAATATATTTCCCTCAAAATGGTATTGGATGGTAGATATGACATAACAATACTCAAAACTACCATTAAGTTAGAATCAACCAAATTTGTAACAAACTCTAACCATACAAAAAGATTCATAAATCATGGAGTCATGAAGTCATTTGGGCCTAGAATGTCAAAAAATAAACATAATGATATCATATGATAGTTAAATCTAAACCCCAAGCAACCATTAAATGAAAATAGGGGATCTCACTGAATGATTTTAAATGGAAACTAAAGCATCCCAAAACACTAGAATTAGGGTCATTCACATAAAAGCTACCAAGGAACATGATGACTTTATATTGCAAGCATTAAAATAAAGAAAATGACTTAAGTAAAATCATTATAAATAGGAATCATACTAAATAGTATATAACACATCTGTGTAAAGCCTTTTCTAGACAAAAAACTTCTAGTGTCAGTAGTGTCCCAAGGACTATAAAAAATTAAATATAAAATTATCATTTAATAAGTGGAAATTCTAAATCTCCATGTAAGTTTAGAATCAGCGAAGGCCCCTACAACATAATGGGTTTATGGATTCCCCTGATCTATTAGAAGCTAAGTAAAATATTGTTTTATATTAGTGGGATCTTTAACCTTGAGACCTCTACCAAGTTGGATATTGAGTAAGTGATGAGAGGATACAGTTAGAAATCAATAGCTTGTAGCAATAAAACAATACTTTAAATGATCACAAAAAAGAAGCTAAATTAAAAGGTCATTGTAAATTTCTTTGGAAAAAACTACACTCTGAAAGTACAAGAGTTTCTATTCTAATCAAACCATGTCATATTTATCCGTTGCATATCATTACTAATTTACTATTCTACTCAAACTATTTCATATCGGTTCCATACTATTATCAATTTACATGTATGCCACATTTTCTTTAGAAAATTCTATAAAGATAATCACTAGTGATGTAATAAGTACAAACTCATACAACTTTTGCAAAGAAAAAAATACTTACCAAGAATATTATTGTTTGGATTAATGTCTTGCATCATGTTTCACTTCTCTTGCTAAACAAAATATTATGAAATACATAACACAGGAGAAAATCCAAAGTTAGAAATGAGAGGGAAAAAGGAAAATCAGAAGAAATAAATGAAAATGATCAATTACCTATATAGTGATGAAATCAATGGATACATGAACATAGGGCATACATTTATTTTACTTACCCAAAATAATTTTGGTTGGATTTCAGCCTACATAATGATACTATTATATTACTAGCAATATTTAAAATATTATACGTGAAGGAATTGGCTATAAACATTTAACACTATTTTCTAGAAGTCAGCTAGTCATTAGTGTATAATGTAAAAATCAACTGAGTATTAGATATAGCAGAAACATCACGAATTGTAAGAAAACTTTCTGCTAGCAATCTTAGAAATTTTTAGTTTTTTATAAGGGTATAACAAAGTATTAAATCCTAAGAACATGCCAAATTGGTGCAGGAGCACCAAGGTCACAAGCAAGAGTTATGAAGAGCACTAGGATCATTGATGGATCCTTAGGTGGAATTGAAGAAAAATGGACTTCTAAGGTCATTAAAACTTGTAATGAGAATGTTAATGGTCATTAATACTATTTTTATCATAAATTGATCTTATTTTAATCACAATCCTAAATGTAAGCATAATGCCAATGCTAAGGTACCTAGGGGTCACTAGGAAGAGATTATCATTTTCTCCTAGGTTAGGGGATTGGAAAATGATCAATAATGGCTTGAAATGATGTAATAAGGCTATTAAAGCTTCTAAGTGGTGTTAAAAGCACTAAAAGTGGAATAAGTTGTAAAATGCTTATATTGGCCACATGAGCCTAAAATGGCTTAATTAGAGTTAGTAGGGTGTAGTAGTAAGTGTTTATGAGATAGTTTGGTTTTAAAGGTTGTCCTTAAACCTGTTAGAATTTTTTTTAGATGGCTTGGAATGGTGTGTTGTTGAGTTGAAAACTTTTGTTATCAACTTGATAACAAATTACTTGTTTTAGTTGGTAATAGTTAGTTGAGATTGGTATAGAGACATTTAGGAAGTATTTAGTCAGTCTTTAGAAGAGTTAGGGTCTATTTAATAGGGTCTCATGATCAAATTTTTATTGGTAAATCTATTCAAACTATCTATCATTGATGAAATGTTTCTAAAAGTGTTGTCTAGCAAGTGTTACAAAAATTTAGACTTTCATGAAGAATATGCACGAGACATCGGATAAATGCATAGCTTTTTCTCTTACAAATATGTTGTTCTCGATTATGATGAGTAAAAATATGCCTTTCAAGATCATTTAATGAGCATAAAAAACATTGGTGATCATTGGAGACCAATGATCATGAGATTAAAGAAAAGGATATGGTGATTATTACTTTGAAAAGCTTCCCACAAACCTTTGATCACTTCAATTAAGATCTCAGTATCACCTCTACAATGTTGATTTTATGTTTGATAGTTTGTGAAATAAGCTATTACAAGAGGATAAATGTAATTAGTTTTCTAGCAGCACATATCCAACATGAACACACATTAAATACCAAGGACAAAGGCAAAGACAATTCTACTATATAGAAAGGACACAACAAACTTCACGATTCTTCAAAGTATCTAAAATCTATCACATGTCATTATTGTTGTAAACCAAGTCATATGAACTTCTAAAAAAAGTAGTTGGATGACAAAAAATTGTGCCTAGAAAGGTGTCAAAAAGGCTGATGTCATAGAGCATTCAAAGGAGTCAACCTTCTATACAATCATGAACATATTACACAAAATTAATAGAATAGGGAGAAAAAAAAAGCAAGAAAAATTGTGTGACACAAGTACACATACCAACACCTCAAACAACCATCCCCATTCCCTAAGTCACCTTGGGATGAGGGGACTTTTGGGGCTTTTAGGAATGAGGGGACAATTTTACTATATAGAAAGGACACAACAAACTTCATGATTCTTCAAAGAATTAGAATCTAAAATCTATCACATGCCATTATTGTTGTAAACTAGGTCATATGAAGTTCTACAAAAAGTAGTTGGCTGATCAAAAATTGTGTTTGGCAAGGTGTGAAAAAGTCTCATGTCATAGAGCATTCAAATGCATCAACCTTCTATGTGGTCATACGACCATATTACACAAACATAATAGAATTGGGAGAAGAACAAAGTGAGAAAACTTGTGCGACACAAGTATGCATCCCAACACCTCAAACAACCATCCCCATTCCCTAAGTCACCTTGGGATTAGGAGACTTTTGAGGCTGTCCTCCCAATTGAGAAAATTTAAAAATGCTCAAAAACATGTCCATAAAATTGGGGATGGCATGAGACTTATAGGGGGGCATCCCTGAGGCATATAGGGGCATTTCAAACTTCCTTAACTCATCTCTCCAACGACCAAACAACCCTTGAAGAAAAATAGCATTAAAACATTTACTGATAAATAAATCATGATAGCATTATGACAACAAAAATAAATATATCATGATTTAGATACATGGGTACAAGCTTATATGGATTTTTAGTTTCACTAATTCATAAGAGTTTAAAATTTAAAGTTTGATATAGTATTAGAGTCAATTATTATACTCAGTTGCAAGAGAGATTAAGGTGCATTTTCCATGGTTTGGTACATTGTGATTTTGTGTAAGAAATACAAATGAACAATTTCCTTTTGGAATGCACTTGGATGCAGGCTTCTACAAACATCATCTCACATTCTTTTAATGTCATATTAAACTGTTATTCATTAACTAGTAAATCTCTCTCTCTCTCTCTCTCTCTCACACACACACACACACACACACACACACACACACACACACACCAAACAACCCACTATCTCCATTCCAAAAATTTAGTGAAACACAAAAGGAAAAAAAAAAACACCATATTGGTATTTCACAACAATCATAAATTCTTGAGCAAAAACACTTCTAAGTAAACAACACTTCTATCCATGAATAGAAAAAAATATCATATGCTAAATAAACTAATGATGGCCTCAGAACATTCCTGAAGTCAAATAAACCAAGGATGGCCTGAAAATAGTTTGTACTCACTCAGATAAACCAAAGATGGCCTGAAAACATTTTGCACTCACTTAGATAAACCAAGGATGGCCTTAAAACATTCTCCCAAACTCACATAAACCAAGGATATCCTTAAAATATTTTATTTAATCCCTTGTACTTAAGGGATGTTTGTAGAGATAGTATCCAATTTTCCCTTCCCCATATGCCAAGGAGAAAGAAAGGAAATGTTACCAAAAGCAATCATGCATTCCCATCCCATATAATTTAATATACACCATATGCCTCAAGAAACGACTCTCTTAAAATGGAGATTAGAACACCATAAATGATATAATTTAATCATGAGCTCTGGAATTAAAAATTCCATGTAGGAAATACTTATATCTTCTACATAAACAGAAAAGGGTATAAGTCAATAATCCTATAGCTGGCCCAAAAACATCCCCCAAAAGTCCCTTCTTAAGAAATATTACCATAACTATTGGGGCAACCCCAACTTATAACATTTGGGACATTAACATCCCTTATGGTAGGGCTCTAATAATTTTTTCTTTCTAGCTACTGAGGAATAAAATTAGCGTTAATCATTTTTTGTCATGTATAATGATTACAATAAATTGTAAGCAAACCTAAAAGAGGTCAAGCACTGGCATTAACATTGTGAAGGCCCCGATTAAAGATGTTGCTACCAAGTTCAGAAAAAACCAACCATTCCAATTAGTTGTCAAAATCATATTTGTGACTTGAATAAGCCACAATCAAAATAGAGATTCAGCAATATAATCAAGGAATTTCCTTTGCATCGACTAGATTGATTTTTAATTTATGCCAAATGTTAAGCCTTTATACTAAATTTTATATGTATACTTATTTCTTGAGCAATATCATCAAGAAGCATTTCCCTCACAGGAAATGCGAGGGGAATGTGGTTTAGGTCATGCCTAAACCACATTCAAAATAGAATTAAGCAATATCATCAAGAAGCATTGCCCTCAGAGGTAACATGTTACCTTTCAAATTCCCAACAATAGTTTCCACAAGAAAATAATCATATCAACTAAAGTTTGTAATTTTTCCACAATCGGTGAATTGATGAAGATAGCTTCAAGATTGAATGTGTTAGTTTTTGAATCACTATTTCAAATCACATTCTGTGATCCATCATGAGGATGAAAAAGTGATAGTAGAGAATAAAATGAGTAAATACCAGACTAGGATAGCTTAGAAAGATGTGGGTAAGGAAAAAGTGGTGAAACTAGACATGTTGTTCAAAGGAAGAAACTAGAAAATTTAAAAAGAAACAAAAATAGCACACAACATGAAAACTAAAGCCATGGAAAAATGTATAATAAATGAGTTAGAGAAGCAAGAAGGAATACAAATCCACACATCAAATAAGTTATAGAAGTAAGAAGCCTCTTTATAAATAAATGACAGGGTATTTCTAGTACAAAGTTAAATGTAATTGGTGCATTTAAAACTTGCTTAACATTAACAATAACAATAGAAAATAATTAACTAATTCAGTTAGATAAGAAATTACTTGAAACACCCTCTTGTTTGTTTGTGGCCCTACTCATTCTCTTTCTCCCAATATAGATCTTCGAATGTTTAATGTTGAATTTATGGTCAAGTTTATTTATTAGTGACACACACTTAATCAAATGGTTAGTAGCTACCAAGCTTATCTTGTAGTTTACTATGTTAACCAAGTAATTCAAGTTCTACCGAGTTCTACAATTGCTATTGAGTTCCAAAAATAGTATTAAGTTCGCATTGAGTAGTACCTATTGAGTTGATTATTATTAGTGTAAATCAAACTTCATAGTGTTTATCAAGTTGCATAATGCAAATGGAGTTATCTAGTGTTTATTGAGTTTGCAATATCCATGATGTGAATCTAGTGTTGATTGAGCCAAGATGTTTCAACCAAGTGATTCAATTTATACCGAGCTCATATTTTTAGTGTTGACTGAGCTATGCAATGTCAACAAAGTGATTCCATTTATATGTCGAGTTTCATAGTGTTCACCGAGTCAACAATGCTGACCAAGTTAAGACTACTTGGAAGTGATTAGTATGAACCAAGCTTCTATGTCTATCGAGAGCATGACAATGCCGAGTATTGAAAATGGTTGCCAAGTATCAGAACCTCACCGAGTTGTCTTCAAAACCCAAGTACCAGTAGTTGGGTCGACTTTTTGTGTTTTGGTGAAACTTTTATTATAGACGACTTTGATGAATTGTAATTTGGATTGGTATATATGTAATGTATTGTATCACATCCAAAGAGAATGAATAATAGAAGAATATGGAAAGATATGTGTAAGCGAAGAAGTGCAAAGTAAGAAGGGTAAAGCAATATAAGGAGTAGCAAATATTTATCTATCACAACAAGGTGATCATTACACTCCAAAGGAATCTCAACTAGCAAATCAAAGTTGCAGATCAAAGATCAACCACTAGTTCATCCTAATAGGTGGAACAATTAAATCCTTTCACAAGGTAGACTTAACAATCTTTTGTAAATCTCTTTACCGAGTGCATGCTTCATTGTATGTTTTGTAAATCCTTTAACAAGGTGGACCTAGGAGTCCTTATTTCTCCTAACATGGTAGATCATAAGAAGTGATCACTTGTAAGCCTTAATCGACCAACTTTATATTGTAGTACTAAAGCTTGTGGATATCATCCCCACCCTAGTTTTACTTTCTATTTGGAAGATTTTTGGGTCACAAGGCCAAAGAAGAGATAGAAGGTAAGAACAATGAAATTCAACATCTATCCCTTCAACATGCATATTTAATTAATTGACTTACTAATGCAAATGAACAAATCATGAATCTAAGATCAGAGAATGAAATATTGCAAAATAATCTAAACACTAAAAAGAAAAGCAATGAGAGGATGATGAAATCTCAAGAAGACATGAATCAGTTGAATGAGCAAAGTCAATATAGATAGAAAAGTAAAAAAAGAATAGGATACACAAAAGAAGGTGAATCATCTAAGCAAGGAGCTCAAAAGAATCAAAGACCTACTTGCAATCACTGTGGTAAGTTAGGTCATACATGAAAAAAATGTTGGAGTAATGGTAAAGATAAATTCAATGAAAAATGTTACAATTGCAATAAGCATGGTCATAGAGCTAATGAATGCAAAGAGAAACCTAAATTTCAAGGCAAATGTCACAAATGCAAGAAGCATGGGCACAAATCTTTTGAATGCAAAACTAAGATATTGAACACAACATAATAGACTGTGAAAGCTATATTTGGTTGGGACTACAACACATGGTGTAGATGCCACTAATGTGGAGAATTTGGACACATTGGAGAAAACTGTGTAAAATATCACATGAGGACAAGAGACACCACTAGAAGATGTTTTATTTGTACAGAACTTGGACACCTTGCCAAGAACTATATGAACACTAGAAGAATTGAAGATGAAAAGAAAGCCAAGGTTGGTAACATTAGAAAGAAGATGAGGCAACAATAGATTCTAAAATCTTCTGAGAATGCAAGTCTGAGCCATGAAGCACATGTCACTCAAGAATAGGGTGAATCGAGCATTTCTACTTGATATCACAGAGATAACTAGAATTGACTCTAAAGCAAACATCTTACATCAATTCCATTCAGCTAGAAGGAAAGATCCATATCAACATTCAAGATGCAAAGGGATCACCGAGTGTCTAAAGTAAATCTAGACCTTATTGAGCTAGGTCAGGTTGCAAGACCTTGCCGAGCAAGGTCGAGATACACTAAATCACTATGTGGACACTAAGTCAGGAATGAATTTGTTGAGAACTAAGGTCAAACTGAGTGGAAGATAGTTTGTCATCGAACAAGTGATCATACCAAGCATTTATGGTGATTGGAAAGTGAAAATTGTTAAAAGGAATGGAATCAAATTCATTTATCACAACAAATTTTTGAAGAGCTATTTGCTAAGAGAAATTTCTATTCTTCCAAGCGATCTATACATTTTTTTGTTGAATATTTTTGTGCTTTCATAAACCCTACCAAGCATGGCATGCTCCAATAGAAAAATCAATAAAGGATCTAAAATGTTGGTTCGAGGAGTTGATTGGAAGGCACCAAACTTAAAATTGAGTCTGAAAATTGTCGAAGCACTTAATCCATCCAGTGCTTAGGCATAGATTCCACCAAAGGTACTACTTGTTAATAATATTCATTCACATTTTCACTATTCAATTTAAGACATTGGAACCCTAGAGATATATGAGGCTCTAGAAAGGTTATCTTTGAATGGTGTGTTGAAACCCGAGCATCAACACTTAGAGACCAAGGGTTTAACCCACATTCCATATGTGCCCCAAGACTTTCAGATAAAATGGATAAGGTTTATCCTTATCTGTATACACAAGGGGCAACTATGGTTGGATCATCCTATTTAAATAACAAAGAAAATGGTTCATCGAATCATAGGGCTCCCAATGATGAATAAGACAAAGACTACCAAAACCCTAAGTCGTGTAGAACTAGAAAGAAAAAACTCTTGCCAAGTGGGATGGAAGAGGCATGAAGATCAATAGTGTGACTGACATGGAGCTGAAATTTTGAATTCCTGTAATAGAACATAAGATCTATATCTCCAGTTGTCTCAACAATGTGTCATGTGAGGCAGTTGATTTGGCTCTCAAGGTGGTGAAGAACAACATGTCCTTTGACCTTGCTGAGCTAATGTTAATTCAATTCAACAAGAACATGGAGAGCATTAGAACTTCAATGAATAACCCGTGTAAGTTTGGTTCACTCTTAACTTGTTTATTCTTCTTTGTGCAAAAGTTTTTCCCTTTAAAAGGTTTAGTCATATGGAGAAAAGATGTACCAATATTATATCAAATTAATGAGTATATAGCAAAGATGGGTGAGAACTTTGTTAGTATCATGGAAAATTATTTTGATTCATTCAAGGAAAAGATGAATAATAGATTCAAAATTCCTAAGAAACTTGTAAAAGATTACAAGGATGATGTTTGTTTCATGGTAGACTATGATAAGGTATTCATTCAAGCAGTCAAACCTAGAGTGGTGTGGGTTAAGCCTCTAAGCTATGAGGTTAACATTCATGACACCAAGGATATCATTAAGGCACTACTAAATGAACCTATGGATCACAAGTCTACATATTTTGGTACTTGTGATGAAGCCAAAGCCATAATAGAACTTGAAATTAAGCTTCCTCAAGAAATCAACAAAGGACAGAAGAGGATAACAAAATTGAGGCAAACAAGTTCTACTCTCCTATTGATAGAAGGAAAAGGAGATGATGTGGAAGAAGATGATGCAAAAGAAACTAAATTAGAAGAAGAGCCAATCAAGAAGAAGAGTAAGGTTATCATAACCAAAACTACCAAGTCAACTATTGCAGTATTCACTAGAAGAGCATCTAGATCAAGAAAGAAATTGAAATTAGGTAAAGAAGAAGCACAAGAAATTATTTTCAAAAGACCTCCACCTATATTTCAAGAAAAATTAAAAGAAATTGATGTAGGATTTGGAATGGAAAACTTTAAATCTCTTAGATATGAGACTAGGAATGCATATGAGAAGAAGCTAAGAAGACTGCAAAAGATAAATTTGAATAGACTCTAAGGCAGCTCATGCTGAGTGTTAATGATAAAGAAGTAAAAGAGTCCATGAAGAGAAATGAAGAAAAACTTACTTTGAAATTTCACACTTGCATGATATTGGTGAAGAACATTGAACATGTGGTGAAGACAACTACTACTTGGAAAAATATCTACAATCTTCATCAAAATAGTGAATTTGTTGTTCATGTAAGTGATAAAGATGATGATGAAGATGAAAAGGATGAAAAGGACAATAATGATGAGGAAGATATAGAAACAGATGATGTTAATCTTGGTGATGAGGAGCAAGAATAAGAAGCTACTGAGGAGAATCTCCCTAAGAGTTAGAGTATTGAGGAAACTAACCTAGAGAAGATTGCAACAATGGTTATGGCCTCATTTCCTCACTCTTTAAGCAAAGCTTTAAAGCCATCTAGCTTAGAGAAAGCTTCTGCCAAGTTGGTTGTGGCAACCACTACAATTCCAAGGACCCAACCGATCTTTGCACCTATTCAGCTAAGTACTACATTGATTGAAGTGATCAACACTTCATCTACCAAGCTACTAGTGCTTCCTCCTTCATTAGATTTGGCTACATAGCAACTAGATATTCCTCCTGTTAGTGCAATATCTACTTTTGTTTCTAGTCCTTCTATTTCTACTATTGTTACAATCTCAAGTGTGCAAATAGTTAGTACAAAGACTGTTGAGAGCAAGCCTCAACCAAGTACCAAATTTTCAAGCAAGGAAAAAGGTAAAGAAGAAGACATTGATCTTGATGAGGATATAGTTATTCTAAATTGGGATATCTCTTCTTTTAATCCTGATCAAATGCACATAGTAGGTGAACTATTACAGAAGAAAGCTAAGTATCAAAGGCTTAGAGAAGAAAAAAGTAGAGCAAACCAAGTGCTAGAAGATGCAAAGAACATACTTGTAGATGCTCTTAGTACTAAGGTTGATAGTACACAACCTATTTTGGTTCAGTTAACAAAAGTTGTTTAGAAATTCAATGAAGAATTGAATGGGAAAGAAAAGTTTCTACAAAGAGTAGAGAAGAAATTTGAGAACAAAGTATTGGAGCTAGTTGCACAGAAAATTGCAATAGATCAAGTAGACTTGTCTCTATTCTTAGCTCATTAGAAACCTCTACGAATAATGTTACTTCATTATTCATCAAGTTATGTGATGCATCTATCTTCCTTTAGGAAATCAAAGATAAACTATCTAAGATATATGAAGACTTGAAGGCAAGTGCACACTAGTTTTCACTTGACCTGAGCTACAGTTTTGCTCATTACTCAAAGATTAGATTTATGAATAATATGTAAGAAAAATTATTAAGGGAAGAAGCCAAGATTAGGGCCACACTTATGGACATCAAAGCATGATTCTTCTGAACATGGATGCATTGTAGAAACACATTACACATGCCAAAACTCTCATCCATGATAATAACTTCTCCATAGCTGATCACATGATGGAGTTATTAGCAAAAGTACATATTGCATTACATGCAAGCAAGGGGTTATAGGAAAATTGGGACAAGACAATATCATTGATTTTGAAGATACATTCTGACTTCTAGTCACATTTTGGCATTACCATGTAGCATATTCCTTTGACATTAATGTCAAAAAGTGGGAGAAAATGAGAAGATGCAATAAAGGGGGAGAAGATGTAATATAAAGACATGAGATATATAGTAAGTAAAATGTATATATATGTATGTGGGAGTATCATAATATTATACATATACATGTACAGATAATAAAAAAACATCCCTTACAAAAACAATTTTGAAAAATCTCAAAAACAGAGTATGTTACCAAGCCGAACACACAGGATGGAGACTAAAGATTGTTTTGAGCATTGAAATTTTGAGAAGTCAATTTTTGATTGATAATTATTTTTTTCACTAATGCGAAAGGGGGAGATTTTTGACATTATGGTCAAGTTTGTTTATTAGTGATACACACTTAATCAAATGGTTAGCAACTACCAAGCTTATCTTGTAGTTTGCTATGTTAACCAAGTAATTTAGGTTCTACCCAGTTCTATATTTGCTATCAAGTTCCAGAAACAATATTCAGTTCACATCGAGTAGTATCTACTAAGTTGATGATTATTAGTATAAACCAAGCTTCATAGTGTTTACCGAGTTGCACAATGCAAATCGAGGTCTCTAGTGTTTACTGAGTTTGCAACATCAGTGATGTGAATCTAGTGTTGACCAAGCTAGGATGTGTCAACTAAATGATTTAGTTTATATCGAGCTCATAGTGTTAGTGTTGACCAAGCTTTGCAGTGTCAACCAAGTGATTCAGTTTATATGCTGAGTTTGGCAGTGTTCATCGAGTCACCAGTGCTAACCAAGTTTAGACTACTTGGAAGTGATTAGTATGAACTAAGATTCTACGTCTACTGAGAGAATGATGATGGTGTGTTTTTGCAATGGTTTCCAAGTATTAGAACCTCACTGAGTTTATCTTCAAAACCCAAGTACTAGTAGTTGGGCCAACTTTGTTTATTTTTGTGAAACTTTTATTGTAGCTAACTTTGATGAATTGTAACTTGGATTGGTATATATGTAATGTATTGTATCACATTCAAAGAGAATAAATAAGAGAAGAATATGGAAAGATATGTGTAAGAGAAGGAGTGTGAAGTAAGAAGGCTACAAGTAGTACAAGGAGCATCAAAGATTTATCTATGACAACAAGGTGATCATCACACTCCAAAGGAATCTTAACCAAAAAATCAAAGTTATAGATTAGAGATCAACCATTGGTTCATGCTAACAGGTGGAACAATTAAATCCTTTCACAAGGTAGACTTAATAGTCTTCTTTAAATCTCTTTACTGAGTGCATACTTCATTGTATGTTTTGCAAATCCTTTCACAAGGTGGACCTAGCAATCCTTATTGCTCCTAATAGGGAAGATCATTAGAAGTGATCAATTGAAAGCCTTAACAGACCAACTTTATACTATTGTACTAAATATTGTGGGTATCATCTCTGGTCCGCCTCACAATAGGTGTATAATAATCATGCCAAAGGCCATACTTAGGAACAATTTATTCAATCTAAGGACTATTTTTCCAACTATGAGGTGCATTTAATTTTATTAACCCAGGGATGTATACTGGAAATGGTCGGCACAGTATGTGCACTAGGTTTCTTAATGAGTCATTATTCTTATGCTACAGGAAAGTAAAATGCAACGAAAGAACCTACACTAGTGTTGTAGGAAACTAACACACTTAAATCTTTACTGAAATGAATACTGGAAATGCTAACATATATTCCAACTTAGTTCATCTACTATAACTATTCTTACAGATGTTGTAGGAACACTCACAAAATATGATGCTACAAGAAGGAACTTATAACTTCTACCTACATTACTAAAGATGCTTGAAAACAAATATATACTACTCTAATCTAATCCACCTCCCAAGTAGGCCTCATTGGTTGGATTCTACTAATCTACTAACATAGAATGTAAACCAGTAGCTATTCCATTATGTTCTAGAAATTCATTACATGAGAAAAATGCTTGAAACTGTAAAAATAACTCATTGCAAGCATCAACAGTTTCTTGTCATAAACTTTCTTCTAACTTTTTAACACTATGGGTCTGATCTTTATAAATAGAAGATCGATGCTTATTTAGAAACATAAAAGCAATAAAAATTAACTTCAAATCTGCCAGAGAAAAAGGAAGAAAAGATAATAGCTCAAGGTGGGAATAATAAAGTCTGCACAACCGCTTTGTCACAATAATAAATGCTATGAAATATAACAGTTCTTCATAGCTCCTCTATATTAGTGGCCGTGTCCCTTGGTACCATTATGACTTTTTCTACTACAACTTAACATCTTTTCTCCTTGAATGCTATTGTTTATGTTCAACATTTCCCTTTGAATGCTTTTGACCATCTTGAGCTCCTTTTGCTAATAGGTTAGTTATTATGCAGAGATATTTGCAAATAAGCATTATCCAATTAAATTCAAATACGAGAACACACATTCTAATGGTTATATGAAATACTAAATTATATATATAATATTGGAATAATATAACATACTATCTACCCATAGGTTAATCATTAGTTCAAGTAAACATGAGTTCACAAATGTCTTGGTGGAAGTAAAATAGAGTGTTTAAAACTATCATAAAATAGAGACAATAATTAGCCTCATCATCTGCCCCTTGGTAAACTGATGCTTGTCCTCAAGCATTACATTTTCTAGTCGGTGACCTGAATTCCCCAACTTTAGTCCTTCCTTTCCTACTACTCTTGAAGGTAGTAGAATCCTTATGTTCTTTCCCAAAATTCCCTTCTATTGTCCTCCTGCAACTTGTCAAGTCTGTCAACATTAATATCATATAGGGGCCACATGAGCATTGGAGGTTGCATAGTGAGTGGGCACCATAGTTCTAGTCTAGTCTATTTCCCCAACTCTATATACTTTGAAACTCGATGAAGGGCAGCCTCTAAGTTGATAGGATTGTGTGGCTCTGATCTTTTAAATGTCTTAGGTAATTTGACCCACCTACTTTTAGCACCAACCATGGCTCTTTGAAAGGAAAAGTAAGTTAGGTTCTCATATTTTGCATACATTGTGGTTCTAGCATCGAAGATTCTATCCCTTACTCCCTTGTTCTTATCCCCATAAGTTAATCTAAACCAATCCTTAAGAAATTCTTCTGTTTTACCACTCTCAACTCTTAATGATAGGGGCTCTATTTTTTCCTCATCTCTGTAATTATTCAATTGTCATAATTAGCTTCATTATGTATCTAGGACATCAAAGCCCTTAAATGTATATCCCCTATATAGAGGAAAGGATTCCATTGAGTTTCTACTAGAATGAAATTTTTTGTATACATATAACTCACAGAGCAAGCTTTGCTGCCAGGATGACAAAGTCTGGTATAAACCATAGGATTCCTGAGTTGATTTGAATTTTGCATTTATGTTCTTGAGGGTTAGCATAAGTTGGAATAAAATGAATTGTTCCTTTAAACACATAACATAAATCGAGGTGGTGGTCTACAAGCAAGTTCTTGATCAACCAAGTTGAGGGCATGATGCATCCTTTGTTTTTGGTTTGCTAATTGCTCTTTCAAATTTGTAATTTAGTCACCTAGAGACACTATGTCTTTCTTCATTTTCTTCCTCTCTTCTTCCCATAGGGCTACAACAAACATATGTTGTCCAAATAATTGGAAAATAAGTTTATGTAGGGTAATGGAACCACTTTCCTCTTCATAGTTATTTTTCCTCTTCCTCTATTCCTTCCATAATTGCCTTACGAAATCTGTAAGCCATGTTAGTCTATAGGGAACTAGGCCGGTGTTTGAATAAATTGACTCATTCATTACGTGAACTATTTGTTGGCCTACTAGAGGATCATTTTGATTTTGATTTACTTCAACCCTACATTCTTCATTAGGGTTTTTAGGAATGTTTACAGTTTTAGGGTGAGAAGGAGAATTATTGGGGATAATTTGTATTGGGGATTCTTTAGTAGATGGTTTAGATGAAGTAGACTGAGTTTCTACTATCACTTTAGAAATTTGTCTCCTCCTTCTAGGACTTCTTCTTATAGGGGTCTCCTCTAGTATCACAACCTTCTTCCTACTTCTTCCTTTTGATGTCTCTGCTGTAGGAGTAATTGTTGCAGGACCTGTCTTAGTTTTCTTTTGTTTTACGACTGTAGGGTTTGGCTTTTCTATTACTGGAGCTAAGGTCTCCTCTTGTAATTTTTGTTTTCTCTTTGCTCGAGAAGAGGTAGGTTTTTGAGTCTCTTGAATAGGTAAAGACATAGTTTCTTTCACATTCTCTTGCACATTGCCAGCTTTAGCATCTTCAGTGCTTTTCTCAATAGGTTCATTAGTGCAAACTACATTCTCCTCACTGAGCTATTCATTAAGGATAGCTTGGGGTTGTAGGGTTTTAGCTTGGACAAATTTTGTCCATGCCATAGGAGAGGCATCCCTAAGTGATCTTTCTATGAGTAATTTAATTAGGGCATGATGGGTGACAAAATTGTCCTTCTCCTTTTGGGTTTCTTTAGCACTAATGCATAACATGTTATAAGAGAAATTGGGAACATTTACTGGACAATTATACCTTATATAGCTAAGCAATTTAAAATGATGTGCGTGTAAACATGAAAATCTTCCTTCATAGGTGAGGTACGTAATGATGTGCATAGCTAGCTCGTATGGTGGCAGAAGAGATGTCCTTTTGCAACCTTGCTTGGTAATATCCAACTGAGGATTAGTTGGTATGACAAACTGAACCCTGGCTGATCTTGCATCATGCATATTAGGATAATGTTCTCCTATTGATGGTAACTCTGTTACTTTAGCTATTTGCTCTTCTATAGCAACTATTGTTAAACCCCATATAATAGCTTCTTCTTCATTAAATGTTCTTGTAAATTCTACAGCTACTTCTTCATCAAACATAGTTGAACTTAGGAAATACCCTAACCAACCACACACATTAAATCTCTTCACTATCTCTACATCTGAGAGTAAAATAGTATGCTCCATTGGTTCTCATCATTGCAATTGTCCACCCATTCTGTCTGACAATTTCACTCTTTGCTATGTTTGCACTATTTCCCTTCTATGAATTTAGGCTTTCAGACCTATTTTCACATTTTCTTCTTTTCTTTTTTAGTTGATTAATGTCATAACAATTTGTTTATGAGCAAAAATAATGTGGTTTATCATGGATATGTGAAAATCATTCAAAAATAGAATTTGGATCACTTGAAAATTAAATATGGGTCACATCACAGCCTGACAATAAGGAATCATTGAAGAATAAGGGGTATGACACCTAGACACTTGTGTTCTTATAGAAATTGAGTTTCATAAATGAAGTATGGAGATTTGGGAAAAAATCTTCATGAATAAATAGGAATGTCATTGGGTTTTAGTAACCTTCCCTGTCCCCCACGAAATATGGACAAGTGTCCACACTTGTCAAACTTAGTATGGGGTATGGAACTGGCATAACATTGCCATAATATAAATAATGCAGCATTATATATAACCAACAAAATCAATCTAATATAAATAAATTAAGATTTGAAAAGCTTATACCTGTGAGTTGATTGTTGGATGTACCAAAAGTGGTAGAAAGTACATTAGCATTGATAGCATACGTCAGCAAACTTGTAGTGTTTATTGAAAGCATTGAAAAATGATGATGTGGAAGGTGGGTGGGTGGTAGGTAAAGAAGTGAGATGATTTGGAAAAGAAGAATTTAGAAGATGAATGGAGAAATTTGGAACTTTATGTAGTCATAAAGTTTTTATTTTGGGCATGCACAAAGAAATTAATATTGAAGAGTTGTAGGCAGGAGGTTAGCACCTTCTTTTGTAGGAAGAGTTACCTAGTGTACATTTGAATTTGGCCGTTGAAACTATTGCAGGAAGTCCTCTTTTGTTTGAGGCCATTTATATAACTTGAGTCTATGATCATTGACTAATAATTTAAAAGGAACTAGATCAATGGTAGTTAATTGGACGGCTCCATTTTCAAAGACATGGTTAATTTCATATGGACCCATCCATCTTGTCTGCAGCTTGCTTGGCATATCTTTAAATCTGGAATCATATAGTAGTGCCTAGTAACCAACTTGAAATTGTTTATTGCTATTGTGGGATTCATGCATTGTTTTCTTTGCTTTTGTATAATTTTAGTGCATTCCAGAGCAACCTTGTGCATTTCATCCAAGGAATTAAGATGTAGAAGACATTCTTTCTGTGTTGCAGGAAGTTCAATGTTCAACTCCAGTGTGGTTCTTAAAGTTTTATGTTCAAATTCAATGGAAAGCATTTCTATTTTCCCATATAGGAGCTCAAATGGTGTGACCCTTATAGTAGTCTTCCATGTTCTTCTATAGGCCCAAATAGCTTCTGGTAATCTACTATTCCAATCCCTATGGTGCAAATGAACTATTTTTGTTAAGATAGCCTCTATCTCCCGATTTGTGACTTTTTCTTGTCCATTAGTTTGAGGGTGATAGGGACTTGATTTCTAGTGCTTGATAATATATTGTTTCATCAATTTTGTGATTAAATTAGAAGTAAATTGTGCACCTTGGTTAGTGACTAGTTCTTTAGGTATACCATAGGAAGTACAAATTTCTTTATACAAAAATTCTATAACTTTGTGATCACGAG
Source organism: Cupressus sempervirens (assembly GCA_028749045.1). Lineage (NCBI taxonomy): Eukaryota > Viridiplantae > Streptophyta > Pinopsida > Cupressales > Cupressaceae > Cupressus > Cupressus sempervirens. The sequence continues at coordinate 631,659,190 of CM053787.1, forward strand.
CATGCTTCATGGCTTTCACTTCAACCCATTTTGTTAGGTAGTTAGTGCACACAAGGATATATGGTTTCCCATTGGATGGAGGATCAATTGGACCAATGAAGTCCATACCCCATTTTTCAAATGGTGTTAATGCCAGTTGTGGATTGAGAGGCATTTCATCTATTCTTGTTGGTCACCCCATCCTTTGACACTTGTCACACTTTCGTGTACAGTTGGCTGCATCTTTGTGAAGCGTAGGCCAATAGTAACCAGTTGTTAAAATTTTCAAGGCTGTTCTTTTTTCTGCAAAGTGCCCTCCACATGGTTCATTATGACATGCATGTAGAATGTCATATGTCTCATCCTCTCTCACACATCTTATCATAACTTGATCAGGTCTAGTGTAAAATAAGATATTATCAATCCAAGAAAAATGGAAACTTTTCTTTGCAAGCATCTTCTTTTCCTTATAAGAGAAATATTCTAGCATTTTATTAGCTGCAATGTAGTTAGCAACGTCTACATACCATGGAGTTTGAACAGCAATATGAAATAAATGCTCATCTGGATTCTTGATAAGTAATCAGCTACCACATTGGCTCTTTTAGGCTTATCAATGATGGTGATATCAAATTCTTGCAACAATAGTAACCATCCTACTAATTGACCTATTATAGTAGGTTTGTTCATGGGATATTTAATTGCTGCATGATCAGTATGAAAAAATATGGGATAGCCAATTATGTAATGCCAAAACTTGTTTAGAGCATAAACTACTACTAATAGCTCTTTTTTAGTCACTGTGTAGTTTAATTCTGGTCCATGAAGGCTCTTGCTAATATAATATATTGCATTTTCAAGATGTTGAGATTGTTGTCCTAGAATTGCACCTATGGCATAGTTAGAAGCATCTATATATATGTGAAAAGGCAAAGTCCAATTAGGGCCTTGTAAAATTGGGGTTGTAGTGAGAAGTTTCTTAAGCTACAGGAAGGCTTCATTGCATTTTGATGTCCAAATGAATTCAACGTCTTTGATTAGTAATGTATACAAGGGACTAGCTATTTTGTTGAAGTCTTTAATGAAACGTCTATAATATCTAGGATGACCTAGAAAAGATCTTACATCTTTCAGTTTTGTGGGTATGGGCAATGTTTGAATTACCTCTATCTTAGTTAGATCCACTTGTATTCCTGCAGCTAATATGAAATGACCAAGTACCACACCTTCTTGCATGAGCATGAAACATTTTTCACTATTAAGTGCCAGATTATGTTCTTGACACCTTATCATAACTTTTTCAAGATTCATCATTGCTTCTTCAACGGTGACTCCAAATGTTGTGAAGTTGTCCATATATATATATATATATATATATATTTTCATACAATCATGTGATATATCAACAAAGATGCTAATAATAGCTCATTGAAATGTTGTAGGAGCATTACATAGACTAAATGGCAAAACAAAGTATGCAAAAGTTCCCCATGGGCATGTGAATTGGTTTTATCTTGGTCTTCAAAAGCAATACTGATTTGATTATAACCACTATACCCATCTAGAAAAGAGAAATACTTCTTTCCAGCTAGAGTGTCTTGAACTTGATCTATGAAAGGTAAATGAAAGTGATCCTTTTTGGTGGCTTTGTTCAATTCTCTATAATCTACACAAATTTTCCATTTCCCTCCCTTTTTGGGCACTATGACTAGGAATGATACCCATCTACTATCAGATATAGGATAAATAAAACCAACATCAAGCAATTTTTACAATTTAGTTTTAACTATTTCTCTAAGGCTTGGATTTATCCTTCTCTAGGGTTGACAGAGTGGTAGACACCCTTCATTGATGTATATTCTATGAGTGCATAATTTAGGACTCAACCCTTTCATATCACCATAATCCCATGTAAAAGCCTTTTCATGCTTTTGAAGTAGCTTTGTTAATTGTTCCATTTGTATGGATGATAATTTAGGGTTAACATGGAAATTATGACCTTTGGACAGCTCAATAGTAGTGGTAGACTCTATCAAAGTAGCTTTAGAAATTGGACTTGTATCTAATTCACATGGTAAAAGTTGATGAAGAATGTATGGTTCTTTGAGAAAAGTACAATTCTCATCACATTCCTTGTATGTGGTTAATTCTAACACTGAACTTTCAAATACATCTTTTTCTACCACACAATTGTTAGTAAGAATACTCTGAAGTATTGAATCCTCTTCCTACAACTTTAGAAAGGATTATCTATGTAACATCATAAGTTATTCTATAAAGTTTAATTCTTCTTCTTCATCCCCTAAATCTAGCCAGACAGATGTGCTTAAGTCTGGTAATGGTTGTGCTGGAGGATACATATCAAAGTTCTTTGTTGCTTGACCATTTCATATGGTCATATTTCTTGATCTACAAATTATATTTGCATCAACTATAGCTAACCATGGTCATCCTAGGATGACAGGGTAACCAGATAAATTAACTTTGGGAGATAGGATCATGAAATCTGCAGGGTACTCTAGAGAGTCTAAGGTTACAACTATGTTTTCTATCATCCCATCAGGAGTGATAGTAGAACTATCTGTAAGTTGTAGAATTGTTGGAGTAGCCCTTAATCCTTCTACTTTCAAAATTTTCATAGTATCCTTAGTCATGACATTTATAGTAGCACCAAGATCTATTAAAGCATTTTTTAATAGACTAACCATTTATACTCACATTCACAACTGGACTACCTAGATTAGAATATTTTGGAGTGACCAATTTTGCTAACATAATGTCAGCCAATTGTCCCACAACATGGATTGTAGTTGGTTTCTTTTTCTTTCTCCCAGTCTTCTTCAAGCAGGCTTCTCTAATGGCTTTTCCATAGATAGGAACATCTTGAATAGCTTGAAATAGGGGTATTTGGACATGCATGTTTTTAAACTAATCAACAATATCAAAAGACTATTTCTCTATTTGTACAAGTTTACTTTGTACAAGATTCTTTGGAAAAGGAGGTTCCACCACTAGTTGAGCTTGGGTTGAGATAGTGACTTTGGTTGGGTCAACCTCTTTAGGGACTGGGGGTTCTGATGATGTAGGAGCATCTGGTATTTTAGTTATAAGAGGTTGTTTAGGTGTTGGTAAAGTTGTCCCAAATCTTAGATGTATATTTGCAACATTCAGAGTGTAATCAGGATATTGCTGAGCATCAACCATACACATGGGTTGTTGCAGCAGCTGGTTATTTGGATTTGGCTGAGATTGTGCAAGTAACTGTGTCTTCTTTTGATGTCCAAGATTCATAGGTGGTGGCATTAGTGTAGGTTGTTGAGCTGGGGGTGGTAATTGTGGAGTACTAGTATTTTGGTTAGCCCACTATTGAGGTCCCCTCCATTGGTTTGTAGACTGCCAATTCCCCTAAGATGGTTGCCATGGGTTTTGCTGGTTCTACCATTAGCTCTGCTAGTTGGGCCAGGATGGTTAGGAGTTCTGAGGCCATTCAGACTATTGTAGATTATTTTTCCAAGCATTACTGCAATTAGGTTGATTATATTGTGGGGGTCCTTGGGGATTATAGTTTTGCTATTGGTTACGATTTTTCCATTGATTATCATATAAATTTAGATTTTACAAAGGATCTTGAGGCATACCTTGATGTTGGGCCTATGGTCAGCGTTGAGCAACAAAGAATACTTGCTCATCATATCCATCTATCTTGATGAACTCAATTGGAAGATGCTAGTTTTCCATGCTGACAGCCAGTTTGCATTGGCAATCCTTCTTTTGCTTCTAGCAATGAGGGTAGTATTCAGCTAGTTGTAATTCAGCTTTTGCATGCTTCTTCTTTGCAGTCATTGTGTCGAGATGTGTAGTGACATTATTCATAATGTCTTGCTCGAAATCTAATAGTAGGTTAGATATCTCAAGCTTTGAAATACCTTGGTTGATTCCTTTAGTGACTATGGAATGAGGTCCTCGACCTTTCTTCATAGTTGACCTTGAATAGTTATGACAGATCTTCTTGAGGTCATCCCAGGAAGCTTGATATACATCACCACCAGCCATCAGTTCTAGTGCTTCTAGACAATTATCATTCACACCTCTTAGAAAGACTAGCTTTTTAGAATCCTTAGATAACACACGATGAGGGTTCTTTTGTAGTGTATACAAGAAATGTGAAACATAGTCTTCCAATGTTTCTTCCTCCTTTTGTGATATCCTGAAGACATCATCTCCTCTTGAACTAGATGCTTTGCAATACTCTTTATATTTATCCAGAAATAGAGTTTGCATTTAATCCCAAGTTTTTGTTGCATTGGCTCCTAAGCCCATTAACTATCATAAAGCTGACTCTTTCAACGTTGATGGAAGCAACTTGAGCTTATGAGCATCAATGTTATAGTCAAAAGTATGATAGAGTATGTTGAATTCAAACAAGAAAGTACCAGGGTCTTCAGTTGCAAGGCCATAGAGCTTTAGAAGAGCAACTGCAAGTATATTCTTGAGATTATCAGTATTTATGAGGCTTGGGAGAGGAAATGGAAAAGTACATTGTGCCATTACTGGAGGTATTAAATTATGAGGTTGCTATTGAAAAGGAACATTGGGTACTGGATTATTAACAATAGGTGGATTTAGAGCAATATTATCAAGGAAACTAACCAAAATTTTAGCAAAAGGTTGAAGACCACTTGTATCTATAGATTATGCTCTTGAGGATTATTTTGCAGAAAAAATAGGGCTTGGGTCTTCAAAAGGCAACTCAACTTCTTCTTCTTCAATTTCTTCATTCAAATTAATAGACTCTTATGGAAGAAATCTACCATATTCATCTCGTCATCTTCCTCTTCGATGCATGCAATTGAATTCTTCACATTGGTGAAGAAAGCTTTAAGATTGCAAATTTCTAAAAAAACTTAACTAAGAACTATGGCTCAAGAATGCTCCTAACTTGACACCAACCCTGCCAACGGTGCCAAAAATGGTTTGCCTCACAATAGGTGTATAATAATCATGCCAAGGCCATACTTAGGAATAGTGTATTCAATCTAAGGACTATTTTTCCCACCATGAGGTGCATTTAATTTTGTCAACCCAGGGACGTATATTTGAAATGGTCGGCACAATATGTGCACTAGGTTTCTTAATGAGTCATTATTCTTATGTTGCAGGAAAGTAAAATGCAATGAAAGAACCTACACTAGTGCTACAAAAAACTAACACACTTAACTCTTTATTGAAATGAATACTAGAAATGCAATGAAATGCTAACATATATTTCAACTTAGTTCATCTACTATAACTGTTCTTACAGATGTTGGAGGAACACTCACAAAGTATGATGCAACAGGAAGAAACTTATAACTTTTACCTACAATACTAAAGATTCTTGAAAAAAAAATCTATACTACTCTAATCTAATCCACCTCCCAAGTGGGCCCCCTTGGTTGGGTTCTACTAATCTACTAACACAGAATGTAAACCAAGAGCTATTTCATTATGTTCCAGAAATTCATTACATGAGAACAATACTTGAAACTGTAAAAATAACTCACTGCAAGAATCAACAGTTTCTTGTCATAAACTTTCTTCTAACTTTTTAACACTATTAGTCTGATCTTTATAAATAGAAGATCGACACTTATTTAGAAACATAAAAGCAAAAAAAACTAACTTCAAATTCGTCGGAGAAAAAGGAAGAAAATATAACAATTCAAGGTGGGAATAATAAAGTCTGCACAACCACTTTGTCACAATAATAAATGCAGAGAAATATAACAGTTCTTCATAGCTCCTCCATATTAGTGACCGTGTCCCTTGGTACCATTATGAATTTTTCTACTGTGGCTTAACATCTTTTCTCCTCAAATGCTATTGTCTATCTTCAACATTTCCCTTTGAATGCTTTTGACCATCTTGAGCTCCTTTTGCTAACAGGTTAGTTATTATGAAGAGATATTTCCAAATAAGCATTATCAAATTAAATTCAAATATGATAACATGCATTTTGATGGTTATATCAAATACTACATTATATATTTAATATTGGCAAAATATAACATACTATCTACCCATAGGTTAATCATCAGTTCAAGTAAACATGAGTTCACAAATGTCTTAGTGGAAGTAAAATAGAGTGTTTAAAACTATCATAAAATAGAGGAAATTATTAGCCTCATCAATCTCCAACCCAAATTTCCTTTCTATTTGGAAGGTTTTTGGGTACCATATCTTGTGTCAGAGTGTTATGAATGTTTTAATGCTTTCAATTTTTCATGCATGCAATTAGATCATAATACATATGAATGATTAATTGGGGAAATAAGAATAAGTTTTATTGGTTCTTGATTCACCCCTCCCCTCTTAGTAACCTAGCCTATATTATATTTCCAACATTTAAGACCCTCATTTTTGTGTGGGAACTATTGCTTCATACTTAGAGAAAGATGGCCAATCCATACTTACAACAATCTTTTGATATTATTGGCACAGATAACATTCCCATTAGCAGCTCTTTGCATTGACACTAAATTATGTTTTAGACAACACTCCATGATGACAAAAAATAATTTGTGATTTAGATACTTATAGATAAAATTGATAGACTATTATCATTTCCAATCCTTGAATGTGAGATGTCAACACCAATGATTAATGAAGGTACTTCTGATATAAGAGGTAAATTTTTCCTATCCTTATAAACCAATAGTGAAAATTTCCCTCCTAACTATTTAATAACAATTGTCAAATTATTCTAGTTAATACCAAAGATGCTATTAAGATAGAAAAATCATTTTCTTATGAAGGAACATCCACCTTTGCATTTATTTTTTATATAAAAATGGCAATGTATTTAGGTTTACACATTTTTACATGGTCCATTCTAGTTAATATCAAAGATGATATTAAGATAGAAAAATCATTTGCTTCTGAAGGAACACCCACCTATGCATTTATTTTCAATATAACATTGGCAATGTATTCAGGTTTACACTATTTCACATAGTCCGGTAAGAAACACTGAGTCCAAATCAAAAATTATTTTTATAGAAGCTACAATTGATGACAAAAATAAATTAGTATATTATTCCATGGTAACAATATATTTTTCATTTGGTGATTTTAAAAATAATCTAAAATCCTGACAAAATTACATTACAAACCATATAGATGTTTGCTTTATGTTTGGTGCATAATGCACATTATTAGTTCAAGATGACTCTTGTTTTTATCCATACAAATCTGCATCAGATGTCTTAACACACCATCAACATTGCTATGTACCTCATCTGCAGGTGGTGCTGATGGTAGAGGATTCATGTTTTGTAGATAATTCAAGTACCATGATAAAGGTTAACCTCACTGCCCTAACCCAATACACAACCAATATCAAAAGGATGGCTTAAACTACATAAAAGATAACCATCTCTAAAAAAAAATTCAATGTATATAGTTGATGTGTGAATGTGGTGTAATAATCAACCCATCGTTGACTTACCACACCATATTGCTTACTTAGGTTAGGTAGTTTTTGACAAAATTCTTTAATTTCTCCAGCAAAGACACCTCGAGAAAAGTTTACCAATAACTAATGTGAAATTTTGGTGCCCTTAAATGCCATCAACAACACCAAATAGTAAGCCAAATCAGAAATGAGTTACAAATAATAAATCTCACTTGCACTGGCAAAGCCATAAATCAATACTAGAATCTAAAATATTTTGTCATTTCAATTTACATTAAAAAATACTTCTTATCAAAAACACATTAAGAATATTGTAAAGCAATGCAAGATAATTTATAACTAAAAAAGTGTAATCTTTCTCAACTTTAATGATATCAAACTCAAATTCCCAAATTAGATTTTCCAAATTCGATTCTTAGATTTTCAAAGTAGGTTATCTTTGCCTCTGTTAGTTTTTTGTAATAATTATAAAGATTAATCACCCTTTGTGCTTGAACGTGCAAAATATGAAGACTTAAATAGTCTTTTTCTTGGGTAAATATGTAAATACTCACCCAAAGTCAAAGTACATGTGATCTTTTCACTCCATCACCACATTACAGATGGAAAACCATGGGAAACCTTTTTGCTTGGCAGTTTTGTGGTTTGCCTAGGTAGGTCTTTTCTCACCAATATTTTTTCAAGTCTCAGGTAAGAAATATCACAAAACATAGAGGTTGAAGGGGGTGAGAAGTGAAGCATTTGAGTAGTAAAAGAATGAAAGTGTAAGGATGCTCTCAATCAACAAGTCAAACTCCCAACACCTGTGGAATACTAATCACCTTATCTCCATCATCCTCAAAACATGCAAACTTTTGACCTTTATCTTTAAAAAAATCCCTACAAGCTCATTTTCACAACCAATACTTAGATGACAACTCTAAGAAACCATAGGAATTTTGATTGAAAGCTTGTCCAAACAAAAAAATCTTATTATTTCAATCAAAATCCCTAATTGATAGAAATTCCCAATGAAAGCCTAATTTCCACCCTATGATGGAGTTGTAATTTCTTAAGTTTGATCTTCATTTTGATTAAGTTCTTTGTGAAGCAATTCTTGATGAAATTATTAATCAATTGCTCATTTCCAACTTGTATTGTGAGAAAAATTCCAACTCCTAATAGATTTCCCCTACCCTTGGTTAGAACTTAGGATTCTTAACAATTATCAGGATTATAATTTAAATTGTGAGAAAAATCCCTATTAGAGGTTAAAATATGACCTCCTTGAGGGAAATCATTTGTGAGGGGTTAGTAGGGGTTAGTAGTAAGGGTTTATGAGATATTTTGGTTTTAAAGGTTGTCCTTAAGCCTTTTAGAAGTTTTTCTAGATGGCTTGGAATGGTGTGTTGTTGTCAACTTGACAACAAATTACTTGTTTTAGTTGGTAACAATCAATTTAGACTGGTACAAAGATAGTTAGGAAGTAGTTAGTCAGTCTCTAGAAGAGCTAGGGTTGATTTTAAGGCCTTGTATGATGGAAGAGAAAAATACTTATGTTATTAACAATAATGGGAAATAAATCGTTATGAGTCTATAGGATGGTAAGATGGCATGGGGAATGTCAATGAAATGATTGATGAGAAGAAGAGAGTTCCTAAGGTGTAAGGAACATGAAGACAATATGAAAGTACATACTAGTTTGAGGAGGAATGATGGTGCTTTGGAGCAAGCAACCATCGAGAATGCTAATTCAAAGCTATGTGGTCCATCTTTGATGCAAAGCCCTCCATTGTCACCTTAAGTAAACAAATTCAACTTGAGGATCCAAGAAGAAACTTAGAATCAATTCAAGGAATGAGTCCTACTCAAAGATCAAATGGATTTCTTTGACTTTGTAAGTCACTCCCACAACCATGCTCATGAGTTTACTAACACTTTTCTTTGTTCCCATCTCTCCAAGCACCAATACCTCCTAGGCCACTTAGTGCACCTAGTGTTTCCACCATACCAAAAATCCAACTGGGCTTCACACCTTGATTGTAACACCTTATATCATCTTAAAATGGTACATTTTCCATGTTACAACTTCCCATTTACTCCTATCCACTCATCTTCAACCCTTTCTCTTCTATAGCCTTTCTAGGCCTACCTAGTAGCCCTTCCAACACTAAAACCAACAATTCTCTCCCAAAACCCCCAAAAAATATATCAAGGTTTTTATACTTTCAAATACTCTTTTTAGAGTTACTAAGTTGATATCATTCTCAGACTGACTTGACTGATGAACAATTCCTTCAACTCCTAACCCTTCAACTAGGCCTAATTAGCCCTTGCCCAAAGAAGTAACTCTATCATCCACTAATCTTTAGGATTCCACAACCCAAAATAGTCTTGAAAAAGGATTAAAATATGGATTAAAAATTATTAAAGGAAAAGAAGGCATCAAAAACTATGATCAGGAGGAAATAAGGCATCAAAATATATGATTAGGGGAAAAGAAGACATTAAGTTTTTCACAATTTTGTAAACTGCCATACTTGTTGCTATAGAAAGACTTATTCATTAAAATATAAATGAAAAAGTTACTTTGAAATTATAAAATGTTGCCTCACCAAAATTGCAAATATTTCAACAACCTCATTCATTGCATCTCCAAACTTGGTCTTGCCTGCGTTAAACTTGCTAGGTCCTGCAATATCTTTTGTATGTCCAGTAAAGTACCTAAAGAAACAAAACATGGTCAATATATGAAATGTATGAAAGTGACAAATATTTTAGAATTATCTTTTTTTTCCAATTGTTGGTACTGATCATCATCATCTAGCAAAAGTTTCAATATATTATAAACTACAATGATTGAATTGCCAAAGTTTTAATTAAAGGAAAGAGTTTTTGGAATCACTACAACTTCCATATGGTCTATAGGATGAAGCTGCAAGTGGATTTTCTCCTTGGGCTTCTCTTCCTCCACATCACCAATCACCATTTCAATTTTCCTTTTTTATTAATATACAACTGCAATAGAGTAATTAAACCTTGAATAATTTTCTAGTTCCTTTAGCCAAAGAGTAGTCTCAATGTGTGTTGTTGCAAAGGCTACAAAAATCTCATTATGAGAACTTGATTATGTTTAATTTGAAATGATGCTAAAATTCAAGCTTTGGACCAAGGTACAGATGTCCATACCAATACGATGGAAGGAAGATATCCATAATAGAATGATGGAAGGGAGGTTTTGATTGGAAAAAGTGGATATATATACAATTGTAGTATCCCCAATGAGATATATTCCACAATGCTCACTTTTTTGATTGAGACATTTTGTCAAATAGTTAGCTTCCTATTAATGTATGATTGTTTGAATAATTTCTGTTGACTATGATTAATACTGGTACATTTGAAAGATATATTATGACCAAGGGCTAACATTTTATTTCCATTAAAAAGATATTGCAAGATATTCTCATTGATTTAGGTAATGAGAGAAATGAATTAACTGGATTTAATATGCACAAAAATAATATAATAATAAACTTATTTATTACAATACAATTCCTTGAATAGTTTGGAACAGTATACCAAATTTTAGATTAATATTTTTGTGGCAATGGCAAAAGTAGCATACTCGTTATAGACATTGAAGTTGGCTCCATTCATATTCCTTGGTACCAAATTAGCAAATATTGTAAGTGTAGAGTGACATTTCTTCACTCTATTAGGAACTTCTAGACCAAAGGAAGTCATTTGATTCTAAACGCTTAGCCCATATCTCCTACTCCATAATTCTTAAATGGACTGGGTACTTCAAAGTTGTGGACTTTTCATCCTATCCAAGCATCACACTTTTTTTGGATTTGCCCCTTGTAGCAACTGTTGCTATGATGATATAGATATTATCGATGTTGAAAACTCAATTATCCATCCCTACAAATTTCCATGACATTCTTCGTTTTCTACCTCCTACTTCTATTAGTCATGATTGATAAGGTAGGGGATCAATTGAATAAATACAAAAATAGAACAATTTAAGGTACTTTACTTACCTTATCAAAAGGATAATTAATACAAAAATTGCAACTGAGGCCAACCTTGCCAATAAATGTGGCAACACCATTCAGGTTAACTTGTTGTAACAAGAACCATTTCTATGTGTTCAAAATTTGAGCATGAAACTAACAATAGTGAATAGAAATAATATATAATTTGATAAGTTGGGAAGGGTCTAGGACAAAACCTATAGTGGAGTTTCTTCCCCATTATCCTTTGATATACTCACCATTAAAACACCCCACTCAGTATTTAATATTACTCTAGTAACCTATGATAAGCCAGTGCCAATTGATTAAACATAACCACAAAGCATAACATTATTTATTTAAGATAAATACTTACCAGTATTGTTCCATAGCCATCTGCCACATTACATCCATACATCAAAAATGGAATTTTTTGATCTTTGTGAACCTGCAACCAAAATAAAGAGTTAAGTTTATGACAATATCCTAGCAATTGGCATCAAAAGCTTATAAGATATCTATTACCTCAAAAGAATGCCATTGACACAACATAAGAGAGTTTTTCATATAATTTTTCTTTCCCCAATCATGCTGGATTCATCAATTGACAAGGAATGACCTTCAATTAGAATTCCATTTGTAGGGAACTAAAAAGAAATGATAAATGTCTAAGAAAACAATAATTCATTTCCAAAATAACATAATAAAAGAATGTATAAGATAATAATGTTAGGTAGTTTACACATATACCTGATCACCGATATTTAAAGGTAGAACATCGCCAATAAGAAGATAAAAAATGGAAACTTTAAATCTTCTCCCCTCAAATAACCTAAACATGTAATGCAAAATACTATCAAATCAAAGCAACTGAAAGTAGAAGAAAAAGAGAGGAAAAAACTTGTCTATTGGTGAAATACAAGATTGAGGAAAATAGAGACAAGATATATACCTGTAGTTGAATGTTCCTTTTTTCTTCATTCAATTTTTGGGATTGTAGAGACTATCGGTAGTCACTAATTATTGCAAACAAAAAAGACAAAGCACATAATAGTTTGTAAAATACAACACAATGCTCAAAAAAAGAAATTCTCATGTGAATACTAGTCCTTGAAAATGGTTTTCCACATAACATAAAGTATTTGGAGATAATGTTAGAAAAGAAAACTCTGTTAAAGCAAAAATATAGCTTTAGGTAACAAAAATTTGTCTGCAACCTATATAAAATTCAAAACCTCAATTTTGACTTCTAAATCAATTCACAAGATCTTCATTTTCTAAGAAAGATTTTCTACATATGAAAGGTAGAAAGTGCACAGATGAACAGAGAGTAGTCCAAATATTTCTCCCAAAAGAAAAAGCTACAATATGTAGAATGAAATCTTACCTGTGAAAAAAATTACAAGAATAACAACAAAAGCTATACATCCACCATCATACCACCCTTCCTTGATGCCCTACATGTTGCAAAGTGAAAATGTGTTGCTAACTTCAATGTTTTGAAGGAGAAGGATATTTAGCCATATTATTTGGAGAAATGCAAAAGGTGAAAATGATTCTATGGCTTACTTGAGTTAAAGCTTGCATCTACCTTGGTTGAGTATTGTCATTAGGGTCAAAATCATCATCTTCACTCATCCTTAAGTGTGAGGATTCTATTTTTTAGAATTTCAATGCCCATGTAGTATTGTAAGCATTTTCAATGAAAGGGATGGCATTACTTTCTCTTCCTTCACAATGGTGGTGGTAGGGAATCTCTTAATGAGCCATCAATTCATGAAGCCATCAAAGTCAAAGCACATTTTTGGGAAATTTTCTATGTTAAGTGTTGGAATTCATTCCAATTAAGTCTAATAAGAAATAAACATTCATTTGCATGTCTTTATTAATGTACAAACTTCCAATTATAAGCAGATACCAAGATAATTGTCAATAATAACACCAAATTTTTTTTGGAATTATAGGTGATAATTTTCTACACAAATTCAAGGCTTTAAAACATTAAGACAATTTTGGTGTACACTTGAGATATAATGCACACCTTACTATGAGCACCTTCAATTAGATCCAAGGTACTAGAAAGATGATTGAAAAATGGCCATGATATTTTGGTAGCAATTTGTAGAGCCTTTTGGTTTCCATGTCTACAATATTTAATCAATTAAAAGAAGTAGTGGTAAGGAGATCTTTAGAAGATTAAAAAGATAAAATGAAAATATTAATCTAATACCATGTTTATAGACAACAATAAAATATCACAATGTAGGCCATGTGATGATAACATATAGGTGTGCATTTAGGACAAGTTAATCTTAAAAATCTTTGGAAGAATAAGAATATAAGGCAAAATCATAGTTGCTACTTCTTTCAACCAATTTGGATATTGTAGTAATAAACTTGATGATGCTAGTTCAAGGCATAAATATGCAACACCATAAGCTTGTTCTTTTGATGCCTTGGAACTTGCAAAGATAGATAATATCAATAATGTGACTATTTAAAAAATAAAACAGATAAGGTACAAACATGCAATATATCAAATTTTATCAATAAAGTATTAGTATTCCACATATCTTAATGAGCATAATATCCTTGAGTCAAAGATAAAAATAGTTGGATGGGGCAGTAAGGGCTTAGAGAGTCATGTTGATGGGCTTAAAAAGATGCATCGTGCAGACTTTGCTACTAGAACCAATTTGGAGTGGCAAAAATCTTAATTCTCATTTATGAAAAAGTGGTAAGAATTTTTTTTCTTAATCAGATAAGCATCTCTCTTGGGCAACAAATTTTTTGGTTATTTTATGAAACATAAGGAAATCAACCAAGATAATATGTATGGCAGTATTAGATTCCTTAGAGGCTATCATTCCCATTTTATCAACTGGTCAACATAATTTAACCCTTTCACATATAAACCAAATGCTCTTCCTAGATGGGTAGCTCTAGTTTGGCTACTAGTTCAATACATCAATGAGATTGGGTTGGATTAGGGAAGCTTATTAAATTGCAAAGGGATTTTGTATAATGACATCTTAAAAAAAGTAGATGTACACCTTCAAATTGACCATAAAATAGAAACCTAGAACCATTACAAATTGTAGTGGTAGGAGAACCTGGACCATTAAACCCTCATTTTACCATGGTGAAATAGATGAATATGATATTATTAGTAATAAGAGATCAGATAAATCACATGTTAATCTCCTAACATATCAAGAACTATAAGTGATCATACTCATTTGAGAACATGAAATGACATCTATAGCATAATAAGTATTAACAAATGTAAAATAATTGTGATGCAATCTCTAACTAACAATATTTTCCTAAAGATCAAGTGGATCACCTTGAAAAAATGAATAGTAATATTGCTAGGAATCCCTCTAAGGTTCATTAGAATAGAGAGGAACCTAGAATTGTGGAAGTAGACAATGGAGAGATAGTAGAAAATGGGGTTAAGAAAATTTTTGCTGAGCTAGAAGTAATCCTTGATGATATGGGGATCCACACATTATCTAATTAGCCTTCCTTACATGAATCCTAATGATGGATCACTGGGTGTGATCCAAAACATTGATGTTAAAAATAAGCACACAATCTAATCCAGAAGTTACTAATTGTAAAGACATGGGGATAATTGAGGAGGAAAATAAAAAAAACAATATCAAGGAAGCTACAAGTAAAAATATTAATCCATTTGTTGAATGTCTTTGCAATAAAGTGTTTAGTGATCTACTTGAAAAGTTTGCAGAATGTCATGCCCAAAAGCTAGGGCAAACCACACACACAATTTTTTTTTATAAAAAATTTAAGAACAATGATTAAATAAGATAACATGGTCGCAAAAGATTTTAAATGTTTAACTATAATGGAACTAATTTGTTCCAGAAGTTTTAAGTTCAAATACCCAGGGTACTACGAAACTAGATGCAAGTTCACCATTGATACAAAAAAGTTTACAACTAGTTTGAACATTTCGTCAAAGGGATTATTAGGGAGAATTGAAAATTTCTTAGTAAATCAATGAATTAAATTATATGACTAATTCATATAACTAAATTCCTAATCCATCAATTTGCTTTAATAATTCCTTAAAATATTACCTCCTAAGGATGACAAACGATTTACACAATAACTGATTCAATACGTCAAAACGTCCTACCAACTGAAATGACATCTATCACTAAATTACATAACCTAGTTTAGCATTAATTTAATCATGATCAAATACTACAACCTTAAAGATGATCTAATTAACTAGGCCCTTTTTATTAAATTGATAACTTGAACTTCATTACAATTTTAATCATTTACTTTAGGCTTAATGTCATTAATTAACTTCTTTCAACTTCATTCTAATTACGTTTTAAAATTTAATCCAAAATCTAAACTAACCTTTAATGTACATACCATAGAGATAAACATTATTATGGATTATACTATCTACGTTTTAATTTTCAAATTTATTTCCTACGTTCTCATAATGATCTAATTTATATTAATCTATTGTTCACGATTGAAATTGGAGACTAGAATTATTTCAACTAAATCTATAAGTAAGACTAAACTTTATTTGAAACTATAATAAATTTAAGTCCACATTAATAATGCCAATATTAAAGTCAATCTAATCGATCTCTATTAAAACACAATGATACTAACACAAAATATACCCGAAACATGAATACACTAATTAGATTTGCTACCGAGTTAAAACTAATTTATAGATAATACTAATTTCAAATCTAACAATTTCTATCTAAAATTTATACTTCTCCAATTAAATTCTAACACAAAACTATAAAATCCACCACTTTTAATATTAAATACTAAAACCTACAATATTCTAATGCATTTTGGGTCCTAACTCCTTTACTATCACACACTGAAACAATACTAAAATCTAACAATTATCTTAACTAGAAATATGTTAATCTCAATTCAAAACTTTTAAATTTGAACTATTACAATCATCTAACAACTAAGATACCATTCTACTAACATCATTAAACATTAGATTTAAAACTTAGCTAAACAAACTTAAGTAAATATGTATAAAACAATAAACACTAACTACAAGCACCTAAGAACATTATGCTACTTCCTAACCGCATAACATATCTACTGATCTACATATTACATTAGTGCTAATCATGATTTAAAATAACAATAATTTATAACTAATACCAAATTATCCCATACTACCCTAGTCTACCTACTACCTAAACTGACCTATAAAACAACCTAGCCAAGTGGCCTAGCCACCACTTGGCTTCCCTACCCCTTAACTCACGCTGCCCAAAGTCCTTACACTGACACAGGCTTGTTAGCGCAGACCTGTCCTCTTCCCTTGCATGTGTGAGACTCATGCAAGAAGTCAAGCGCATAGGGGGGGAGTAAATAAGGTTTAGTTTAGAGTTTCAAAGGCTATACTTATTTAACCATCTCCCCATGCTCCCCTTAGTCGACATGACCACTGTACTTGTTGCAGTCGGTTGGAAATTGTCATGCCTGGCATTGAAATGGTAAGGTAAGAATGGGGGGGGGAGAGAAGTTAGTAAGGGTAGTAAAGACATAAAGTTTATTAGGCGAGTCTTATGGGAAGGAAGGGGGGGAATATCTAGCATAAAATATTACTTCAAACAATCTTATTTATTTTTATATATACATGATTTAAATAAAGTTTATTTTGTTGGAGAATCAAGATAGGAATATTCTCTGTGGCCAAGAGACTTAATTTGCATTTCTCCATACAATTTCCAGAGAGTTTTTTTACTCCTAGAGATGAATTTTTTTTCTTTCTTAAAAGCCAATTTTTGTCTAAGTGTTAACATGTTTTTCTTTGATATAATTTATGTTTTATAATTCATCATATATCAAAGGTATATGTACCTTTTCTTTTGAATTCGAGTAGATGCAAAATTTCATAATCTAATTTGATTTTGTCACTTATATAATTTAACGAGAGGAATGAATTTGTGATCACAATGTAGGATTTTTATTTCATCTTAACACTTAAACATCAAATGGGAAACCTCAACATATCAAATTGCTTTTCATCAACATTATTGGAAATTTGAAAATTCATAATTCAAAGACATTATCTATCATTCTATTTTCTCACATACATATGCAAAATTGGAAATCACATGAGGGAAATACAAGGAGGTTTTCATAATCTTTTTCTTTCTCTATTATTCATCCTGGTTCAAGGCTCCATCAGGAAAGAACCAGTAAGAAAACTTGATGTCTTTGCCAATGCATCAAAATTCAAATACATTTTACGTAATATTTCAATTCAAATGAAATCTCTTCAAAATCCTTCACAAGTGCTCTCTTCCAATACCTTCAAAACTACAAGGAAATACAAAGAGAAGACACAAGCTGACCTGGGTGAAATATCACAAAATCAAGAACACAACAAGCATACACCCCAACCTGGTTTTACACAATAGATCCAAACATAGGACCTGACTAGGGGGGAGGTGAATTTTTCCAATGGGAGATGTCAATCACCATGCCATAACATAGCCCTTTCGGGGCTAAAACTTCAAGAACTTTCATTCTTCTACAAGGCCCTTTCGAGGCTAATACCACAAGGATTTTCATTCCTTTCCATATTCAAGAATTCACAATATCAAACAAGGCATGTGATGACAAGTAGGGGCCCATACACCCTACCCTCTTTCCCTCCTCTCACCATGAGAGGAGACTCTACACCATTGAGGTCCAACTAAGGCCCTTCCCCCGTATATGACCAATTCTTCCCTATCCAAGGGTGAGTAATGCCCAAACAATCCCCATGAAATCCCTTCAAAACAAAACATCAAAACAAGCATAAGAAGAACATCAAAAACAAGTTAAGATCCCTCCAAATCAATCCCAACACACAAGCAAGCAAAAAAAAGAACAACACAACAACTTATGCATGATTCGAGCATGAACAACATGGAGAAAAAAAATCAAAGAGTGAAGAACTCCTACCTTCACAAGAGTTATGGTAAAATAGAAAGTTGAGAAGAGCTTTTCCCTTTTTTCCTTCAATCTTCCAACTTTCTCCAAATCTAGAGATTGGGTAACAACCCCACAACTACTCCAAAATCCTCTAAGTATGATCTTTAACTCAACTAGACTTCAAGGAAACTCAAGATGGAGTTTGAGTCACCAACACATGGAGGAGACAATCAATTTTCGCAATCAACCAAATATAGGGTTTTTGAGTGACCCTAAAAGTCAAACAAGGAGGCTAAGGGGGTGGAAAGTACTCCCCACCCATACCCTTACCCTTAGGGCACTTAAATTTAATGTTTCTAAGTCTTAAAGACTTAATATGAACCAAAAAAAAGCTAGGAAAATTTTAAGACCAATTAACAACCTTCAAAGAAGACAATGGAAAGATAGCACAAATTAACAATGGGTTTTAGTTCCGTCTTTCCATTAGATTTCTCGACTACATATCTTGCACACTCATTGCACACATCAGTAGGTTCAAGAAACCACATGCATTATGTAATTTACGTATAAAAAAAAATCATATAAATTAAAACATCCATTTTTTTTAATGATCAATTATTTATCTAATTCTACTCATATTTTCGACTATTAAATTTGCATAATCAAAATGTTAGTTTTGCATTCATTTACTTCATCATTGCACACGTTCATAAAGTATTAAATGATGAAATCAAATATCTAAAAGTAAAGCATCACACATCATAAATAGCATAATAATGTTCAGTGCATCAAATAATGTTTTGAGCATGCGTATCAAAATAATAATGTATCATCGATGCTAGGATGGGTCAGGGCAAGGCCTCACACAGAAGATCTACTGAGTGAGGAACATGTGGCTTTAGAGAAATAATTTCTCATTGCACAAATTATAGAACTTGAAGAGGAAGAGATGACTCAAGTAAGGGATGGAGAGACGATTATTGAATTGGAGCATCTTGGGTATAGAGAAACCAAACTTAATTAAGAAAGGAAACTCTTGATTGTACAAAGAGTAACAAGAAAAGGGGAAGGAAGTCCCTTTCAGAACTAAGGGTAAAGGAGAGATCTGCAAAATATTAGACCAAGATTACAACTTTGTCTGGGGTTGGGAAGGGAAAGGTCCTTCCTCTTGAACCATGAAAATCACTACATGGAATGGTAGGGGCTTGAATGTCCCTAAAAAGCAACGGATCCCCAAACGTTGCATCTCAACCACATAATTTGATATCACAATCATACAAGAAACCAAACCAAGAGGATACCATAATTATGAGAAAGAAGTTAGGGATTATGGAGATGGAGGGTGCTCTGACTATTGGAGCCTCTAGTGGCCTAGCAATAATGTAGGACTCCAAATCAATTACTTTCACTAGAGAAATTTTCCATAGAGATTGGATGTTTGGATTGGTCATAAGTACAAGGAGTAATCTACAATTTATATTCATGTTTATATGGGCCATACAAAACAAGGACAAGAGGTCCATGTGGAAAGAAATAGAGTAACATCTACAAAATATACATGATTAGATTTGTATTATAGGTGGTGAATTCAATGTTATAATTAATCCTAGAGAAAAATAGTGGAGAATCACCAAAAAATTTCAATAACAATTGATTTTAATGATTGGGTTAACATAAAAAGAAAATGCAAGAAATCAATGATGTGAAGGAGACATACACATTGAATAATAGAAGGCAACAATTCAACCATATTGCTGAAAAATTAGATAGATTTTTTCTTAGGAGCCAAGTAAAATTTCAATATATTGTCTCAACCCATATCCTCCCTCATTATAGTTCAAACCACTTTGTAGTTCAACTTAATATCATTGAGGATTCACTCCCAAAATAATTTCATTTCAAGTTTGAAAAAATGTGGTTGTGGGATGAAAACCTAATGAATATAATAGAACAATAGTTGAAGGAAGCAGAGGTATTAGGATCAAGATTTTATTTCTTAGTAACTAAGCTAAAGATGATCAAGAATAAATTGCTACCTTGGAACAAAAATCACTTTGGTAATAGTTTTGAAGCAAAAGAAAAGATAGAGTAGGAAATTGAGGAGCCTAAAAGAGTAGTGATTGATAAAGGAATGGTCACAGAACCTTATCTCAAAGAAAATAAACTATTAGTTGGTTAGGAAGATATCCTTGTTATGTTAGTTTGAGCTTCACTTGGTTTTGAGAATACTTTAATAGTCTAATTAACAAGGCCAACCATGTGAAGGTGGAAGCTCATTTGACCTCACCCCTTTCCCCTTACATCAATCTAAATTCCCCATTATCATCTAATTACACACTTCATTCATCCATCCATTTATAAACTATAACATTCAATCAATACAATCACAACATTTATTAATATGATATAAAATTCATTAATATGCAATACTAATCAAGACTTCATTAACACATAACAATATTCATTAACATGACATAAAAAACAATATTAATACGCAAAATTCATAGAAAATTACTTAAAACAATGTTCTTTCATTATCCAACAAAGTTTATCAAACAAGGTTTATCAAAGAGCATTTTTAAAAAATCATTTCTTCTTTTTTTTCTTTAGCTTTCTCAAGGTAAAGGTTGATAGGAGCATCAATATCTTCCTCATTCTCCTCTTCTTGTGGCACATGTAATGTCAAATTATGATGTCTTCTCCTATTTTGAGGAGTAGGAGGCTATTGTATGCACCATAAAATGGTCGCCTAGACTATGAGACCTCATTATTCAATTTATAAAATTTCCTGAATCAATGGTTTGCAATATTTAATTAAAATCAATTAAAATCAATTTCTTTGATTAAATTGAAATTAATTTAATTATTTCAACATTTCCTAAGGTTTGATCCTAAATCTTATTTAATTAAAATAAAACCTCTCTTTTCATTAAATAATTAATCCACATTTTATTAATTAAGAGAAAAACCTCTCTTTTAATTTAATTAAATATTTCCTATTTAATCAAAAGAACTTACTCACTTTTAATTAAATAAAATCCCACTTGAAAAAGGAAATAAAATAAATAAATATTAAATAATTTCCTTTTTCCTCTACACTTAAATGCACGTATTTCTAAGTGGGATTCCATTTAATTTTCTTCCTCTTTTCTCATTGGTGGAATTTTGTCTCACACAGATCATTCTTTCTCAACCCTTGATTAAATCTTATTGCCTCTTAATCGTCCATTCTTCTTTATAAGGGAGAGCCCTCTCCTCAATTTTGACATCCACGATTATCCTATTGTCATGCTGCAGGTTTGGAGAGTGATTTTTGGAGGAGTTTGAGCATTAAAGCTTTCTGTGGAGAACTTCTATCTTCTTGTCTTCTTCTCTCATGCATCCATAGCTTCCTTCATCATGATCCATTGTTGCATTTTCATATTTTCTTACATCCATATTTTCTTTCATAGATTAATCTTGCATTGTTATTTTTTTTCATAGATTAGATTTCCTTTCTTGCATTTCTTTGCATTGTTATCATTTAGATTATCTTGCATCTTCATTTGTATGCATATTTTGATCTTTGAATCTCTCATTTTATGGTGTACTTACATGGGCACAAATTAGTTCAAACTGAGGGCCTCCATTACAAACCCTTGCACTCCATGAATACAGAGTTATCAGCCACCATTTGAGACCTCATTCTTGAGCAATCTTGGATATAATGAATCATAAAAGTGTGCTCACATTTTAGGCATAAAGCCACTACATTAAAGGGTGCTCTATTGCAATAACAAGTAAATGGGTTAAATTGACATACTCTTTTTCTTTTTTTAATTGTTACAAGTATTTAATTAAGTAATAGAACATAACATGCATTTTTCTTACCTGACAATGCCACATCATGTACAATAACATTTTGATCCACCACCACCTCAATATGATGAACACTTGGAACATGCTCAACTCCTTCACCATGATGTTCAACATGTTCTAAAATATTCAAAAAAAGGTTATACATAAAATTGCAATTGAAGATGTTAAATTGTATTCATAATTGTGTAATTAATTTCCAATAGAAAATCAATACCTCCACCACTATGATGCACATCATGGCCTTTATCATGCATAGGTCTATGATAGGATATGAAGATTGTAGTGAAATGTTATGCGCATAGTTATGCAATAAATTTATGTTGGAAACTAACACCAAAAAAGAAATTTCTCAACTATTCAATTTGATTTTCTTTTTATTTGATCAATTTACCTTGTCTCATTTGGTGCACTAGATTCTTGGGCATGGCTTTTGGATTCTTGGCGTAGGCGTGCAACCACAACTTTATAGCCTTCCTTCAAGGCAATTCTTTGATCTTCATCCATGGGCTCTACATTGAATTTGTGCCCTATATTTTTTGTTTAATATCATTTGTTTTGCATGCATGAGTTGATTAAATAAAATTGTTTGTGACATTATATAATTTCTTATATATGAAATTCTATTGCTGCTACTTACAAGTTGAGACTAAAGATCCATATAGCCACCAGAGCCAAGTTTGTGTTGGCTAACCTTTTGTAGTCTCTCTTTTGCAGCCTTTGATGTGTCTTGTAGTCTATGAAAAGTTTGAAACATATTAGATTATATATTTACAAAGATCACTAATTAGTGCATTATTAAATTTTACTTAATGCTATCATGACATACCTTCTTTTTCTCTTTTCTGGTTTATTTCCTTTATCATGTAGCCTTATCTCTTTTGTGTCTTCTATTATTTCATTTCACTCCATCGATAGAATCATAGGAGGATGATCATACTTTGGGTTATCCTTTAGACCCTTTCTATATTGATCCCTCACAATCTTTATATGTTTGGATGCTCTTTTGAGAAGTAGGGTAGTGTCAAAAATATTTTTCCCAAAAAGGTCCTCAAAAGATGTAATGAGCTGATTTTTTAATTCAAGACCCTATTTATTGCATTTTAAAAATAAAATAAAATTGTTAGATCAATAACTTTAATATAGTACAATAAATGGAAGAAAATAAAAATATTCTAGTAATGATATGAAACTACATATCTTTTACGTATGGTGGGTCCAAATAGCTTCAATGCCATATAAAAAAGATGATCAAAGAAAACATTATTTCCTACAAAAACATCATGGGATTATCAGTTCAAAAAAAGTTATGTATATGTAAACCACAATTACATTGTAAATAATAACAATTTTAAAGCACCTGGAAGCTTTTGTAATTATAACAGAAACATAGTTTTCTTGTTCAACAAGAATGTCCCTGCAAATGAACTAGGACTAGTCACACAAGCTCCTCCAAGAAATGGTTCAACTTTAGTAGTACTAGTCTCTGATGTTCTATCAACTAAAGGTCTATACATTAGTACACAAATTAATTCCATGAGTATAAAATCCACCCAACAAAAAAAAAATTGCATGATTAGCACATTACAAAATATAGAAAAATAAGGTTTTACCAGTTGTACTTGGCATAGTCAAAGATGTTTGCAAGCTCCTTATTGCCGAAAATGCACTCGACAATATCATAGCGACAACTAAAGGAGGCATTCACACTTCATCATGAGCTGAAGAATACATTGTTAGCAAAGAAATTTGCAATGGATAAAGATCCAATGGGATACTAGCTAGAAGCATCTGAAAATAAAAGTTAAGTGTTATAATGTTGATGAAAACAAACAATGTTGCACTAGTAGGGCCATAATCTTCTGTTATTGCTCATATTATTTCACAATGTGTACAATTGCTACATTCTTTCTTCTCATAGGAATACAAGAAAGTGTTAATTAAAGAGAAAGTGTAATAATACTATAATTTTTTGTAATGCTAAATATATGGATTAAATATATATACTGAGTTGGCATATATCTGACTACAAAATTAGACCCATATACATTGCCCCATGTATAATATTGTTATTTAACTTATCAAACTTGAATGTTTAGAAGTTACCATTCATCATTATATAATAATCAATAAAGAAAATCTCTTAAAGTGGATTTTTTCAAGATAATTATCACCAAATAATAATTATTCTAATATAAGACATTACACACCATAATGAAGATCAAAACTATTAATGGATGAATTAGGTGCAAACATATGGAATATAATAGATGTCCTTTCAAATGTTGAAAGGGGCAATAAGGAAGTTGTAAGTAATTAAATATCAAAAAATGATATAAAAGGGTCCATATGTTTGCTAAGTAACTAAACATCTTTTAACTTAATTATGTTAGCTATTGCCTAAAATGTTGCTGAGAATGGAGCTTCTTTAAGTGTACTAAATAATTGTAAGAAAATAACTAGGACTACATGGAAAAATACAACTTGAGCATCAATATGGGTTCAGCTGGCAAAATAGGATAAAGAAAACCTTAAAAAACATAATAGAGTTATAGAATCCTTTGCTAATAATAGTCAAGTATCAGAGCCAGGTTTTGATCCTAGGACTTGTGGGTTATGGGGTAGTTCTAATATGGAATCATATATCACGTAAAAGCCACATTTAGTTGTAAATTTTGATCATAGAATGTGAAGTTGTATTTCAAACTATAAATCTTATACCTGATACTATCTACAACTTACAAATAGATATGTTAACAATAAATAAGTTCTTAGTTGAACTCAATGGTCATAAAACTCCAACCTATTATCATCAAGTACAACTTAAACTAGTTCAAATAGAGACCCAAGTATGGAATAACACTCAATCATAACTAAATCTACCTTAAATAAAATCAATGATAATAATACTATAATTTTTAGTAATGTTGTAAAGAAAATTTTTTGCTTACATGAAGGTTGTGCACACAACTCTCACCATGTTGACCATGTGGTCTCGCAGGTGTCACAAAATCCTGTAGAAGAACACATAATATTTTAGATCATGGTCCATAAGGTACTATAAAATATAAACTATTGACATGAAAGTTTTCACCCTTGCTTGAAATATGACCCTCAAGTGACCTCATGTAACATGGAAACAATCTTGAAAGTGTGGGACTTTTCAAATAGAGATGGAGTCTCCAGAGAAGGCTAACTTCCTTACTATCAAGATGCACCTAACCACCTCTTGAGAGGAAAAGGGAGAAGGAATGCATAAAATAAAACTACCTATTCTAATCTAAAGGGGGTGATACACCGGATAGTATTGTTCAATCTTATCTCTACCCAGGGAAGCACAATTAATCAATACAATTCTCCGATATACAAATTCTATCTTAACTTTGACCCAACAATCATGCACAAATTAGAGATTGATAAAATGATATAAGGAAAGAGCTTCACTCTATATCATCTAAAGATAAATAGACACAGTGTATAACTGAAGAATGAAAGCAATACATAAATATAAGGCAAGAAAATATTGCATGATATATTAATGAAAGAAGGAGATACAAAAAAGAATTATATTCATTCATAGGCAAAAGGGAAATTACAATAGCAGAGCATAGAATACAATGCTATAGAATTAGATAAAATACCAACCCTTGGAAGGGTTACAAAACTTGCTTTTATAGCTCAAGCATAACTAAGAAACTTCTACCTTAAGCCAAAGCTCAACTAGTACCATTGAATTCTTAGAGAACAATCACTAGAAATTTGGGGAAGATTTGATCAAGGTACACATTCGGATGCAATAAATTTGATCTTATAGGCCCTGAGAAGACATAAATGGCAGCCATAACCAATTAGATTAGGTATATGGAAAGCAAAGTGATATAGGAAATAAACTGCATTGAATAAGTTTGGAGAACACTCAAAAGTAGTTACAGATGATCGAATGGATATGATTTTCTATTAAAGAGTTACCTTTTTGTTTCTCAATATGCCAACTTAGCCAAGTCATTAAGTCAACTAGAATTGACTATCAAACTTTTCCATGTGGCCCTATGACCTTGAAGTATCTCACCATCTCACCCAGTCTTCTTATTTTCTTGTTGACCTATGGATTTCCAGTGTTCGTGGCTTCATAACTTGCATTTCTCTTTAACTATTTAGCCTAATGAAACCACAACTACACTTGTTTATGCCTAATTGCTGCAACATAACCTAAAATAATGTTGGCTCCTTAACTTTTGTAACCCTACAACATCATGAAATTAACCCATTCATACCATCACTACGGTTATGGATATAAAATTTCTTGTCCCTATGATGTTGTGAAGCCATTATGCTTGTCTTTATCACCCTATCATAGCTTACTTCTTGGTTGGTATAAAATGTCTATGACCCTATGACTATTGAGAACTTAACCATGACATACCTTTTACAGAATCATGACTGCTTGGTGATCCTTTCCACTAACTGCTATGAACAAGTGAGACCATTAGATTGAATGTCATTTCCCAATCGCGACCCCAACTCTAGTTTTCTTTTAACTCCATGTGATGCTACGAACAAGTGAATCACCACTTCACTATGTTAACTCTAGGTCAAACCTAATCCTTTATGAAGATGCAATGTCATATAGACCTTAACTATAGATGCTTTTATAACTTTACGACTTGATATTGAGTGTGAAATAAAATCTATGCGACCTTGCGATGATTAAGAATTTGATTGTCAACATTGCCATTCACATGTTCACAACTTCAATCTTGACTACAACTTGAACACCTGCAACCATGCAAACACAACCTTTAACCATGATCACTCAGTCATGACTTTAAGACTTAACTTTGATGTTAACTTGTGAACAAGCAAACAAGCATTTCACACCATTGCCACCTTGACCCTAGGTTAGCCTTAACCAACAATGAAGATGCAATGAAGGAAGCTCATGCATGGGGTCCACTAAGACACATGTTACGAGATCATATTCCTACATTGACTAAACATCCTATAACTTTAGAAAGCATGAATAAGATGGTCATTGGTTTGATAAGATCTAATGATCATGAAAACTGCATTGATGCCCTTGACCTTCATAATGCCGCTACTTGAACCTAGATGCCCATTTTGATGGAGAGTATTGATTGAAATAATCTGTCCTCATTTGATGAAATATTCTTGACCCTTGTGATGATGTAAAAAGGAAACCCTCATAACCATGCCCACCATGACATGTGTCGCACACTCATATTCCCACTTTAGTTAAAGCTTGAGCATTTTCAGAAAGAGCACATATGCCAACCATTAATCTAACTAGATCTGACAGTCAAGGAATATTAACTACAGATTCTCTTGACTAGTTTGCAACCTCACAACCTAGGATTAGATTTTAGCATTTAACCCCATGACCATATGCACAAAGTAATTCACAACTTTGTCACCCTAACTCTGGGTTAAGCTTAACTCTTTGCAATCTTGCAAAAAACATGAATCTAAACTATTATGGTTTGATCACAACCTTTATATTCTTAAGCCTTTAGCCACCTGTGAAGTTGTACTAATTGTTGAGATAATCATTTCACATGCTCACAACAATTTTGACAAGTAAGCCTTAACTTGGAGCAATGGAGGGAAAAGAGGAATGAGCACAAGATCACAACTTGATTTTTCACAAGGATATAACATGCAAATATGAAAAGATTTAAGACCAAGGGATATAAGAGAAAAGGTATAAGAAAGGTTTTGATGTATCCCTCTAAAATTTGCATGGGAATAAATGAATAATTAATGGATGTAGGCATGACTACCACCTTGGTTTTCATGAGATTGGAAATATTGAAAACAAAAAGAAGGGGGGGTGGAATGGTCAACAATTATGGAAACTCAGGGGGGATGCTTTCCTGCTAAGCATGGACTAGTGGCCTTAAGCATTCCATTGGGCTATAGAGTAACAAGAAATGAAACCCTATATTTGGTCATAACTTTGCATCTCTGCAACTTGAAAAACTAGAAAAACTAGTAACATGGTAGTTCCTTCTCACATTATTCATTTTGTGCAACCAACTCCCTCACAAGAATTACTTCATTCTCTTGTTTCTAAGCCTCTAACCTCTTTGTAAGCTCTATCTCAAATTGCACTCATTGTGCTTCTAGCTACTGTAATAAGATTTCTCCCTCTGGAGTGTGTTATAGTTCTTGAGCAGCAACTGGTACCTCTTGAACTTGGGGCAAAAAAGGCAAGGTTTCCTCCTCTATCATATCATGAGAAGCCTCTTGATGCAACACTGGGTCTAGCTTTTCTTCCTTTTGTAGTAGGTCCTCAGGCTCCATCATAGGCTCAGAAGCCAAATTTTACTCCTCAGGAACAAGAACAACCTCATTATTATTTGTCTCTTTTCCTTCCACCCTTGGGAGTAACTCAAAATCAAGTTGAGGATTTGTAGGATCTTGTGATGGGGAGGGTCTTTTGAAGCTAGGGGTGGTATGTTTTCTTCTTGGGGGCTCTTGTGATTCAACAACATGCAACTGGGAAAACTTGAGCGTTGTCTCCTCCAGATGTTCTTCTTCTTCAATCTCCTACTGCAACACAAGCTCTTCAATTGGTGGTAGCTCATCTACTATCTCTAATATGGGAAAGGATATATCCACTTCCTCTTGAACAAAAAATAAGGGACAATAATCATATTGGGGCTCACCATCATTAACATGTGGAGGTGTCTGAGTTGAAGGTTGAGGTTCAAGGTAGCT
Organism: Cupressus sempervirens; assembly: GCA_028749045.1. NCBI lineage: Eukaryota > Viridiplantae > Streptophyta > Pinopsida > Cupressales > Cupressaceae > Cupressus > Cupressus sempervirens. The sequence goes on from CM053787.1 coordinate 631,688,167, forward strand.
TGGGGTAGAAATCTAGGGAGGACTACCTTGTCTGAAGATAGAAAATTTCCTCCTTGGAGGCTCTTGTACTTTATCTCTCTACATTTGGGAAAGTTTAAGCTTTGCCTCCTCCTCAAATCCCTTCATTTGCCTTTTTTTTTCCTCCTCGATCCTCCTCTTTCTCAGTTCATCCTCTCACTACAACTGGAAAAGAGCTTCTTGAGCCTTTCTATAAATTTTTTTTTTCTTACATACCACATGATAGGCATAAGGATAAAAAAACCATGTCTCCCTATATCTATGGGTCGCATCAACCCAAGACTTCATGAGGAGCATAATGAAGGCAAAGTTCCCACTATCTAAATGCTCATAAGGATTATGAACTTCTTCAAAAGTCTTTCCCAAGTTAGAATAACCAAAGAGAAAACCATTTATGTGGTCTTAGAGATCTTCTAACTTGGCCTTGGGATCATTATAAGGTTTAATGGGAAACTAAGTAGGCCAATCTTTTGATATTATAGGGAAGACTGAACCTAAGAAGGGATCAACATACAGGCTTAATTTTTTCTCCCTTTGGTGATCAAGGTAATCATGCTAATCATAACCAGGCTGTGACTAACATAGGGGATGAGAGGGCTAAGGAATAGCCTCTTTGTGATATGGATAAAAGTGGGAGGCATCACTATAAGGGGAATCCATGATAAAACATTCAAACAAGCACCCTCCTACAAATCCTGAGAAACAAAAACACTAAAAATTAGAAGCATACCAGCACTTGGTCTATCGAAACCAATAGAAGAATAGAGTCTCCATGGTGTTAGATAAATGCCTCCAAAGGCTGATGACACTAAGAAAAACAACCAACTTCTCAGTGAATGGATTTTCAACTGGCTTACCAATGAACCTATGAATTTGAATCTATCCCACCAGGCGTACCAAAAAAAAACAAACTAGTGACTTGTTGGGTAGGGGTTCGAATCTCACCAATGCTCTTTACTCACCTTGTGGTCACCTGTGTCCCATGTGGACCTCTTAGCTCAGGGGGGATACACTATTCTCATGTGGGACCCTTAACCCCTCCCTTCGGACTCGCACAATCTCTGGCTATACTCTCTGATGGCACCCTCACTAAAAGTTCGAGCTTTTAATGTAGTGGTAGTTATTTTGTGTTAACATAAACATCTATTGAACTTATATTATTGCTTAAGATTAATTACTACTTACCTTCAAAGAATTCGCTCTAACTATCAATTATTTTTTCAATGCCTCTATCTCCTTGGTTATGTTTCTCCTGAGGATAATGTTAAAAATTTCATCACTATATTTTTGTATGAGTTTGTGGTCCATGAATATAGGTTCAACACTACAGGCAATGCCATCTAAAAATGATGCCTATGTTTCAGATCACATTTGATCTGCTATCAGTTTCACTTTTCTGTATCAATAAGTATCAAGGTGTGACATCAATATCTATAAAATTCAATCAAAATAACTCCAAATCCATGAAGAAAAGAACATAATAATATGACATTTGTTTCTATATAATTTGTACAATTACAATGATTAAAGTTTATCTTTGCTGAAGAAGGTGTGTGAGCCGGTGCATCCTCGCCTATGCATTGTGGTGTATCCATGTGACCCTATGAATAAGATTAGTAATTCTTAGCAATCAACAATGAAATGAAAGTAATAGACTTACCAAAAAAAAATATTATTAAAATAGTAGATTAATATTTGGAGTCAATATTAACTAGAGGAAATTGGCTTAAATGTTATACTTACTAGTCCTATGATAGGGATTTTTTTTTTGTATCTACACAATTCAAATTGTAATCTATCAGAAGGTCTTCCCCTTCACTTATTGATTTTATCGCACATACAAAATACAATTTCCCTTGCCTGTCTCAAATATACAATTCAACCACTTATTAGTTGACACGGGTCAAGAACTATTTATAAATCTTGCAATAATCCTTGTTGCTTTTGGTCTTCCATCAATATACATAGGAAGCCTTTTACTTTGATAATTTTCTTTGCATTGTATTTAATTTGGTGACAATGCATACCTACACATACTATGTTTATATTGCACAATCCACATGCAATTGTTGTAATAGTAACAAGGTCTTACATACTCCATCAATTCAACAACTTTATTGTAACTGACCTTTATGCCATCTGTGGAAAATAGGCCCAAACCATGTAATGAAGATGGAGTTATGTGATATATCCTTTCATTAACAAAAAAATTAGTGTTAATTGGAGGTAGTTCCTTGGGTACCCATTTTTTTTCCTAAAGATGTGTGTACCTTAAGGAAACCTTCCTATTGCCTGTACTCTCATTATCATAAGAACACGAGCCCCCCTCAACAAGAAAAAATTGCATTCATTTATTGAATTTTCTTCTAATCTTTTGACCTCTAGTTGATCTCCCTATTTTAGATCTGCTAGATGTCTCACTTTTGTCTTCTATTCCCACATTTTCTTCACTCGAGGAAGGCAGATTAGACAAATACCTATTTGGTGATACCTGTAATCCATAAAATGAGAGACATACTAGGATTAAAGTTGATGTTGATAATAAAGAGAAGATGTGCAAATAAAAAATTGTATCTATAGGTTCTATTGACTTATACCTATTGATCCATGTGACTATGCAAGATCTTGATCAAAGGCATTGAATAGCCTACATATGTAAATCATATATCTATGGTTAGCTATCCATCTTCTACTCACCCATCTCCACTACTGAATCTCCCATCTATCCATCCACTGCCTTTGAAGAATCCATCCCTTCACCTCCTATCGCACCATCCACTCCAAACCAATCCTATCAAGATCCTGCCCAAAAGCATGTTGACATCCCCAAAAGCATAAATGAAGATATCATCGTACCATGTCTTCCATCCATAGTGAAGTCACCATCTCCTCCATCTCCAAAACCTCAAGCCATATCTCCTCCACTACAAGATATCTTGTCATCCCACCAGCTACATCAAGATCCTATCCTTCCATCTCCCCCACTCCATGCTTCCATCTTACCACCTATCCAAGCTATTCCACCATCTATAATCTACCCTCTTGGTTCACTTACATTCATCCACAGTGGACCTCTCTCAGCAGAAGAATTAAGAACAATATCTCCCCATTGCAATACACCTAATAAATCACTTCTACCATTTTCTGCAAGCAAAAAATTTCCTCAGCTTGTTCAAATGCTCAATCGATGGCATTATCAAGGTCAAGGTTTAGGACCACAAGAGCAAGGAATCAGAGAGCCTATTATTGCACAAAAAAATCTAGGATTTCATGGTCTTGGATATGTATCCAAAGGCTCACCATCTAAAGGTGTTGGTACACCACACCCCCAAACCAAGCCTATCTCCAAGCCCACCATGCCAGCCTCTCATCACTCCTTCAAGAAATCTTATGTCATCCCCCCTCCACCATCTTTGCAACCCAAAACAACCTACCATATCCCCCCTTCATCCGCTAAATCCATTTTGGGTCCCTATGTCCCAAAATCTACCATCCTCCATCCTCCTATCAACCATCATAAAAATCCTATTCCATCCATTTCTATGCAAGATCAACAAAGGCACATATCAGGGAACATCATCCATCATCATCCCCCTACATGCTCTTTCATATCCTCTCCATCTCACAAAGCTTCTCCTAACCATCTTCCCAAAGCTTACCACAGCAATGTGAATGCCAACTTCAAAATGCATAAAGCTAAAAATCCACATCCTAGGCAATCATATGTCTATTCTAAAAGACATACTCCAAAAAGGCAAAATCCAATCAAAGAATGCAAAACAATGCAAAAGCCTATGAAAAGAAAATCCAAAACCATGTGGATCCCCAAGAAAAAAGTTGAAACCCAATGCATAATGGCATCCACCATTGCTAATCCCCCATCTAGTGACTCATGTCCCCCATCTCCTAACTCCATCTTGGGTGCCTATATCCCCAAGCACGCTTCCACAAATCCTCCATCACGCCTGCATCTACCATCTATCCCCCATATGCTCTTTTCACACCCATTCCAACATGTGCCAATGTTGCTCTTGCAAGCATCCCCATCTCATGCTCCTTTCCAACATTTTCATCCCTCCATCTCCTACCATCAATCCCATCTAATCCGATCTATTGCATAAATCACACATCCGGTGTACCAATAGCTAGCAACAAAATTGAACATTCTAACAGCCAGTGAAAAATCCCAAAAAAGCCAAAATAGCTGAAGAAAGCCAAAATCATTCCAGCTAAGTCCAAAGTCAAAAAGTCAAAAAAGAAAAGAAAAATAAAGCGTCCACTGGTGAAAACTTGGCAATTCAAGCACCTTGGACAAGTACCATGATGAAAACTTGGCAAACAAGCGTCATGCGTAATCTCGCCATCCCTAGCTTAGCCTATCACCCTCATGCTTTTGGTCATCTCTTGACATCCAACTCCATCTTCCAATCTATCCACCTATCCTCCATCCTCCAGCTTCCATCTCACACCATCCACTAATCTTATGCAGCTTCAGCCAATCATCTCAGTTATCATCCATCTCCCTAGCCCCTTTAGCTTTTTCCATCCTAGCTTCAATCCTATCACATCCATCATAAGACCTCCTTCCGCATGTTATCTTCTGATTGTGGGGACTATATTCCTTGGAGATCTTGTCTTGTCCATCCTCCCTTGTCATTGGTATCTAGCTCTAGGCTATCCTCATGCAAACCCAATGTCATCTCTTTATATCCATCATAATCCTAGCTATCTACCATCCTATCTAGCCATCTCATCCTACTCCTCTAGCTATCCTTGGTCACAAAATCTCTCATCATCATTGGATGCATCTTGCCAAATCCATATCTTTCACTATCACCCCACCCTTAGCTTTCACATCTTGCACAACATCGAACCATCCCGCTATCCTATCATCCTGAGCTTTTGCTTGCTTGTAACTATCTTGGTCCGTTAGCTTGTAACATATCTTGATTAGCTCACTTGTAAATATCTTGGTCTATCAGCTTGTACATCCTCTTTAGCTTAGTACCATTGCATCTATCTAGCATTCATGTTAGTTTGTCCTTGATCAACATCTTGCACCCATCGCACAACCCTTGGTTAGCTATCCCAATGCATCCTTTAGCTAGATCTCATGTCACCAAAGTGTTTTCCTTCTTATTTCAGCTTGCCAGACGCATCACTCATCCAGATCCACCAGCTTAGGTGCTCTCCGATAGATCCTTGTAGGATATAGCTTTCCTCATGTCTGATCTTGGTCCGTTAGTACCTTGTCCTACCCATCTCATTGGCAAACAATTCTCTTTTGGATTTTTGCTTTCTTTTGATTTGGGATCTTCCCTTTTGGGTCTTAAAATATCTTTTCCAAGCAATCTCCTTGTTCCCTCCTCAAGGTTGCCACGATCTTCCATATCATGGTATGCTGCGAATGGGGCAATTAGAGCGTAAGGTCTTTTGCTTGTTTTCTTTTTCTGCTTGTGGGTTACCTAGTGTCATTTCCACGCTGCTTCCTCTGGGATTCATGTGTGATATTGGGGCAATCCTTGTGTGTTTTTTTTGAGTCAGTTCATCAGTCCTCTGGATGGTTGGTAAAAAGGCCTTGATGTTCTTGGTAACCCTAGCAATTAACCAACAGTCCTATAGCAAATCTAGTGCTCAACTACATGGTGGTACTTCTCTTTGAAGTATCTCCCCACTCAAAAAGCTTCAATGGATTCCCTTCATCTCCATTATCCCCCATCCATATCCTACATCTGTCGCTCCTACCCCAGCTTATGCATCAGTATCTCTTTGAATCACTCCTCACGCTTAGCTTTAGGGATCCACAATCCTAGTCTTAGGGATCCACCAATCAAATCAATCCACCAAGCCTCATCTTTCGAGATCCACAATCCTAGTCCTAGGGATCTACGAAACCCATCTTCTGCCAATCTGACTCTTTGAAATCTTGTTGCATCAGCTTTATAGTCCCCTCATCCATCTCCCCATCCTGGATTCCTTTTATAGCGCTCTGCTCCTTCATCCTCTGCAATCCCTGAGATCTTAAGCTTGCTTCCTCTTGTGCCTCTGATTCTCCCTTTATCATTCTCCTGTAGTGAGAGTTTGAGCTAACCAAACCTCTTCTCTTAAGCAAATCTGAGTCTCCTTGCTCATCCCAGATTCTTGTACTTTTGAAAAAGTCGCCGAGCCTCGCTTTCTCTCCCCACCGCCTTCTTGAGGGGGCATCTCACAGTCCATTCTCTCCTCTTCTGCTCTAGCCTTGGGCATCTTATTTTCTTATCTTTGATGCCATGCCACTTGCGGCATCACATCAAAGAGGGGCAAAATGTAGACACCTAAAAAACCTTTAGAAAATAAAGTATTTTTATTTTCTGAAAAAGTCCTGATGACATCATCATTTATTAATTAATTAATTAATTAATTAATTAATTAATTTTTATGCCATTAAATTCCTTTATCTTAATTAAAAATATTTAATTAAGGAATCTCTCCCAAAAATGTTTAAATCTTATTTAAACATTATTTCCTTACTTATTAATTATTTAATTAATAAATTGACCAAAAATCCCAAAATAAATTAAAAATTTATTTTTTGCCCAAAACTTGGCCAATTTCCTTATGACCAATAACCTCTTCCAAAATATTCTAATCCTTCTTTAATTTTGATTAAAGGCTAATCCCATCATTTCCTACCCCTAATCCCAACTCAAAATATTTAATTAAGATTAAATATTAATCCTCATGTTTATTAATTTTTTTTTAATAAATATCTCCTCAACCCAAACCCTTGAAATAAATAAAACTTTATTTATTTCCTAAAAATCTAATTTATCCTCATCCTAAGAAGTTCTAGACTCTTCTAGAAAGTCTTCATCCTCATCCTAGGAAATTCTAGACTATTCTAGAAAGTCTTTATCCTCATCCAAAGTCTAGACTCTTCTAGAAGATGTCTTTAAACCTAATCCTAATCCCCTCCTAACCTTGTCACATTACCTAAACATGAGTTAAAACTTCCTAACCCAAGCCAAAGTTAACAAATATCTCCTCCTTCACCCACCCTCATTAAATGCCATCCACTTGCCTATCTCTAAGCTAATCCTAAACCATCCTAATCCATCCTCTAATCATTTTCACAAGCCTAAACAAGCTTAAAACTTTCCTAATCAAGTCCAAGTCAAAATTTCTCTCATCACCCTCAAAATATCTCAACCATAAAACTTTATGAAGTCCACTAGGTCATAAATGACTCTTACAAGCCCTTTTATTGCTCTTACAAGTCATTATGAGGGTCTTTATGAAGATTTTATCCCTTGAGCCTCCTTTGTTGACTCATCCTTCCCCTTTCCTCCATCCTCTCACCATGTGACATGTGTCACTCCTTGATTGGCTATAAGGAAGCACAATCCATGTGCTCTCCTCTCATGCAATCTGAGCCCTCCATAAGCTTTTTCCCATCCTTGCATCTTAGCCCTCAATCCCTCAAGCCTCTTGCCTATAAATTGGATCCTTCCCCTTTGCAAAATAACACAATCCATGAAGTAAAGTTATAATGCTATTTTGAGAGCCAAATCCATACTAAAGCCATCTATCCACACCAAAAATCCACAATCATCCATTGAAGCCTTTGGAAGCATATTGAGCATACATCCTATCCATTTAGACAAAGCCACTCAACAAGAGAGCTTCTTATTGAGAGAGTCCATTAATGGCTCATATTCTCAATTGAGAGCTCATCTTAGTCTATCTTGAAGTTTATGAATTTTGTTTAGTTTGTAGAAGCTTTATTTAAATTTGGTTTCTATTAGCATACTAACATTGCTCATATACAATGGTAACCTACTAAATTGAGTAGGATAACTTTTTATTCCTCTAGGAAGTTGGTCATTGATGCGTTGATGACCTTTATGAGCATCAATTACATCATTAATAAATAAAAGAATATCAAAATATAAATTTTAAACTTCAGACCACAAACTGGAGATTACCTCGATGATTTAGTCGACCATATTCCAACTTTTATAGATGAGGTATCATTCTTTGTGGCCTTGATGTTGTCTTTTCTTTCCCATTAAAAATATATTTTTTAGTAATTTGATACTTATGATTATTGTGAAGAAAGTGCCTAAACTCATAAAACACCTACTTTCCTAAACTTCTTGAATGACGAGATTTCATCTTCGGACCACAAATTGGAGATGAAATTTTTTCCTTTGTCTAAAGACCTAAAAGATCATGTACAATTAGATCATGTGCAATTATCATGAGAAACTTAAGCATATAACAATAATGTGTAAGCACTATAACAAGCCAAAAATATGTGACCTTAACAATATAACATACCACAAAAATGAGTTATCCTAGAGGCATCATGTATTGTCCATGCAAGAATTGTATGGAATTGAAATTGTCTTTGTCCTATTGGTCTAGAGATGTCATACATAGTGATCCAATTCTATAATTTCAACAATTCATCAATAAGGGGCTCAATATACACATTCATAGCTTTAACTTGGTACTTACCTAGTAACTGAATGAACAAAAAAATTACATAATTATTATGACCATTCTAATGCATTATTTTTACATTAATTTAGATAACTATTAAATGAAAAAATATTTGGTACAATCATTGAGAATATTATGTGCTCTCTCTTTATGGACATCCAAGGAGGAATGTTATTGTTAATAACAAAAATAAGCCGCACTAAGTAAACAGATCTCATATCTCCAAATGGATTGACACCATTTGCTGCCAATGCAAGCTTGAGATTATGAGGTTCTTCTTTAAAGTGTAGCTATGTTTTTTTTATGTATTTAAATGTAGAACCATCCATAGGCATTCACATAATATCATCTTGACTTCTATTGCGTGCATAAAAATCCATAAATTGTGTCAAGCTAGTACACCTGAATAATCGCTCAAGACATGGAATAATGAGAATATACCAAAGAACCTTGTGAGGCACCTTTTTTGTTATTTGATTTGGTTGATATCTACTAATATGATAATCAGTGAATTCTTTTGCAAATTCATATTTTTATGATATAGAATGTGATCATTAGGACATGCATGTATTGTTTGATACTTCATTTCTATTTGATTCATAATGGTAGATAATTATCAGAACAAATGAGGCAAAATGTTTGATGATCATAACAAAAACTCACCTATCAACATATAACAACAAATATATATTGTTAATATAATGAATAGTAATGGTATGCTAACATTGAAGATGACAAAAATGACATACCTTAGCATACGTGACATTGCTACATTAGATAAATCATTCATAACCTTCAAGTTCACCAACAACACTATAACAGAGAGAAGAGTTGTTTGGGAGCCTTTGTATAGGGGCTCATGTTCCTTTTCAAGTATAGGTATATCAAGACCATCTTCATCATCATTATCAGATGCACTAGTACCATCATCGTGAGCATATTCATTAGCTACACCAATACCATCTTCTTCAATCATGTCCTCTAGCACATTATCATCTTCTTCCATGGGAGTGTTATCCTCAGCTTGGATATTCACAACTCCATGTTCCTCCAGTTGGAAATCCACATTCACCAATCAACGAAAATTATGCTCCCCTTCAATGTGACCATGTTGCTTACAATGACTCTGGGTTGTTGTGATTAGCATTCTTTGATTCTTTAAGCCCTTAAAATTTTTGCAAGGATAATTACATGTGTCAACTTTTCTTTGAAATTGAGACCACAATCTAGCAATTGTCTCGCTATTTTGTTCTGGGTTCATATTGCTAGGTGTGGTCTTTCTTCATAGAAAAATATATCTTCAAAATTGTTGGACATGCTGTACTTAATGTTTATATCTATACATATGGTTTTGAAAGAAAAAATTGGTGTAATTAATGTGTATATCTGCAAAAATATTGGGCATCTTTTACTTAATGTTTATATCTACACATGGTTTTGAAAGAAAAATTTAGTCTAATTAATGTGTATATCTACCAAAATACTGGACATGCTGTACTTAATGTTTATATCTGCACATATGTTTTTGAAAGAAAAATTTTGTCACCTCTCAAATTCACTCATATTATAATCAATGAAAAGTTATCCTCTTACATAATATTTTATTATTTATGGTTAAAGATTTATTGTTAAGGAAATTGGCAAGGAAGCAAGGACAACATTTAGAAGAAGCCAAAGATTTCATTACAAGTATCACCTCCCAAAATCCATTCACAGAAACAAAAAAGAAAGAATTTTTAGAAATGCAAGATGGAGAAGCATAAGAGTTGGGCAAGGTTCCAATAAATTGAAAATTGTTAAATCTTCCAAAAAATTGGAATTCTTATATGTTCGATGTACATAACGCCAAAGTGGGGTAGTGATGCAGAGGCCTAGGGTCCTAAACAAGATGGTCAAACATCAAGTTTTGTATAGATTAGGTGATTAATAAGTGTCCAAGTTGACACATGGAAATAAGTCAATCTCAAGCATCTTAGAATACATATAAGCCAAATTTTATGCATGTTGTAATAGGGCCTATGGGCAAGCTGTAGGTCAGTCAAAATTGGTCAACACTATGAGTTGACCAAAAATATTTAATTTTATTTTTTTTAGAGTTCTTGCATGATTTATAAAGTTTTGGTAGGAATTTGAAGACATTAGTTTGGAAATATTGTCAAAAAGTTGTCATGTAACTTTTCTTGCAGAACTTTGGAAGCTCAACAATCATAGTTGTGTTTTGATCGAATAAATAGAGGTGATTATGTAAGGTCAAGAGGCTTTGCCTATAAATTAAATGTTCTTCAACCTAGGAAGGTTTTTGATGTTGCGATGTACGAGATTTGAATCAATAAAGCAATTTTTGGTGGGAAAATAAGTGCAGACAACAAGTACTATTTTGACAAGCAATCAGAAGAATGAAGTTGCAAAAGAGGTTCATGATGAAAAGAACATGGTGATGGGTCAATTTAAGACCAAATATAGTATAGAATTGGAGTCTCTTAATGTAGAGGCAATGTGTTATCCATGGACAATAAACACAATTGAAGTGCACAAAAATGAAGTGAAAACAGTAAGGTTAAAGTTGCTGAATTGGATGAAGCCATCATTTTTGGCAATTGGTATGTTTAATAGTCAAATTATGGTATTTATGTCACCAAGGAAAGGTAAGCCTTGTGTAAAGATGAAAAAGGTTGGTTCATGTGGAGCAACTTTGAGTAGAGGTGGTCAATTTCCTCCAATCATGTTGACCTGATAAGTTTTAATTTCTTCATCATTTTTTTGTGGAGAGTGATGATATAGCACGACCTATTCCTCAACAATTTTTGTACTTGAATCTCCAAATTATATGTATTGTTGATCATAGTTGACCAACTAATGATAATATAGCCTATGGCTATAATTTCCATATCTAATTCAAAATCCATCATAAAGCACATTTTCCCAAATCTAATTGTGTCATTCACTATTTGGTTTGTTAACAAAAAGACATAAATTTTAGGAAAAATAACTTATTTACTATTATTTTACTCTTATTTATATACACGTCAAATATGTACTAGCACTACTACATATTGCCCAACCAAAAATGATACATGCACTTGAAGACTAGTTTTCAAAGGCAAGTTAAATAGGGGGAAGTTGACTTCTAGAATTTGTTGCTCTATCTTAAACTTATAAGGAATCTCAAATAAAATATTTCATTTTTAGAACAAAAAAAAAGAATTGAGAACCTGGAATACAGTGACTACAGGCTGATGAAGAAGTGATCAACAAATAAGTCTAGAGTTAGTAGACCCCCACCTTGCCCAACTTCCTCTAAACTTTATACATAGAATGGAAAGCCATAATTGCAAGTAACAAGACCATAGATTGAATAATCATGGCACTATTTAGCATAGCTATAAAAATAAAGCTAAGCATATCATTGAGGAAATTGAAATAATTATGAAGTGATCATTCTTGGTAAGTTGGACAAAAGAACTAATGGTATAAGAATTTTTATGTAGAATATACAAAAGAAAATACAATGATAGACTATAGTCGATTCAAAATTATTATAAACAAGATTTATTAGGCATTTAAGTAAGAAAAATAACTTAGTTTTATTTCTTCTAATTCTTTAATGAGACTAGACTCATTAATTAAACAACACCATGAGAATCTATAGCCATGACTAGCTTATCTTTATCCATGAATAACTTAATTTGCATTATGTAAATCCTAAACCTAAACCATGACAAACCTAAACCAGACACTCTATCAACAATGACACTAAAAAAGTGAGCCATGAGCACTCTTCAATTATTGCAAAATATTATTATATACTATGAATGTTAACTACTAATCCATTTTGTCTTGTATGAGCATAATAGAACCATGTACTAGTTAAATTATTACTTCTTACATTCAATGTAAATAGGAAGAATAGCTATAACATAGTTTCTCAATGCATTAGGCAACACCCAACAGTTTCTTGATATCTACCTACAAACATAAGGTTACATATATTAGCCATTATTCCTACAAGACGTGTCATCAAACAAATAAAACTAGTTTGAAAAGATTGCAAGTACAATTTTCATAGAAAAAATTTACAAAACAACAAAATATGATTTTCAAGTACCTCAATCTTCAACAAAGATGTTGTGGGTGGATATCTATCAACTACATTTCCATTGCAGTCAACCAAAAACTTATTGAAGTTCCATTTTATGCTATCACCAAAAAATCCACTTTTGATTGATTTCAAGAACTTGTAAATAGGGGTTGCATTACTACCATTGACCTCAACCTACATCATCAAAGTGCAATACAAACACAAAAGATAAAATGTAATAACTTTGTTTACTAGTTAATGAAACTTGATTTTTTTTTTTACAATAACATTGCCCCTAAAATATCTAGTAAAGATATCTAATAAGAAATCAAGATATAGCTAATATGCTAATCTTTCCAAAAATGGGAAACTCTGCTATAAAGCGAGTACATGCCACCTCTACAATCTCCTCATTATCACCTAGTTCCTATCCACCAAACTAGTTGTAAGGGAAGGCTAGGATTTCTACTCCTATAGTTATCTGTATTAATATTTATCAATTACTTGACTCATATTATAGATTATTAGAACAAGCTAAGAACCATTTGTTAAAACTGGTTTCTAGAAAAGGATCTGATAACAATTAAGTTGTGTCCTACCTACTAGCAATGACTAAAACATTTTCAAAGATTACCATATTATTATCAAGATTACCATTTTGTTGTCATTGATTATAATATTATTAAAAAGATTTAAACTCATTAACCTATGGTTTTTGAGTAGTGATTCAGAAATAATATTTGTCAAGCTATGATTTCAGTAATTGTGATGTTGAGGCAAAAGGGAAAAAAATTCAAAACTTCATTCTAAAGATTTTGGTATTGCTATCAAAATTCAAGTTGTAATGTTTTGTTAAAATTCATTGATTCATGTTTCATAAACTTATCTCTTATGAGAATGAATGACACATTTCACTTATTACACCTAGGTGATGTTCATAGAGGTGAATTGGAACTTAGATTTTAAGATAAACTTTTGATAATAAAGAATTCTTGTCCAATCTAATTGGTAGAACATATCAGACATATTGATTCGTGTTTTCTAAATTATGATTTAGAAAAACTTGTTGACCTATATTTAATAAATTTTGAAATGTAAAAACTCATATCTCATGATCACAATAATATTCATAAAGATTAGTTTTTCTTTAAATCTGATTGTAAATATTATACTATTGCCTCATTCTAAAGATTATGCCATTTCTATCATAGTTCAATGTGTAGTTCTCATTCAAAATCATTGATCTATATGAATTGTGAGTATCGTGGTCTTAGATAAGGAAATCTATTAGGATGCTAAAACTTCTTGATTCTCAACTTGAAGAAGTCAAAGAGCTTAATTTATAAAAACTACAAGTGAACTATTTTCTTGAGCTCTCTCACACTATCTAATCAAATCAAAATTGCATTGATTCAATATAAGACATTAGTTGTCACAAGTGGAAATCTTTTAAATCTTAGGAAAAACACCAAATTTAGCTTGGCTACAAATAAGGGCATGTTAGGTTAAAAGTCTAGCCTGCCCATATTCTCTAACAAAAAGACTCGAGTAGCTTGATTAAGACCACATGGCCACATTACCATATATTTTATATTTCTTTTTTCCACAACCTTTCAAATAGTTTTTTGGGTTTGTGGTAAATTTGAAATTTGATGAAGAGCCAAATTATGCAAAATCGATTTCACCTTTTGATAGAATTATTGTTCCAAACTCTATGGTCAGACCAATAAATAGACATGGTGCTCTCAAGGCATGATTATTTCTATAGGAATATCAAACTTTAGAATGTATGTAGGATCCTCTCTAATGTGATTTTAATTTTGGTGAAGGTTGTCTACCAGGATGGTAAAAAGAGAGGGAGGTTAACTATGGAGGAAGATGATGATGAGAAACCAAAGAATATACTATGGGCATAAAAACCACCCTCATTGATTTTGTTCCAAAACTCAAATTGTAACCATAACACTAACAAAAGCCATCCGATGTAAACACAAACTAGATCCATAAGCTAAATACAATATCTCCAAAAAAAAGTGAGGTCTATAAAATTAAAACATGCGAGATCATAGAGAAGCCATGATTTACTATGAAGCCCTTTGAAGCTAGCAATTACCAAGGTAGACACATTCAGAAAAAGGCATAGTTGGAACACGCAAGATTGCAAGAAAGAATTGTTTCTTGCAAGTATATTTTCCTCTGCAATATCATATTTATAATAAAAAGAGTTTCCTTATTAAGTGTTAGTTTTTTTTTCACTAATATAATGAGACGTCATTACTAGAAGATACCAGGGACAATGATTAAGTATATTTGTAGTTAGTATGATAAGAGTATATTTGCTTAAGGCTCTTAATAACAAGTGCTAACAAAATCTTATTCTTGAAAAATCTATCTATCTATCTATGTATTATAAAATTATATTTATCTATCTATATGTATGTATGTATATACATAACTTTTGAATATTTCATTTCTCGTTGCATTATCATTAGGATTTTGTTTCTCAGTCCTCATTTTTGGTAACATAGGTCAACTCTAATTTTAGCCTTGCTATTTGAAAATTTCTATAAATGAGGTGTCAAATGGGCAACTTAGTATGTTTTTCTATAACTTGCAGATGGTTATGAGGTTTGGAATGTCTGAAATTGGTCCATGGGCTCTGTTGGACCTTGTAGTCCAAGGTGGTGATATTGTTTTATGCATGATGGCAAGGAATTCAATGTTAAAGAAGTTAGTAGAAGACATTGATAGTGCAGTGAGAGGCATTTCAGATAATGCATATGACGTGGAAAAGAGTCATATCAGGAGTAACCAGGAAACAGTGGATAAGATTGTGGAGATCTTATTAGAAAAAGAAAAACTTTCAGGGGATTATTTTAGGGCCATCCTATTTGAGTTTATAGAGATCCCAGTTAGCAACAAGGATGTACATGCTACTCCTCAACTAGCATCAACTTTGGATATGGCTAGGAAGATTCTAAGAATATAGTATAAAGTTATACAATGAATACTTTATACAATGAAATGGGATGTAAGAACCCTTGCATTTTTTGGATATGTAGAGAGATTTCATGTCTCTTGTTAGAAACATGTGCCATTATGTATAGTATGTATAGAGTTTGTTATAATAAAACTCAAAAGCAAAATCTACACTATTATAGTTTGTGCACACTGATTTATATGGTCATATGCATAACATCTCTATTGAAGAGAGTTAATATTTTATGATGTTTATAGATTATTAAAGAAATTAGGGATATGTATGTGTTTTTAAGAATAAATCATAAGATTCTATGATGTTTATAACATTTAAGACCCAAGATAAGGAGGAGAGTGGACACTTCGTCAAGGTCATAATGTCTAGTAGACAAAGGTAGAATCCCTCCAATATGTTGCTACTTGTGGGTTGCAATAAAGAGGAGAAACATACAATCTTATAGTTGATTAGTGATTCATATAATTTCATTATTTATGAGGGAGAGAGGAAAGTAACAAAGATTATTCAGAGGCCTATGCAATGTATAAACGGAAGATTGGTTCATCACGAAAGACTAGTTCAAAATGAAGCATGCTTTTGATCCACACAAAGTAGTTGGAGAAATTGAAAGCTATCACCATTCAAACATAGAAATTACAACATTCTTGAAGTTAAAGGTTTTCTACCACAATATGAATAAGCAAAATTCTAAACAAAGAAGGAACAATCTTGGTGCTACACACAAACATATCATGATTTGATGATTTTTACATGATGTGAGCAAATGATTTGTAGGAATATATAGATATTCCAAATGTATCACAATTCACACCTATTTCCTTCACATTCCATAATATTCTACACTATGCAAAGTTCTTATTCAATAGAAAGAAGCAAATGACAATTTAGAACTAAATCAACACTACATCTATGATATAATTCATTGATGATAAAAAATGGAGGTCCATTAGTACCATATTCTTTTTAAGTTTAATTTAATACCGAATTCATAATATATCATTAGAAATTAGTATAATGTGGTACTAGAATTTATTTTATTTTATTGTTGGACTCCATAACATTCACACAATCATTTTGATATACTAGTATTTAGGTATCGATAAAATATAATTCTCACTTAGTAAAATCATACAATCACATTATATAAAACTATTTAGATTACTTTGATCTTTTATGTGGGGAATCACCATCTTCCACATACATGTGCAATAAGCACATAATATAGCTAACCAAATGCATCGATTCTCTATTAGATTTCAGATGAGCCATGCAAATGCAACTGATTAGTACAAAATACCTACCTATAAAATGAAAAAATGTGTATTCTTGATCAATGGTGATCATTTGTACTTCAACCAACCCTTCTCTCAATTCTAAAAAAATAGACTATTTTGGATGGTCAAAAATATAAAATTGATCATTAACTCTCTACATTCTCTAAAAACAACCTATTTTGGGTGGTTAAAAAAATACAAAAATTGATCATTAATGTTTGCTTCAACTATTTTAACAACTTTAATACACTCTTCCATATATAAAAATACTCATTTTGTTATTTTTGCTACTTTCCACAAACTCCCAAAAATGTCCATTGGAAGTAATTCCTTTTTCCCCAACCTTCACATTGCGAGGAAACATACCAAACAATACCAGACAACATCATGCATAGTGATTATCTCCATGTCAATTAATTTTGAAAAATTTCAATTCAAATATTTTGATCCTTTGTGTATAACATATAAAAAAAACTAAATATTGATCTTTAAATATGCGTTACCATCCAAATCCAAATTCATGATTCTAAACTTTCTATAGTAAAGCAAACAAAGATTCTATGGTACTGAGATTTTATGGTATTTAATGTATTACTAAACAAGGATTGAATATGATCGACGACAAGACTTACACAACTATGGAATCAATGTATTGAGGGAATTTCAGCTAATCATATATAAATAATGTAGCAACTTTCTCCATTGCTATATTGGTTTGTTATAAATTGATTAATAAAAAAGATTGTGCATGGCAATTAAATTATATCTGTATTACATTTTGATTTTATAATTTTTTTATCTGAATCCATTTCTTATGCCAAGTGATCTACCAAGCAAACTACATGCTTACATTTCCATCCCACCCTTTTATGTATATGTAATGTATTGGTCCTTTATGAATTTATATTGCATTATCGTATTGATGTATTTTCCTATTGCCAATTTAAAAAAATTAGCTATAATTTCATTTAGCTAGGTGTTTTTCCTATTAATGTTACTCGTGTGTATCAGAGCTGGTATAAAAGTATGAGGTGATTAATAATGCATATCAAGTATTACTCTAGTCTTTGTACACACAAATATACGTTTGATATATTTTATTTTACATTCTTTGTCTTGACAATCATCTCCTCTCCTTATGAGTAGCCAAATCTTTTTACACCAATCAATGAAAAATAAAAAAACTTAAAAAAGCTATTAGATTTTTATCAAGATCTATAATAGATTAGTGAGCAATGTGTTTCTTCATGATCTAGAGAACACAATATGCCCAAAAACAAATAAAAAACCAAGAAAGACTTAGCTTACCTTAAAAAGCTCCCACGAAGATGCAGACAAAACCTCCTTCGACTGACGTGAAATAACAACTAACTTTTTTTCCTTTTTTGTTATGAACCCGAGTTGGTCAAAATTTTGACCAAATTGGGAAAACCTAATTTGGTGAAAACTTTAACCAACTCGGGCATAAAAACAAAAAATATATATTCATCAAGCATATTAAGAGCTAGGTCGAAAATAAAGGTTGTAAATGGACCTATAATGTAGTAGTGATTGATCCCAAAAATACTAATGAATATATTGTTTAGATAGGATCCAAAATAGGTTCATCTAGGGTCAAAGAGGGATATTAGTCTTTGGTTGAAAAATAACATTAGATAACTTCAGACCTTCCTTTGAACTTGTGCTAGGATAATCTATGCCTACCTAAGAATGAGATGTTTTCCTGGGCTTCCTTACATAAATGAATCCTCATGGCTGACTTGTTTAGGAAAATTGACTTTGAAGGGCCTTCTTGATGTGTTCTTTATGAATGAGAAGAGGAATTTGTAGACCATATTCTTGTCATGCCCAAAATATAGGGCAAAAACACACCAATTTTTTTTTATAAAGTGATAATAGGATTAAATGTAATACATTATTATTTGAATAGAATTACTTAACTTCCTCAAACTCATGTATAATTACAAAATTTAAGTACCAATCAAATGTGAATTTTTTAAAACATATTTTAAACTTAAATTGCATAACTTAATATATATCACCATGTTATTTAATTTACCTCAAACAAATGAATATGATTTTAAAACATAAGAATGCCACAAGAAGGTGAAACATCATTTTATCCATTTAACATAAATCAAGTGAATGAAATTTTGAAGTATATAATGCCATAGTAAGATAAAACATCATCACCTCTAATTTCAAGTAAGCATATACAAAAAAACTAAAATACAAATAATATTGTATGCAAGAATATTACTCAATTTTTTTATCAACATACGTGGTTCAGTCATTTCTCATTTATTTTATTGAACCACCTGATTCAAAGGCTCCACCTGGAAAGAACCAAGAAGAAAACCCAACATTGTTTCCATTTCAACAATAAGTTTAAATATAACATTTTTACATAAGATTATTATCCTAAGGAGAAATCTCGCAACATATTTGAATTTCAATAACAATTTTGAATTTCTTTCTTGGCTCCATAATAGGGAAACAATGACAAATTTGAAAACACATCACGATGATCATGGAGATAACGAAAAATTACCAGGAGACAACCAAACTCAACATGAAGACAAATTCGAACATTCACTCCCATCCAAGTTTGCACTATAGGTTCGACATTGAACCAGACTAGGGAGAAGGTGGATTTTTTCAATAGGAGACGTTAGACACAACACCATAATAGGTGCCCTTTCAGGGCTAAAAACTCAAGAACTTCCATTCTTCCATTCTTACATTCCAAAACTCAAAATGTGATTTGTGCTGATGAGTAGGGGCCCATAACACCCTACCCTCTCTCCCTCTTCTTGTCTTGAGAAGAGACTCTGCACTGTTGAAGTCCAACTAAAGACCTCCTCCCATACATGGCCACTTCTGCCCTATCTAAGGGTGAGTAATGCCAATACAACACATACAATCCCTTCAAAAATCAAAGCAAAATACGAAGGAAATTTTTTTAAGAAAAACCCATTTCAATCCCTCCCAAACATATTCAACACACACACGAACATACATATGCAAACAAAATGACTTGAGCATGAAACACAACATGAACCAAAAGAGCTAAAGGCTTCCTAACTTCACAATAAGGTTATGAAAATTGAACAAATTTGAGATGAGCTTTTCCTTCCTTCTCCTTCTCCTATAATCCTAAATTTCTCTCTAAAACTAGAGGTTGGGTGAACACTCATTCTCTCTCAAAATTACCTCTAAACAAGATCTTAAACTCAACCACCTTCAAAATGTAATAACTCCCCCACCTTTCTAAATGTTCTAGAGTCTTCTAACTCAACTCGTCACAAGGCTAACTTCAAGGTGGAGGTAAAGTTATCCAATTCATGATGAAAACATTCAATTTTCGCAATAAAGCAAAAATGAGATTTTTGGGTGACCATAAAAGTCAACAAAAGGGGCTAGAGGGTGGAAAATGCTTCCAACCCATACCCATACCCCTAAGGTACTTAGTTTTCATGATTTTTGGCCTTAAGGACTACTTAGGGACCTATCAAAAGCTTGGAAATTTTAGGACTTTCTAACAACCTTCAAAAATGTAGATTACTCACTAATCTTGATTAAGGTAATTAATTTTGATTACTAAATGATTAGCAAAAAGGTCACTAACCTAGTCCAATTTAGATCTTTAGGTTACTCTGTTAACCCTAACTATTATGTTGGAATGCATATACAATTCACGAGTGTCAACCGACACTATAAAATCACTATTACGAAACATTAACATTTAAAGACTATAGAATGATACATTCATTTGACTCATGATACAAATAAAATGAGAACAACGAGGTTTGCATCTTTTTTTAGACTCAACCCTAGTTTCCAAAAATGGTACATAGGGTTTAGTTCTATTTCTCCATCATATTTCTCGGCTAAAATATCCTGCACACTCATTTCACACATCAATAGCTCAAGAAAATCACATGCATATATTTAAACCTTATTTGGATAGTCGCATAAATCAAAACATAATTCTTTCATTCAAATAACCCTTTCTAATTTTGGCACACACATTTAGTCATCAGTAATTACAAAATCAATAAAACATAACTTTATTCATTAATTCATATTGAAATACTAGAATAATTATCACTAGGCATGCATATAATTAAACATCATAAACATCATTAATAAGGCATACTGAAGTATCTGAAAGCATAAAACCTAATCATCGAGGTACCAAATTCAACACCCTCATTATTAGGTGAAAATGCCTCGTATCATCGTTAGTGAAATTTTAATGTTTAAATAGTCGAGATAATGTAGTAGTTCTTGAATCATTGAGTATTAAAACATGGATGTATCAACTGATCTCAATTTTTATTAGGGCATTTACAACATAAAATATTACTTCATATCAATTTCAATCTCCTATAACAGTTTTAATAGAGAATTCGTATTTGATAATTACATACGAGGAGAGACCTTACATCCTCCCCCACTAGCTCTTGACTTCCTCTTGGAAGTTGCATAACTAACATGTTCATCTTATGCTAGACCTTGTCTAGACTTATTCCAAGATTTACTCTTGTAAAATTAATGATTAATAATTCATATACATACTCTACAAAGATGACATATTTACCTAATTATTCTTACTAAAAGAAAAGTTCAATCCATAATTCTGACATGGTTACATTTTCCAGGGTCAAATACTCCTTAAAACATATTGGTCACATATAAACATCATTCAAATCTAGTATAACATACTTATAAAGTCTCTAATAATAATAATATCATAGATATTCCATATTCCACACACCCACTCATTGAGGTAACATCTGTACGAGACTCCCTCAAATGAGGATTTCATCTTAATCAACTTGGCTCTTTATTAAGGTTAAATACTTTTACTTTAGAGTTTCCATGATGTACTGATTCTTTATTAGGCCAATAAACAAGTCCATCACTACACATGTACCTTTTGCATCTAAAAAATCTATTAAGTTAACTCGTAACCTTGACCAGTGGTATGCTTGGGTAAAAATTTCATTACTCATAACAGTTAACAAATATTTACTGGTCCTATTTTTAGAGTCTTGGGAGAGGGTGAGGCACGAATACTCTCACTAATAACCCCATACCCTAATGTTATACTTCCACTTAATTGTCAAGAATCCCTTTGGTAGGCCCACCATATGTCACTTTTTTCGACAAAATTCACAAGAAAGCACCTCAAAATTTAAATTCAACATCAAGGATGAAACATGCAATGTAAAAGTTTGAAACAAAAGAATTAAAGAGTGGCCACAATAAAAAAAAAATTAGTCAAGAAGTAAAGACATAACCAAAAGGCAAAATAGAATCATCAATAATAAAATTGGCTAAACAGCCCCACATCTCACTGTTGGCAAAAGGGAAGAACATTAAAATACCAACATACAAAATTAGACATATACGAAAATAAATTTAATTACTTACAAAATTTACATTACTGACATAATGTGGCCATACCAGGGTCACTAAGGAAAATAAGGAATCTTAAGTTTTCCAAATACATTGTAGGGATCTTGAATTAAAATTGGATGGTGGTCTAAAGACCATGTTGCTCATACTCTAATTGATCCTACCTACTAACTACATAGCTCACTTTATCGACATCACCCTAAGATTAGGTTTTACCATACTAAGGGGTTGTCTTAATCCAAACTCAGTCAAAAGTGCAAATGCGAGGATACTAAAATAAGTCCCCTTCAATCCTCTTGTTGTTACATTGGTTTCTTTTCAAAGGATCTATACATGTGGGAACTTCAGTGTCAGTAGATTTGTACTTATAGTTACAATTACAAAACCAAACCTCTTATCCTTACTTCACTATAATCACACATTAGGGCATCTACCCGTAACCTTTCTCAAGTCAAATTCACCATAATATACTGGCTGAAGTTGTGTTAACAATCTCAACAAATTTGGTATGATCTTCTATTCATAAATATATCCCCATATGTGTTATTCCATCATTTACACAAGTTTTAATTATCATCCGAGAATGTAATGAATGCTATTATTCTTAAATATAATTCCATATTCCATGTCTCCTAGTTGTATTGAGTTATAAATTCATCCTTAGGTTGCAGGTTTGCAACTATTTAGGTATAAAACCATTAATAGGATGTCATCAATGTTTACTTATCCAATGTCAAAGTTCACTTATTCACTCTTACAACTATCTCCTTGATGTCGATATAGGCATCATTATTGGTCTTATCATGCCTCATGGTTTATAATCCTCTTATTACTTAACTTTGATACCTGAACCTTTAGTTTGTACTAGGTTGATGACCTCATCATGACTTTACATTCTCTGAATTGTAGGGTTATAATTGATCCAATAATTTCAATACTAGAGTCTACGAGCATTCACTTGATAGTTAAAAATTGGTATTACTTGTGCTTATACAATAAGCCTGCAAGCATTAATAGACTCACATAACCCTAACTCAGTAGTTTCCAATAACACTTCCACCATTTAAATTAGATAGATTCATTCCAAAATTAGGATTCCATTTCTCAAAGTAGACTGAGATACTTCCTTTCTTTGTGTGTTCCTAGCTATCTTGCTTGTTGAATAGTTTCTTGTATTAGTAATCCTATCATTCGAGGTTCCCAAATGTTACTTGCAAATTTCAATTGAGTTCTTGTTTGCTTTCCAAGGATTATTGGAACAATACATTTAAATTCATAATAGGTTAGAGGTATACCAATAGCTTGGTAATGTGATATACTCTTCAAGTGTTACCTTCCTATTTACTCACCATTCATTTTATCTATTCAATATTTCAACCTAAAGGTACAAAATTAGATTATGAAGATCGTAGATTTCCTTTACTTATGTTTGAAATCTCTAAAACAACACTAGTTTACTTGATCACTTGCATGTTTGATATGCACTACAATGCTTCCACGAGTGATTGGGTCAGACAAAATCTACCTTCTACTAAAGATGCTGTGAAACACTGTTTCTCTAATCGTTAGGTTATTTACTTGTTTCCACTTACATGATTGGAAATTTTTTTAGGGTTCTTAATTTAGTTTTCCCTCAAGGTGATTTTGTTAACTTTTTTTTCAAATTCTTTATGAGATCATAATATACTTTAATATAAACATAGCATTCTCGCATCTAATCAGTTATCTTCAGTCATTAAGACAGGGTCATTTGTTTATGGTTGGCCATTTACAATTGTTAATACTAACTCCAAGTTTAATCTAATAAGTTAAAACATGCTACACTGATTAGGTTATGGAAAGATGACAAAGGTTTAAAGTGAGTTTCAAATACATACTATTAAGATGTAGAGTTGACATCTCCACATACTATATGGGTTCGAACCCCTGAAATCCTAACACTACGGGAGCACTTGGTTCTGGTTAAATGAGTTGATCGATTAAACATAGGGTTCAAATTGTAAAGGTACAACATCAAGTTCAAAATACATTTTAGGGTTTCTAAGTTCTTAAATTGAATATGATATAGTTGAGTAGAATATAGTAAGATTGCGTTCACATGCTTTACTTCCCATCATGAGGATGAATTTATACTACAATACTACCACATTCATATTTTAGCACTAATTAATAGCATAAATCACCTTACTTAACTATATATTGCATATCAATTGATTGGATCACCAACATGAGTTACAATGGTTATGATACACTACCTTATCCTCATTATATCATACTAGTTCAATCCTTTGGAGAATCTTATTCTACATTTCAAAGGTTAATCTATCTCTTGATAATACTTGATTCTAATTATGGGTATAACCAATTAGAACTACCTAGAAAATTAGATGTTTATCTTTAAACTATTTATGACAACCAATTTATCTTCTAACAAAACCCAAACCATCCTACCAATATTAATGCATATGCAAACCACTACTTACTATTACCTATTCATACTAAGTCCCAAAAAAAATATTTAAATTTAAAACTAACACTATCTTATAATCTCTAACCAACCCCTAAAACCTAACACTCTCATATAGTTTCTTTCAATATTTGAAATAGAATATTATCCTTATACTAACTCTGATACAAAACCCCAAATATAAAATTATAGAACAAAAATTATAGATTAACATATCTTCAAAATAACTTACCTTATCATTCTAACAATTTACCCTTCTAACCCTTCAATCTAAATATTTTTAGACAATTCTCTTTTATATTACAAGGACTATAAAAATAAAAGAGAATTAAATTCCTATAACTAGTTCCTACTCCTTTATTAACTAATAAATCAAAGCCATACATAATCAAATATTTTACAAACTAAACTTTACTTACTATCTAAAAACTATTTATTAACCTAATACTAACAAATGACACTATCTAACCTTTAACTCTAACCACACAATCCTACCTAACCCTAGCCTGATCCCCACTCCTTAAGCCTACTTACACAACCCCCTAACACTTAACTCCCCACACCACCACCCATGTGGGTGCACTACCCCACTCAACTCATGCCACCCTAGGTAGGTGTGTGAGTGGGCAGTGCCATACCCCCCTACTCCCTTTCCTTAGCGCTTAAATGTGCTTGCTTTAGCAAGTCTGCCACCCATCGGTTACAAGGAAACACTCAACCTAGTAAAGTGCCCTGCCAAAATTGCATGGGGGGTCACATTGGGTAAAAAGTCAGTGCATTTAACATGTTGCCCCCCCAAAGAAGCACTTCCCAACCTTGGCACGCTGCTCGAGCCATTCAAGGCTCTTGCCAAGAAACGTGTGAGGGTGATGCTGTTTCACATGAGGTGGTCGGGTTTAGCATTAAATTTTTTTTTTTTTGAAATTCCTTTACTCCCACTTGCTTCTAGCTGTCCCACCTCTTACCTTACACTAGCGCTTTAAACGTGCTATCATTCCATGCTCACGTAAGCCTAGAATAAGATCATAATGCTTGTTGCCCAAGTGCAAAATTTATCTCATTATGCAGGTACATGAGGCAAGTATGGTAGTTTATTAAATTCTTTTTTTTTTTTGTTTTATTGAGTTCTCCAAGGTGATTGGGTGGAGGGAGGATTTCAAAACCTTTCATCATTCCTCCAAGCCTCCAAGGTTGACGTGATCCTCCATGGAGGAGTGTGCAAATTGCATGGGGAGAAGAAATTGCAAGTTTGACCAGCTTTTGCAAGGTTGTCCTCAAATCAATATATGTGGGGATACTTCTATGTCAATCACACTTAAAGGCCATTTAAACCAAGACCCCTATTCGATGCAGTTTTGAAATGATGTGCTCGCCTTTGGGAAAAAGGAAAAGGGGTGATGTCAACATCCATATGATAGTTTTGTTTTTTGTTTGTAAGAAGTTATTAGATAAAGTTAATTTGTTGAGGGAAGGATAAGGTAGTTTAAATAATTTTTTTTTTGCTTATTAATTTATTTTTAAATTACAATATTTTCTCCAAACATGGTATCAAGATATTATATGGAATCAAATGGAATATTCTCTATTCCTAAGGAGATTTTAAAATTTTTTCCTCATGCAAAATCTAGAGAGCTTTTTGCTCTTGGGAGGTTGAATTTTTTTTTTTTTTCAAGACCATCTTTTTGTCTAAGTATAGATTTTCAAATTTAGTAATTTAGCCAATAGGGATATATATATATATATATATATATATATATATAAAGTTGATTATAACATAGAGTTTAAATGTCTTGTTAATACAATAAAATAGGATTATTTCTCCTTCCAATCAAATACAAACATGCGAGAGAAGGTTTAATTCATGTAGTTTTTAAATGTCCACACTTTACATGGACCCATTATTGCCCAAGTGTTACAAAATCAAGCTCTAATACCAAAATGTCATGCCCAAAATATAGGGCAAAAATACACCAATTTTTTTAAAAAGTGATAGTAAGATTAAATGTAATACATTATTATTTGAATAGAATTACTTAACTTCCTCAAACTCATGTATAATTACAAAATTTAAGTACCAATAAAATGTGAATTTTTTTAAACATATTTTAAACTTAAATTGCATAACTTAATATATATCGCCATGTTATTTAATTTATCTCAAACAAATGAATACAATTTTGAAAAATAAGAATGCCGTAGGAAGGTGAAACATCATTTTATCCATTTAACATAAATCAAGTGAATGAAATTTCAAAGTATATAATGCTGCAATAAGATAAAACATCATCACCTCTAATTTCAAGTAAACATATACAAAAAAACTGAAATAGCAGGAATATCACATGCAAGAATATTACTCAATTTTTTTATCAGCATACGTGGTTCAGTCATTTCTCATTTATTTTATTGAACCACTTGATTCAAAGGCTCCGTCGGGAAAGAACCAAGAAGAAAATCTGACATCATTGCCATTTCAACAATAAGTTTAAATATAAAAATTTTACACAAGATTATTATCCCGAGGAGAAATCTCCCAACATATTTGAATTTCAATAACAATTATGAATTTCCTTCTTGGCTCCATAACAGGAAAACTATTACAAATTTGCCAACACATCACGGTGATTATGGGGAGAATGAAAATTGACTAGGAGACAACCAAACTCAACATGAAGACAAATTCAAACATTTACTCCCATCCAAGTTTGCACTACAGGTTCAACATTGAACCAGATTAGGGAGAAGGTGGATTTTTCCAATAGGAGACATTAGACAAAACACCATAATAGGTGCCCTTTCAAGGCTAAAAAGTCAAGAACTTTTGTTCTTCCATTCTTACATTCCAAAACTCAAAATGTGATTTGTGCTAACGAGTAGGGGACCATAACACCCTACCCTCTCTCCCTCTTCTCGTCCTAAGAAGAGACTCTACAATGTTAGAGTCCAACTAAAGACCTCCTCCCATACATGACCACTCTTGCCCTATCCGAGGGTGAGTAATGCCAATACAACCCATAAAATCCCTTCGAAAATAAAAGCAAAATACAAAGGAAAAATATTTAAGAAAAACCCATTTCAATCCCTCCCAAACATATTCAACACACAAACGAACATATATATGCAAACAAAATGACTTGAGAATGAAACACAACATGAACCAAAAGAGCTGAAGGCTTGCTACCTTCACAATAAGGTTATGGCAATTGAACAAATTTGAGATGACATTTTCCTTCCTTCTCCTTCTCCTTCAATCATGAATTGCTCTCTAAAACTAGAGGTTGGGTGAACACTCATTCTCTCTCAAAATTATCTCTAAATAAGATCCTAAACTCAACCACCTTCAAAATGTAATAACTCCCCCACTTACCTAAATGTTCTAGAGTCTTCTAACTCAACTAGTCACAAGGCTAACCTCAAGGTGGAGTTAGAGTTATCCAACTCATGATGAAAACATTCAATTTTCACAATAAAGAAAAAATGAGGTTTTTGGGTGACCATAAAAGTCAACAAAAGGGGCTAGGGGGGTGGAAAATGCCCCCAACCCGTACCCATACCCATACCCCTTAGGTACTTAGTTTTCATGATTTTTGGCCTTAAGGACTAATTAGGGACCTATCAAAAGCTTGAAAATTTTAAGACTTTCTAACAACCTTCAAAAATGCAGATTACTCACTAATCTTGATTAAGGTAATTAATCTCGATTGCTAATTGATTAGCAAAAAGGTCACTAACCTAGTCCAATTTAGATCTTTAGGTTACTTGGTTAACCTTAACTATCATGTTGGAATGCATATAAAATTCACAAGTGTCAAGTGACACTATAAAATCACTGTTACGAAACATTAACATTGAAAGACTACAGAATGATACATTCTTTCAACTCACGATACAAATAAAATACGAACAACGGGGTTTGCATCTTTTGTTAGACTCAACCCTAGTTTCCACAAATGGTACATAGGGTTCAATTTCATTTCTTTGTCAGATTTCTCAGCTAAAATATCCTGCACACTCATTTCACACATCAGTAGCTCAAGAAAATCACATGCATATATTTAAACTTTATTTGGAAAGTCGCATAAATCAAAACATAAATTTCATTTAAATAACCCTTTCTAATTTTGGCACACACATTTAGTCATTAGTAATTACATAATCAATAAAACATAACTTTATTCATTAATTCAGATTAAAATACTAGAATAATCATCGTTAGGCATGCATATAATTAAACATCATAAACATTGTTAATAAGGTATACTGAACTATCTGAAAGCATAAAACCTAATCATCAAGGTACCAAAATCAACACCCTTATTATTAGGTGAAAATGCCTCGTATCATTGTTAGTGAAATTTTAATGTTTAAACAATCGAGATAATGTAGTAGTTCTCAAATCACTAAGTATTAAAACATGGATGTATCAATTGATCTCAATTTTAATTACGGCATGCACAACATAAAACATTACTTCATATCCATTTCAATCTCTTATAATAGTTTTAACAGAGAATTCATATTTTATAATTACATACGAGGAGGGACCTTACAATTCTAACCAATTGCTCATTTTCTCAAAAATTATGGTTTTAGCTTATGGAGAAGTTACAATTTATATTCCCTCTTCCTAAAATTTTATTTGATATGTTTAAAATTTGGTTGTCTCCTTTAAAAAATAATACTTTTTTCCCCATTAGCTAGATTTTCCCTTCAATCTTGATTTGGGAACTTTGGAAAGAACATAATCAACATATCTTCCAAGAAAGAAAGATAGAACATATCAACCTCTTTAATGAGATAGAAGAAAGTATAGCAAAAAAAAATAAATAAATTGAAAATTAGAAGTTAGAAAATTCAAAATTAGGGCATAACCTATAGTTGAAAAATAATTCAAAAAATCAGGGCATTAGAGTGGATTTTACAAACAAAAGAATCCAAACAAGAATCAACAAAAGAATCATTTTCATAAAAAGGAATGAAAAAAAAAACCTAAGTCACATACCTATAGTTACCCGGTTGCAAGCTATTGTCCCAAATTTATAAGAAAATTTTCATGCTACCCTACCTTCATGCGTTCATGCCTTCATGTGATCGAATTGGGCTCGGATTCATGCATTTCATGGATGATGTAGTCACTTTGGTCTCAATTACTTTCATTTTGTACAAACATAGGAGGAGTTTTTGGGAATTTGGTTGTGTTAAAATAATTTTTATTTTAATTTTATTCTCGTTTATATTCTTGGCATCGTCACAATATTGACAGTGTTAGGAATACTATAAAGAAACAATATTCAAGTTGTAATTCCATTGCCGTTGCAATTTGGGCTCAAATGTAGTAGTGTTTCCAATAATATCTATTTCTATTTTGTTTTTAAGAATTAGATAGAAAAAGCTTTTAAATAGAGATGAGGAGAGGAGTTGCATATTTAACTCCCAATTATATGAATGCCACAATTCATAATAAGTTGGTGCAAAGTGTCAATATCCTTTTAAGTAGGATAAACTAATTTCATTATTAAAGGAATAACAAAAAAGACATGTCCTCACAAGAGGACAAACTAGATGTAGGGATTCTTGGAACATCCCTTTATTTAATACATCAAAGAAAAGATTATTTTCCTAAAAAAATTTAATAATAAATATAATACTAATATTAGTAAATATCATACTAATAACAATATAGTATAATACAACTATTATACAATACTAATGCTAATATCATAATATTAATCTTATAAAAAATAAAATCTATAATAAAAATTAAAAACTAAGATCAAAATTATAAATAGTGAAAGTTGAAAATGTTGAAATTTTAAATGAAAAACAAAATTAGAACTTAAATATTACAAAGTATCCAAGAGACAAATAAGACCATAAATGAAATAACAGTGAATGTTGGTCCAAAATCTAATGATTATATTGAGAGGGAAGGGGGAGGGGGGAATCAATATAATTCTATTAATTTGAAATCTTTTCTCTTAATCCATCTATTGATATGCATGCCACTAACTCAATCAGTTAGTAAATTAACTTGATTTAATATTCAACATAAAAGGCAACATCACATAACACAATTTTATCTTGTGGAAACTTGACTAGGATGAAAACCATAGTTGTGAGGTGATGCTCACTAAACTTGCACCCTTCTAGATTGTGCTTGATCAATAGATTATGCATGTTAAAAGACTGCACATGCATTTCCAAGTGTCACTTGAATAAGGGATTTAAAAGAGACCTATTAGAGTCTTTACCCAGTTAAAGGTAGCATATTGCAAGGACTTAGGACACAAATGAATGTGTCATGCTAGTAGGAAATTTAGTAAAAAAGACTTTTTAAAGTCCACCCTTGATGAGATTTACTCTTGTAAATGTAAGTAAACAATATAATGGTTTATCTATGATAAATAGGTACTTTACTTAGCTTGAGTTAGAACACTTGTATGCTTGTAGACCTATCTACAACTTGCTCTACACTTTGTTTGTTCTGCAACTCAGACGATGTCAATTATGCAATTTTCTCCTTTTAGCACTCACACATTATGTGTTCTTGTGCTACTAACTTTTTTACTACACATTACTCTCACACTCTATCTTCACCTTTTATTCTTTCCTTTTCATTGGTGATTTCACTAGCCTATCACAATGGCATTGTATTTTTAGAATATGCGATAAATAGTTGTTCATATTGAAATAATTGACTATATACCTTCCTTTCTTTCTGATCATTCTCAAACCCTAATTTTTGAATTAAAAATTCATATTCAGCTATCTTTGTTAGACATATTCTCCTTTTTCCATCCTACAATATTTCTTTCATAGGTAAAATGTGTTAGGTGTACTTTTATGACATGGAAAGTCATGGGTTCTCTATGACTCCAATTTTCTCAATGGAAATAATTCAAATTTGAATTTTCACACCCATATTCTATTGAAACTTTGTGTGATAGTTTCTCCACCATTCCTCAAGGTGACAAAACATCTTTACCTATCTAGTAATGTGTCCAGTCATGATTTACAAGCCTCTGTATTCAAGCTTGATAACTTCCCTTCATCCTATTTTTGAGATTACACATCTCGTCATCTTGTCTTGGCTTCTTGCTTACTGCAAATTCATACTTAGCCCAATTTTTCTAAGTAAGATTGTGAAGACAACTTGCCTTCACTAGTCTTTCTTAAATATTATACACCAGTTTTTCCTCCTATGACTTGGATAAACCTGTTTCCTTTCCCAAATTCACTTGTTATCTTTCATACTTTGATTGACACTTTGATTCTGCGTTGACATTAATGACAATTCTTTCTCTTACTTGTCTCATCAGTAAGTTCCACTAGTCTCATAACTTGACTCCTTTTAATAGTTATTCCAATAATGAACACATAATATAATGATTTACTGTGGGAAACCCTTACAGGAGAAAAATCCAACACTGTAAACCCTGTATAATGTATTATCAAATCAATAGAGATTTCAACACACTTGCAATTCAAGTTCTTACAAGAGTATTACCTTGAAACTCAATGCAGGAGGAACTTCACAAGCACCCTTCTAACGCTTGATCTTGCAAAAAAACTCAATGTTCAAACTCCTCCCCATTCATTTATAGGCTTATTACAACCTAAAAATCATTTGGGTTTTATTATACCATGTGCAAAACTGTGTTGCTCATGCATGACTCATGTTGCCCAATATAGACATGAAATAGGTTAAAAATAATGCCTTATGCCCAAATTCTTACACTTTACTTTTGGACTTGATAAATGTTATGACAGGTGCTATACAACATTTAAAAATATGACCTTCCTATATTATACTATGGATAAAGCATCTTTTGACAACTCATTTTACCTTTTCCAAGGTACTGACATGTGGAAAACTTCCCAACTAGTTTTGGAAATATCTCTAAACTATTGCCAGTTTGAAACACATGTTGTCTCAACACTAATGACTTAAAAAAAAGTTGAGAAAAAAGAAAATATGATCCTAATAAATAAATTCAAAACAATCAAATATGATCCTTGAAAAAGACCAAACTAGTCAAATATGATCCTAAAAGAAAGTCCCAAAATAATTACACACAATGCTAAAAAAATTCCTAAAAAGCATAAAAAGTTCTAAAAGTTCACTAAAAATCATAAAATGTTTGTAAAAAAATCCTAAAAATGAAAAATATCTAAAAAAATCACAAAAACTCAAATATCTAAAAAAATCATCACAAATCTATAGTAAACTTGTACATGTCATTGATAAATTGTTCCTTGCGACAAGACAAACATTTGAATAGATGTACTTTGAAGAATTATCAAACATTATGCTTAATGGAATCATGCATCAATTTTTTTTTATATCTGATCAAGTCAACAATACATTAGAGAAAACTTGGCATATCACTCAATCAAACAACATCAATTTGTTCTTTATTAAATGTGTCATTTGTCTTATGCAAGGGACTTTGCTAAAAACTAGATGCTATTAGTATTTGAAGGGGCACTTCATGCCTAAAACACAACACCATCATTATCATTAAAAAGTATCAACTTTGACAATACGATTTGAAGGCTTCTTGACTTGCTTGGTTCAATGAGTTTTATCTTTTATTGATCTATCATTGGTTATGTTCCTATGCCACTCAAGGATATCACTGAGTGACGAAAAGCTAGGATGACTCATGGTTTTGTTTTTTTGTTTTTTTTGTTTTTCTATTTGTGGGGTATTTTCATAAGGTTCTAAGGCACACATCATATACTTTAGGATTGATGGAGACATTCCTTATCTATAATGTATTTTTTCAATGCAAAGAGATTGCCTTATTGTCTTGACTTTTTGTGCTATGAGACAATGCATCCAATTTCTCATATTAGATAGAGATCTCTTGACAAAAGTGTATGTACTTATCAAAGAAAGTTTCATCATTACTAATGTTTCTCTATCCATTCCTTTCTTTTTACTAACATTTCTTCTGCTAGTCCTTGCAATCATTCTCTTTATGAAATTTGTCCTCGTGACAATTTTTGCCGCATTTTTTGAGGGGAAATCCTACCGCCATTCTTCTGATCCACTAGGGCATGATCATTTTCTTTTCTTTGAAGAAATGCTCACATTGTCTCAAAGAAGTGCAAATGTAGACACTAAAAAATGGTTCACACCTATGCTCTTACCTATCTAACATGCCTTCTATATTGTGCATTTGATATTTTCATTTACCAATATCATACAATTCTCTTATTATTTGAATAATGATAATTATTTAATTAGTTACTAATTTTAGTCCTCTAATTTCATATGTCTTATCAATTTGTCTTTGATTAAATAATTTCTTGAATTATTTAATGTTGCTCCTAGGGGCACACATTTATTTATTTATCTCCCTTATTCTAAGGTTGGATGTCTCGGTAAATGAATTATATTTATTTACCATCCTTTTCACCTCCTCCTATAAATAAATAAATTTATATGTATATAATTGTCTAATTTTCCAAATGTGAGGGAATTAATAAATTTTTAATTATTAAATTCCATTCTCATTTTTTACTTCACTTATCCCCCTTTCATGCTAATTTCTCTTCACTTCTAACTCTTTCACCTTTCCCTTTTCTCCACTTTCATATCCCACTTACTAATTTCCTTTTTCACTCAACTCTTTCATTCTTCCATTTTCTCCCCCCCTTACTTGTTCATCACTCATCCCTTTCTTTAGTTGCAAATGACATTTGTTGTTGAAAATAAATATTTCCAATATTTATTTTCACTTAAACTCTACCATATTTCTATTTTGTCTTCCGCTTGCAAATGACATTTTATGTTGAAAATAAATATTTCCAATATTTATTTTCACTTAACACTATCTTATTTTTATTTCCTCACCCACTTTGAAAATGAAAATTTGAAACTTTCATCACTCAACTTGTTCTCTCATTTAATCCTAACATTTGATTGAACTTTAATCTAGTTTGTTGATTAAGAGCTCATAAATCCTATAAATTGAACTATCTTTTCTCTCACAATGTTTGCCAAATTTTTGAGTATTCTCATTATCATCTTGTCAAAACTCATTTTCATTTTGTAGGTGCATTTTACGAAAATGGAAGAAACATCAAATTTAAGAACAAAGAGAGATCATTAAAGCTTAATCAAGGGAGTGGTTTTCTTTCTTTATTTTAAATATTTTATGTGATTTTATCTTAATGAAATTTCAATCATTGAAGCTAATTCATGATGTTTTCTAAATGCCAATTTTCCTAGTCTACATCGGGATCTATTCAAAATCTGATTGTAAAGGGTCTTGGGTCACTTTAGAACCTATTTTTACCCTGATAAAAAACAACTACAAATGAGATCAAATTGTAGTTTTGAAAAATTGTACATGTTTTGACACAATTCAGTAATAAAAAATATGCAACCAAGATTAATATGTCCCAACATCAACTTCATGTTGGAAATCTGATTGAAAAGCTCATTGTTGAAGATCAAAGAGGGAGATTGTTGCAAAGAAAGAAATTTTTTGTTAAAAGAATGTTTTCAATCATTGTTTTGTCATTGATGTCAAACCTGCTATTTGTAGGAATGACATTTTCTTATAAGATCTAAGTACTATCACTTAGTTGATTGAAGAAGAGGATTTGATTAATAAGATGTAACAAGAGTACCTAAGAGAAAGGTTGAGTTATGATGTTGTAATGAAGTGCAAGGATTAGTTAAGACAATGGTTAGATGATGTATTGATAACATACTTGAAGATACAAAGGTTGGCTACACTTAGAAACATTGGAGGAATAAGTTGTAACAAGGTTGACTGCAAAGCCTAAGTTCATTAGTGGGTGTCGAGCGAGCTAGTTGAAGCCGAGCAAATTCTCAGTTGGAGCCGAGCAAAAGAAAAATCTAGTGTGTGCCAACTGAAGTTCAAGTGCTGAGTGAAGTTCAAGTGCCGAGCGAAGTATCACATGTCGAGCATTAAAAAAATTTAGCTGGTGCCAAGTGAACTTTAAGGCCGAGCATTAGTAAAAACAGAGTTGGTGCAGAGTAACACAGTATGTGCTGAGCATCAAGATTTCAATAGTGTCAAGCTGCTACATTATTTTAAATGACAAAGAATTGCCAAATCTGAGCCAATATAGTTATTACCTTAAATTTTGTGAACTAGTTGGAGGGTAAGGATGATGAGCTGGTGGCACAAAATTCTATGTAAACCATTTTTGGATGAATTCAAAAGAATTATTCAAGAAGTTTCTAGAAGAAACAAAATATGGGTTAGATACAATGAATCCTACCTAATCCATATGAATTGAAATCAAAGGAAGGAAGAATTGAGCAGGAAAAGAGAGTTCTAGACTTCTATTTAAGGAGTCACAAACTAAGAAGCAAATGCTACTATTGTTGAAGTGCCAAATTGCAAAGTGGTTAGAAGGGTGTCAAGGAGAAGGCATCTAGGAGAAGGAAGAGCACAGAAGCTCTGCTTCTAGAAGTGGTCAAGAAGAGATGATTGCACTGGTACATTAAGCATGGAGACTCAAGAAGAGAAAGCTTGAAAGGAGGTCAAGCTGACAAATTTGTAAAAATTAAAAGCAAGGCAATGAGAAGAGCTAAAGAGTGATCTGAGATCTGCAAGTTGAGTTGTATTCTATAATCAGGTCAAAGACTTTCTAATACTCTCTAGCAATTGTATCAGATATGAAATCCTATGGACTTAGGTTGGCCTAACAACCATTTGTAAATCCTTTAACAGGGTGGCATTCCAAGTGAATGTTCTAAAGTCCTCTAACCAGACCCACTTCTAATAGGGTGGTTAAATCTTTTAACCAGGTCACATTTAACAATGTGTTGTAAGCCTTTAATAGGATAGACCTTTCATTGGGCATTACTTCAGAAGGGCGAGAATTGAGTAGCATGTTACTGGTGGTTTTTTTCAAATTGGGTTTCCACATAAATCACTGTGTTATGTGTTGATCTTTTATGTGTTATGCTTGCATGTTGATTTACAGTAACTTGTTGAATAGAAAACTTAAAGCTTGGATGAATGTATGGTTGAATGGGCTCACTACAGTTAGTGAAATTTTTTGAATTGAACATGTTGGGCCTTGAATAACTAATTCACCCCCCACCCCCCCGCCCTACCCTCTCAGTTATTCTAAAGTATTTCTAACAATTGGTATCAAAGCCATCTGCTGATTTAGTTTCAAGGTACTAGAAGCAGGAAGATCAAGATGTCCAAGAGAGAAGTTCCCAAGCTCAACAAAGACAACTTTTCTGCATGGTAGAGTCTGATGAAATTGCACCTTGGATCAATAGGTGACTATGCACAAACCTCAATTGAAATAGAACATGTAAATCTAGTTGGACCTCTTACTGCAGATGAC
Organism: Cupressus sempervirens; assembly: GCA_028749045.1. Taxonomy (NCBI): domain Eukaryota; kingdom Viridiplantae; phylum Streptophyta; class Pinopsida; order Cupressales; family Cupressaceae; genus Cupressus; species Cupressus sempervirens. The sequence goes on from CM053787.1 coordinate 631,725,261, forward strand.
TTGAGCAAAAGGAAGGAGCACAACCAGGCAACGCTGGAGATTACCTCCGCACTCAGCTATGTAGAATATGATGACATCAAATATTGTGACACTGCATTCAAGATGTGGAAAGCCCTTATAGATATCTATGGAGGAGATTAGAATGTCTAGAGAGTAAAGAGAGAAAGCCTTAGAGGAAAGTTTGATGACATGAAAATGGAGGAAGGTGAAAATGCTGCTCAATATGCTGCTAGAATGAAAGAAGTAGTAAGTGCAATAAGAAGTCTAGGTGGTCAATTGGAAGAAGAAACCGTCAATAGCAAATACCTAAGAACTCTGCTCCCCATCTATGCTATTAGATTTTCAACCATCCAAGAGCTAAGGTGTGTACAAGGAAACACAGTAACCTTTGAAGGAATAGTGGGAAGACTTATTGCATTTGAGTTATCTAATTTTGACAACTATAGACCTGAGAACTTTGAATCTGCTTTCAAAGCCAAGATGAAAATAAAAGACACTAAGGAGACATCAAGCAAGAAGAGAAGAAAATGAAAACATGCATCCAGTGATAGCAACACAGATGAGGAAGATGTGGAACAATTGGAAGCATTACTGGCTAGAATATTCCATAGAGGCAAAGATAAATTCAAATGTAAGCTCCCTATTATATGTTTTAATTGCAATGAAGTAGGTCATATTGTTGCAAGGTTTACATAGAAGAAGAACTACAAAGAAGGAAACAAGTACAAGAACAAGAGAGAAGATGATAGCAAAGACTACAAGGAAAAAGGCAAAAGATGCTACATTGTTGAAGAAGATTCTGATGAGAATGATGATGAAGCAGTCTATGTGGCCATGAAGGATGAATCGGATAAAGATGAAGATGAAACAACAATATTAGTTACCTATGTGAACAAGAATGACAAATGCATCATAGATAGTGGATTCTCACATCACATGATAGGAGATTAAAGTAAGCTCATTACCTTTACTCAATATGATGGAAATAGTGTTAAATTTGGTAATTATGCTCCATGTCAAATCAAAGGAAAAGTCTCTATTAAAATTATAGAGAAAATTTCATGTGATAACACATACTATGTTGAAGGATTAAACTACAATTTGTTGAGTGTATCACAATTAGGCAATGTAGCTTGCAAATTAGAGTTTGGAAATAGATCTGCCAAGATGTATGACACTAATGGAAATTTGATAGGAAAAGGTGAATAAAATAGGAGTAATCTATTCTATCTAGATATGGAAGATGCAACCTGTCTGGTTGTTAGACTTGATGATGTGTGGTTGTGGCATAAAATATTGTGTCATGTTAACTTTGATAATCTGATCATCATTAGTAAAAAGAATAAAGTTAGAGGGTTGCCTAAATTGAAGAAGACCAAGTTTAGCTTCAAAAGCAAAACATACACTTCCAAAGAAGTACTAGAGTTAGTCCATACAGACTTATGTGGTCTAATAGAAGTGCAAAGCTACCCAGGAGACATATACATAATGCTATTTGTAGATGACTATTCAAGAATGATGACTATTATGTTCTTGAAGAAAAAATTTGATGCATTTCAAATGTTCAAGTGGTATTTGGCTAGAGTTGAGAAGGAAATAGGGAACAATCTGAAATGCCTAAGGTTAGATAGAGGAGGTGAGTTTATATCAAAAGAGTTTGAAATTTTTTGCAATGACAGAGGGATCAAAAGGAAAACATCAACACTAAGGACTCCATCTCAGAATGGTATTGCTGAAAGAAGGAATAGGTCAATGATAGACTATGCAAGAACCTTGATGATGGAGAAAAATGTTGCTCTAAAGTACTAGAGAGAAGTTGTAAGTACTACTGTTTACACATTGAATAGAGTCCAAGTCAAGAAAGGTACAAATGCAACACCTTTTGAACTATGGTATGGTCACTCACCTAATGTAAAATATTTCAAAATATTTGGTTGTAAATGCTTTATTCTTAAAGATACTAGAAATGGAAAGTTTGATGCAAAGAGTGATGAAGGCATATTCCTTGGATATTCCACTAGAAGCAAAGCATACAAGTGTTTGAAAACTAACACTAACAAAATTATGGAGAGTGCAAATGTAAATTTTGATGACCATGCAAAAATTTAGGTTGATGGAACTAAGTAATTAGAGGATTATAGATCCTTTGTATACTTCTATGAAGGAATGACTACTGAAGACAATGTTGCAAAACAAGTTGAGAATCAACCACAAATTTTAGTATCAATCGAGTCACATCCAGTGAATGTTGAGCTGCATTCAGAAGCTGAGTTGCAGAATGTAGAAAATGCATATTATGACTCTGAAATCAATGCACATGAAAGAGATGATGAAATACCAAATGAAGAAGGAAAAAATGACTCTGAAGCTAAAGAATCAAACATGGAAAGAAGGACATAACCAAGATTAGCCAAGTATGTAAGAAGACATCACCTTGTAGATCAAATCATTGGTGACAAGGATGCCAGACCAATGGCAAGGAATAAACTTAGGAATGAATCATGTTTGCTGAGCAAAGTTGAACCTAAAAAAATGAAAGATGCACTTCAAGATGATGACTGGTATAAAGCTATGGAAGAAGAGATAGATCAGATTTCGAAGAACAAAACCTGGACCCTAGTTCCTAGACTAGCTGATAAGAATGTAATTGGTACCAAATGGGTATTTAGGAACAAAATTGATGAGAATGGTGAGATAATAAGAAACAAAGCCAAATTAGTTTGCAAAGGCTACGCACAAGAAGAAGGATTGGATTATGGGGAAACATTTTGCCCAGTTGCAAGAATGGAAGGAGTAAGAACATTACTTGCATATGCTACTTATAAAGGTTTGAAAATCTACCAAATGGATGTGAAATCTACCTTTTTGAATGGTATACTAGAAGAGGAAGTCTACATAGAAAAACCAGAGGGATTTGTTGTTGACAAGAACAAAGATATGGTTTGCAAACTGCACAAGGCACTTTATGGCTTGAAGCAAGGACCTAGAGCATGGCATGAGAGACTGCACAAATACCTTGTGAAGATAGGATTTGAGAGAATAGATGAGAAAAAAAACTTGTATATAAAAATTGAAAAAGGTAAAGACATTTTGATATCTGAAATCTTTGTTGATGATATAATATTTGGAGGAAAAAATGTTCTATGCAAAGATTTTGCTGATCAAATGAAGCATGAGTTTGAGATGTCAATGTTTGAAGAAATCAAATTCTTTGTTGAATTGCAAGTAAATCAATTGAAACATGGCATATTTGTGACCTAATCAAAATACATCAAGGAGATACTCAAAAAAATTGGATTAGAAGACTCAAAACTAGTCAGCACACCAATGGCAACTAGACATAAGCTATCCAAGAATGATGAGTCTGCTGAAGTAAATCATACATTGTATAGATCAATGATTGGAAAGTTGCAATATGTTGTACATAGTAGACCAAACATTGCATTAGCTATTGGAATAGTGACAAGATTTTATGCAAATCTAAGAGAAAATCATCTAATGGCAGTAAAGAGAATAATGAGGTATCTAAAAGGAACTGATGACTATGGTTTATACTACAAGAGAAGTGTAAAGTTTGAGCTAAGAGCCTACAATACTATAGATTGGGGAGTTAATATTGATGAAAGAAAGAGCACCAGTGGAGGAGTACTTTTCTTGAGAAAAAGATTGATTACATGGACCAACAAAAAGCAAAGTTGTACCTCACAATCGATTGCATAAGCTGAATATGTTGCAGCTACTATCAATTGCACTAATATTGTATAGATCAAACATTTGCTACTAGGTATGAAGGACAAGGTAAATGAGCCTGTGATACTTTATTGTGATAATACAAGTGTTATCAACATATCAAAGAACCCTATAATGCATGCTAAAACCAAGCATATTGCAATCAAGTATCACTATGTAAGAGAATTGTCGGAAGACAAACAAGTGAAGATGGAATATGTTAGCTCAAAGAAACAAATTATTGACATCTTCAAAAAAGCACTACCTAAAGATGCTTTTGAGTATCTTAGAGGTAAGTTAGGGGTGATACCCCTAGCTGAGGCTACTTAAAGAAAAAAGCAAGATCACCCTATATAAAATGAGCTTATTGTTGAGATATTACACATTGATGCATAGGATGTTTACTTTAGGATTCATGCTTGAAGTAATTGAAGTGCTGATGTTCCAAATCAGTCACAATAAAGGTGATAGAGGGAGAAATTGAAAGAGCCTGTAAATGCTACACTTACATATTAAGATGCTGAAACAATATGTCTTTGGCATTGTTGTCAAAGAGGAAGATTATAGCAGAAAACTGATCAATATCATTTGATCAAAAGTACGAGGGAGAAATGTCAAGAAAATGTAGAAACTGATCAAGTCTAGAGAAAGAGGGAGAGTGTCAAATCCAGAGAAAGAAAAAGAGAAGACGAAGAAGCTAATCAAAATAGAGAAAGAATAGTAGAAGATGAGAAATGCATATAGAGGGAGAGAACAAAGAAAGGATACAACAACTAAGGTGGAGAAGCAGAAATGAAGCAATCAGGATAGTAGAGGGAGATGTGAAAACTGATGGTAATGGTAATACAATTACTTTTTGGCATTTGACTTACTGTTCTAACCTAGTTAGCATTTGGTTAAATAGTTTAGTCTAATGGTTGATCAGTTTGGTTTGCCATCAATGCCAAAGAGAGAGGTTGTTGGAAATCTGATTGAAAAGCTCATTGTTGAAGATCAAAGAGGGAGATTGTTGCAAAGAAAGAAGTTTGTTATTAAAAGAATGTTTTCAATCATTGTTTTGTCATTTATGTCAAACCTACTATTTTTAGGAATGACATTTTCTTATAAGATCTAAGTACTATCACTTAGTTGATTGAAGAAGAGGATTTGATCAACAAGATGTAACAAGAGTACCTAAGGGTAAGGTTGAGTTATGATGTTGTAATGAAGTGCAAGGATCAATTAAGACAATGGTTAGATGATGTATTGATAACATACTTGAAGATACAGAGGTTGGATACACTTAGAAACATTAGAGAAATAAATTGTAACAAGTTTGACTGCAAAGCCTAAACTAAGTTCATTAGTGGGTGCCAAGCAAGCTAGTTGAAGCCAAGCAAATTCTCAGTTGGAGCTAAGCAAAAGGAAAATCTAGTGTGTTCCAAGTGAAGTTCAAGTGCCAAGCAAAGTATCAAGTGCCGAGCATTAGAAAATCTTAGTTGGTGCTGAGTGAACTTCAGGTGCTGAGCATTAGTAAAAACACAGTTGGTGCCGAGTAACACAGTATGTGCTGAGCATCAAGATTTCAATAATGCCGAGCTACTGCATTATTTTAAATCACAAAGAATTGCCAAATCTGAGTCGACATAGTTGTTACCTTGAATTCTGTGAACTAGTTGGAGGATAAGGATGATGAGCTGGTGGCACAGAATTTTATGTAAACCAATTTTGGGCGAATTCAAAAGAATTATTCAAGAAGTTTCTAGAAGAAACAAAATATGGGTTAGATACAATGAATCCTACCTAATCCATACGAATTGAAATCAAAGGAAGGAAGAATCAAACGGGAAAAGAGAATTCTAGACTTCTATTTAAGGAGTCACAAACCAAGAAGCAAATGCTGTTGCTGTTGAAGTGTCAAATTGTAAAGTGGTTAGAAGGGTGTCAAGAAGAAGGCATCGAGGAGAAGGAAGAGCATAGAAGCTCTAATTCTACAAGTGGTCAAGAAGAGATGATTGCACTGGTACATTGAGCATGGAGACTCAAAAGGAAAAAGCTTGAAAGTAGGTCAAGCTAATAGAGTTGCAGAGATTGAAGGCAAGGAAATGAGAAGAGCTGAAGAGTGATCTAAGATCTGCAAGTTGAGTTGTATTCTGTAATTAAGTCAAAGACTTTCTAATACTCTCTAGCAATTGTATTAGATATGAAAATCCTATCGACTTAGGTTGGTCTAACAACCATTTGTAAATCCTTTCATAGGGTGGCATTCCAAGTGAATATTCTAAAGTCCGCTAGCCAGGCCCACTTCTAATAGGGTGGTTAAATCCTTTAACCAAGTCACATTTAACAGTGTGTTGTAAGCCTTTAACAGGGCAGGCCTTTCACAAGGCATCACTTCAGAAGAGTGAGAATTGAGTAGCATGTTATTAGTGGTTTTTCCCAAATTGGGTTTCCACGTAAATCAATGTGTTATGTGTTGATCTTTAATGTGTTATGCTTGCATGTTGATTTACAGTAACTTGCTAAATAGGAAAGTTAAAGCTTGGATGAATGTATTGTTGAATGGGCTCACTACACTTAGTGAAAAAGTTTGAATTGGACATGTTGGACCTTGAATAACTGATTCACCCCCCCAGTTATTCTAAAGCATTTCTAACACTTCACTCTTCCTCATTTGAAACATACTTCATAAGATCTATTTCTTCTTTCCATCTTGATGATGTACCATCAGGTTTGATTTGAAAAATTGATTTAAAAAAATACAAAGTTACTCCAAAACCCTCAATGTACATCAAATACATCAGATCAATTATGCAAGTTTATTGGTACCAATAGTGTAGGATTATTGAGGCATTTCCAGACAAACATATTGAAATAATTATGCATTTTCTTTAGTTATAAAAGTAAAAGGGTAACTCAACAATAAGAAATATATTTTGGATAAAACTTTAAAATAACCATTTTTTTAATCCTTGCATGCATAGTGAATGTATGAAGATAGTTATAATGAATACCAATATGCTTCCTTTACAATACATAATTTGAACTCATTTAAAATTGTATCATCAAGAAATAAACTTAAATGAACAATAATTCAAAAGATCTACATCAACTCATTCTTGTATTATTTAATTTTATGCATATTTTATTATTGATGTAACTATTTCACCTCCTTTAAATACAAGTGCTAGTATATATTTATCGCCAATCCATCAAGTCTTATTGATGATGTTTTGACTTAAGCCAATTCATTACTGACATTTTCTCTAACTACATGATGAATTGATCTCTTTTGATGGTCACACTTATTCCAAAAAGGTAGGGATTAATTCTTGTTTGTTGACAACGTACTTTGACCTTGTCACTGTATTAATGATAATATTACTTACATTAGTCTTGTTTATGATTTGTTCATGCTTTTTCCAAACATTTCTTTCTCTTGCACTTTTTTCCATCACTTTGTATCATTGACTACTTGGACTTGGTAGTTATCCTTTAGTGATTGCATCTACCAATGGCTATGGTCTATAGTCTATATTTGATGATGATAGTTATTGTCGCCTTTTTACAATACATAATTTTAGCTCTTCACAAACTTATTTGAATCTTTGAAGGGACAATAGTAAATGAGATCAAATTGTATATACTTATTGTATTGGTACCAACCATAAAATAAAAGTTGTTGGTACAAATTGTAGTCAAGAAAATATGAAGAAAAATGATCCTCAAGCTTGACCTTTGATAGAGATGGATTTGGTGTTAACTCAATTAGCCCTAAAAATTCTAGATAGCATATCAACTATATAATTCGGCTTTCTAATGAATATACAACTAGAAGATTGAGAGATTCCATTTAAAAAAAATGATGTAGCAAGGGCAACTTAGACATCAAAAAGATCATCAATATTAGTTTTTATTTCTTTAATGGTGGATGAGTGACAACTTGAAAATCAATAAGCCATCAACTAATTTTCTAATGAAGCAACCAATGATAACTCAATACACTCTCCTAAAATATATCAAATGCAAGATCAATTATGCAAGTTTATTGGTACTAATAGTGCATGATTATTGAGGCATTTGGGAAAAAGTATTGAAGAAATTATGCACTTTCTTTAGTTGACCAAGCAAAAAAGTAATTTGATTGCAACAGATATATTTTGGATAACTTGATGAGATCTTAATATGATCTTCAAAGGGTTTTTAGGTTCAAACTTTTGACTATGAAGGGATACCATTTTGGTTTAGAATATTTTTTTAATATTGGACATGTGGATGCATTATGTGGATTAGAGAAAAAGAAAATGATGAATTAGTGGTCGAAAAGCGCTTCAGATCAACATTATATGTTTGAGAAGAAATCAGAAAAACAAAAGAGTTTTTCTAAGGTAGTTGTGATGCACTCTTAGTAAGATATGACAACCTCTTAGGATGATCTTATTACAAATGTAAGGGTTAGCTAGAGTGTAGATCCAAGATCTTCAAATTGAATCCCCAAATGAGGGAGGGGACATGTGTTAGGTGCAAATTCTTGCAATAATGTTATATGGCTAACTATTATGGCAACATCTATGATAATGCATTTCCTAAAGCAAGGAACATTGACACTGCCCCTAAGACAAAGGCCTTCCTCAGTGTAGGCTATCTCTCAAAAGATGAAGGTGGATCAATGATCATTGGTTTGGCATGGTGAGGTAGTAAAAGTAGAAAAGGGTTGAATAACCATTAAGGGTAAGAAAGATAAGACATCTAATCCCTGTTTTGAAATGGCTCTTTGTCCCACAAGGATAGTGTTAAATGTAGATCTTGATGGTTCTAGGCCAGGGAAGATTAGTTTAGAGATTGTTTAGGTCTTTTTTCTTGATTTAGATTGTTTATTGGTTGTTTTCTTTTAGCTTTTTTAATTTTATTGTGGGAGCCCCATGTTTATGGTAATGGGATCCTTTAAAACATATGATTTTTTGGTGATTTTATTTTCCTAACTTTTGACAATATTTTAGCTATGGGTTCTAGATCTATTCAAGATTTGGTTCTAAAGGGTTTTGGATCCCTTCAAAACCTATTTTTACCTTAATAAAAAGAATCTATAAATGAGATCAAATTGTACTTCAAAAATGTATATGTTGTGGTAAATTTCATAAACAAAAAAAATGCAACTAAGATGGAACATGTTCCAACATCAACTTCTCTCTATTCCTCATTTGAAAAATACTCCATAAGACCTCTCTCTGCTTGTTATTGTGGCAATGGACCATTGAGTTTTATTTGGAAAATTAACAATGTAAATCAAATGTTAGATCAATTATCCAAGTTTATTTCTACTGATAGTGCATAATTATTGAGGCATATGGACAAAAGTATTGAAATAATTATGCAATTTCTTGAGCTAACAAATCAAAAGAATAAATGAACAATAACAAATATATTTTAGAGAAAACTTAAAAATAATAATATGTTTACCATTCTATACATAATTAATATGCGAAGATAGTTATAATGACTACTAATATACTCTCTTTACAATACATAATATAACTCTTTCAGAATTTGATCATCTATAAATCAATGCAAATAGACGACAATTTAAAAGATATACATTAAATCATTCTTGCAATACATAATTGAATGAATATTTTATTCTAGACATAACCATTACACCTTGTAAAAGAATATTTTTATCACCGAGTTCACCAAAACTTATCGATAAAGTTTTGACTTAAGATAAATTATTCCTAACATTGCAGCTAACCCCATATGTTGATGAATCTATTTTTTTTTTCTTTGGATGATCATGCTGATTCCACCAAGGTTATTGACAACTTATGTCGACGTTGCCACTATGTTATCGATGATATTACTTGTCTTACTCAATGTTATGATTTGTTCATTTGTCATAAATCCAAATTTGTGCCTGGAGTTAGAAGTCATTGTCTCCTGTTTGCCGGAGTTTGACCGAAAAGTATTGTGTTATATTTAAATTACTTAGCTTATCTCTATTTATTATTCATTTTGTTTTTATAATTTATATTTATCAATGCAATTGTTATTATAATTATAATTATAACTTATTAGTCTATGTAGTGAAGGTAGCGATTGTAGTTTTCAAGTTACTTTTATCTATTAATTCATTTATTAAAAATAAAAAAAATATCAAACAAGTTAACTTATCTTATGGTCATTGTGAGTTCTTGCTATTAAAATTTTGATATTTAATTTTCGTTTAATGATTGACTGTGCAAAAGTCTTTTCATTTTTTGTGTTGATAAAATGAGAAAAACTTGGCACATCATATGGGAGTCTGTTTGCATTCTAGCTGTTAAAATTTAATATTATTACTTGTAAGTTGTAAGGAGCTTAGGTACTTTCTGTATAAACACGTAGGAGTTATGAATTTTACATTTGCAACTACTACTTATCCATGGATCTCAAAGTCAATTGTTGCTCCACTACTACCTTAACTGGACATAAAATTTCCTTACAAAATGTCAGATTCCGTGCACTTTGTGTTTTGAACCACCCACTTTGTAAAATAGGGCTTTGCTTTCTTATGATTTCTAAGAGTTTTGTTTAATTATTTAATTATTTACTATTATTATTAATAATTTATTTTTGCAACTATTGGTTTGTTTCTTTGGTTCATACAAGGTAGATGGTGAGAAAAAGCATCTATAGATATCAGGTTCTGCACCTACCTTTGTGTTGGTCAATATTTCGTTCTTGTGGACACACTAAATTTTCCCACTTGGAATGGGTGTTTTTTGATATTTTTAAGGTTTTGAATGTTTTCATTTCTTCAATCAATTTCTTCAGCTGCCACAACATTTTGTTAAGGAATTTCTTTACTAGTATTTACTATTTGATTTTGCAGTTGGAAATCTCATCTACAATAAAATATTGTATAGAAATTCCTTTTTCCTTGACCAAATTTGTATTATGCCCAAACTTTAGTTGCTACATTAGATTATATTTTTGATCCATTTGTGATTGACTCATCTAACAAGTTTGAGTTTAGATTTACCCAGATCTCAACACTTCATCGACGTTTACTCAAAATTTGAACTTATCCCTTAGAAGTACCAAAATTTGGAGTTAACCAAAAAAATAAAAAAATAAAATGTACTTCTAATACTTTGTTCATTATTACACAAAATTCTTCAAAAAACTCTTCAGGTAAGGTGCTTGGAGGAATAGTTTAAACATCACACACTTAGCTTCATTCCAAGACTAAAAATATTAAATAGTCAAAGTTGACTTATTTTTTCTAAACTTAATTTTCTCCTTAGTGTTTGATGCTTAAGGGTGGCCTGTTTGGAATGAAGTATTATTTTTAAAATAATTTATATTGTTAACTATTATTCGTTCACTTTTTGAGGTAACCAAGAATATATTTAGTGCCTTTTAAAGAAAAATTCTTTCCTTTAGGTGTTGAAGTTTCTCTACTAGTGTTAGATTGGATGACTTAAACATCACACACTAAGGACCCATTTGGCAACAGGAATACAACTGGAATAGGCATCTGTCTATTCTTGAAATCTCTAAATTCTTCATTTGGGTGCAATAGCTAGCAATTTGGAATAGGCATACAATAGGAATATGTATTCAATTTATGCCCAAAAAAATGAGTATCTCAATTCCACATAAAAAGGTGGAATTGGAATACTTATTCCTATTCCACTTTTTTACTTTGTTAAAAAACAAAAAATTTTAGGTTCGTGAAAAATTTGGCCACTCATTTTTTATGCTCAAGCTTCTACTCATTTTCCTCAAACTCAAGCTTTTGTGATTTTTCAAGCATTTTATAGATAGATAATGCAGGTTCGACTTCTGAGTAGGTGGGAGTAACAAGTGTAGGTTCAAATTTTGATATTCTCTAGATTTGTCCTACAATGAGATTTAGGGTGGTCTGTCATTTGATATGTTGAAAAGAATGACAATTCTATAGAGATTTTATGCTTCCAACAACAAGTTAGTTGGTAGAATTCCAACAGATTTTGGAGACTACAAAAGCCTCTCAGTATTAGACTTGTTAAAGAATCATCTTTGAAGAACAATTCCCAATAGCCTCAAGATGTGCAATAGGCTTCTAAAGCTAGATTTGAGACACAATGAGTTGAGTGGACTCATCCCTCCAGAGCTTGCCACACTACCCATTTTAGCCATGCTAGATCTCTTTGAAAACTCTCTTTTTGGCATCATATCTCCTGCATTTGTGAATTCTACAACCATGAATATCTTCAATGTGTCCAATAATGATCTTTTTAGTCCAATCCCAAGGGAAGGAATATTTAAGACTCTAAATCCAGATGCTTTAGTAGGTAATCTAGGATTATATAGGGGAAATTTGCCCAATCCTTTTTTCAGTACATATAACATAAGCGGGTAATCCTCCAATGTACCGAAGAAAGGGCCCACATCATTGGCGTTCATAATTGGAATCATATTTGCCGTTTCTTTGGCAATTTTACTGGTAGGGATTCTTTTGTATTACAAAATATTTCAAGATAGGGTCTTCTCTGGCAATTTCAACTTCCATTTAATTTGCAAATTATTTTCAAACATATTGAGCAAATCATCTTCATTGAACTCTATCATTGTTTTGTTATAGTTGACTATTTCAATATTGTTTTCTTATTGCAGTCCTGCATATGGTTCACTTATTTGTATTATGTGTATTTAGTCTTGCATCACTAACTTTAGATAATCCTTAATACTTATTATATGCTGAAGAACTTCATTATTGAAATATCATTGATATTCATTGTCCATATTATTAGGTTATCTTTATTTCTACATTATTGATACTCTTTAGTAGTTCCAAATATGTATTCTATTGAAGTTGATGAAAGATCAACCCCATAGCTCCCAAGAATCACCTGCATGCAAGCACCTGCCACAGAAGAGAAGCAAAAAGTTATGGAGGCTGGAATTCCCAGATCCACAGATGAGACATTCTTGATGAGAAAAAAGAAAGATTTCTATAATCAAAAGTGAATGAATAAAATTACAAAGAGATTAGTCCTTATAAAAGGAGATCAAACCCTAATAGGGTAAAACCTAGGTTGCATGATAATAATTAATTATTATATGCCTAAAGTTTAACTTAAGTAAACTAGAGATAATAAGTGACTTAATAATTAAATCAAAATGATTTAATTAATAAGACAATATCTTATTACTCTAACACTCCCCCTTAAGATAAACTTAGGGAGTGGCTAAAAATTGAGAAACTATTGTTGAAAGCAAATTGGGTCCCAGCAACAAGGCCTGATGAGGTAACCAAGAACACCCAAATCTCTGTAAAGAGGAGAAATAGAGAAAACCACATGGAAAAACCCCTACTCAAAAAATAGATGGAAAGAATGTTCTAGAAGACATGAACAAAAGATGATCATGAAGAACACCACTAAAGCATGAAGCTGCAAACACTACCAAATTGTTGATTTGAAGAACCTGCACTATATAGAACATGACCAGGTAGAGAAGATTAAGTCTTAAGAGTTGATCAATCGAAGATGGAAGGTATCTTCATGACCTCAAAAAATAGTAATGAAAGAATGTCTATATGGTAAATGATCCATCTCATTGAAATGCATAGGTATCCAACCACTGCAATCACCTACTACATAGGATCAAATACTGAATACATTGCACACTCCATCAAACCAAGAAATAAATAGAGCCAACATAACCCCCCTATAATGTTGAGAGGTAAGACATGAACACTTAAACTAAATGCAATATCTCCTATAGAAAGAACAATCAAGAACATTGAGAGTGTAAAAGAAGTACAAACACCTATAATGACACATGTCATTGACACATCATGAGGCTAATGTCATGGAAGGAACACTCACTTGACAAAGTAAGATGATGAATATGGCCAACATGAAACCCCCCAAGGCACTTTATAATGTAGTGCAAGTACAACAAAACAAAAAGATGTGCAAGATCCTAAAATGCAATAGAGTGACACTTTATCTTAGTGTATTTGCAAAAAATACTACAAAAGGAAGTCAACAAAGATCAAAAGAGACATAAAGCTTGTGAGGCCTCACCTGACCCATCATAGCATAGATATTTTTACTTGTATTTTGATATTCAAGACTTTGATATTTTGACAATTACTCGAGACTTAGATGGATAGTGGATTGTTTTATTTATTGATTTTGATATTTTAGTAGTGTGTTACATTTATGATATGCACTAAGAACCTGATTTTGGGTATGAAATGATCGAACACATATGGATGCAGTTTTATGACATGATAGTATTAGATTATAATTTGATGCACAATGTTAACTGGATTATGACGATTTATGATATGCAGATAAATATTAAATTGATTATGATGATATATGATACATAGATAAATGTTAAATTGATTATGATGATTTATGATATGCAGATGGATGTTAAATTTCTTATGATGATATGCAGATTTGAGATTCTAACATATTGAATGATTTAATTTAAATGATTAGGAAATGAAATATAATTTGAATTATGTTAATATGGATTTTTTAAAATTTGAAATTATGCATTTATGATATACATTGTATATGATCTCCTTGGACTACTGATGCTTGAGTTTAATGTGCAAGAAGTGGAACCATGGAAATTATTGGGGGGAACAAGTTCTAAACCTTTGTGAACATAGTTTAACCAAGGTGAATCTTTGGAAGATTCAAAATCCTCGTTGTAAAAGTATTTTTCTTCATAAATGTGAGTTTGCTTGCATGTTGAAATGTTTAATCATAAAGATACATTAGGGGCATATCATGGTGATGTGGAATATGTTTTTATGTGTCACTTGACACTTGTGGACTTTGTGTGTAATTGACATGTCATTTAGGGTTTTGATTATGGTGGCAATTTACCCTAAAACTAACTACCTTGTTAATGAGAAAATAAACCCACTTGACAAGGGGTAGGATGGGTCACAATCATAAGAAATTCGAATTTAGACTTGGCTAGGGTTTTGAGGGGTCATTAAGTGGTCCCAAAGTGTCTTTTAGGTGAAAATAAGTTACCCATATGATAGTACATCAAGTTAGGGGCCTAATTTTGACCATTAGAGTGCCTAAACAGCTAGGGGGCCCCTTTACCCGTGCATTCTTTCATCAATTCGAAATTGGAGTTGTCACATGTGTTTTTCTCCCATGTTTTCACTAAGTAAAATATAGAAAATTTAGAGGAGACAAGTTTGTAAGAGGAAGTGGCTAGGTGTCTTTGCTAAAATAGTTAGTGAGAAGACCTTATTAGAGAGTCTTGGACAAACTAGTGGGGTGTTCACCCACTCTCTAAGTTTATAGATAGTTAGGGTTGGAGGAAGATTAAGGGAGCTCTACTACAACTATCATTGCTTTTAGCTTGGACCAAGGTTGGTGATTCAAACCATGTTCATTTTCTTTCCTTTTAGTATTACAAAACAAATCTGCAAGCATGGAGTATGTGTCATGGAATCATGCATTGTGTGGTGAATCTTTGTATTGTAGATTTGGGTATTGTGTTGTGAAAATGTGAATGTGTATTGTGTTCATGTAAATTTCTTGGCTTTCCTTCTTGATTTTCTTGTTTTGATTTGAATGTTGAATGTGGTCATGGGTGTGAAGGCTTCACTCACTCTTGGGAGGGAAGAGAAACCTTGGGAAGAGAAAAGCATGTATGATGCAAGCCTTGTAGAGGCATGGTGAATTCAATGTGTGTGAATTGTATTGACATGGAAAATCTCCTCTTGAAGATCCCACCTTCACCCAATGTTCATATGATTCCAATGGTGAATCAATGTGTAAACCTTGGAAGGGAGTATTATGTGTTGTCTTGTGAGTTTCTCATGCATTATCATATATTGTATGTTTGTATCCTGTTTGGATCTTGTTTCCCTTGCTCGATGGGTGGCTTCATAGAAGCCTATGATGGGAGGTGAGCCTCCATGGTTCCTAGTTTGTGTGTGTATGCAAGTTTTGTGAAAATGGATTTCTTTAAGACATTAGGGTTTTAGCCTTAACAAAGTGGAAGAAACCAAGTGTGTAAAGAGAGACAAATGTTTCATGTCATCTCAAATGTATTGTGATATCAAACTCCCATTGTGATTTCATTGTGGTGTAAAAGAGAATTGTTGTTATTGTCTATTGATGAAAATGTGTAAGTATAGATTGAGAAGTTGTGATTGTAAGGAAATAATCATTGTAAGTCTTTACATTATGTGATTGATGTAATCTGGGAACTCATGCAAATGAAACAATTCTCCTTACAATTCAATTAGTGTAAATATTTCATAGTGGTTGCAATTTGTCTTCCTAGAATAGTTGATTTAATTCAATACATAAATGGTTGTAGTGTAAATGTATATGCTATGCATTTCTTTTAATGGAAGGAAGATACCATAATTGATAGTCCATTCTATGTGTATGAAAATTAGTCTATTTGGTTTTCCAAGTCCTAATTAATTCATAAGTTAGGTAAAACCATTACATCCTCAAAATATATTCATTAAAATACCATGGTAGGATAGGAAGGAAAATAGCTTGAGAATGAATACATAGTTGAAAACCCATTAGGGGACAAGCCTGTAGGTGCACATTAAGCCTCTAGAAAATGTATGGGAAAGAAAAATAATTCCCTCCCCTAGATTACAAAGCAATATTTTAATCAAGGAGGATATACTAAGAATCTTGTGCTTGGAGGGTTAATAAAGTAATATAAGTACTAAGTGTAGGTCTCAAATAATAATAATGGCTTACTTACCAAATTGTTTGTAAGGAAAGACCATATAAATCCCATGATCCTTGGATTATCCTTTTTATAAAACAACATTATATATATATATATATATATATATAAAGTTATGTCAAATCAAAGAGAAAATAAACCTGAACACCCTATACTAAAACTAGGAAGTACCCTATGGAAGACTCTATACATTAACAATAGAATATATTTTTTTTTAAAATTCAAAATAAACAATTCATGATTTATACCAAAAATAATCTCTTCCACTAACCTAGGTGGCCTCCCCTCAATATTACATAAACTGAAAAGTAAAAGGGGTTGGTGGATAGTGGGCCCCCACCTCTTCCCAATGCCTAAATCTCCATGTTTGCTTGGGTATACATTTGGAACATTTAAATGGGCCACTAACACAAAATCAAGGCCGACTGCCCACCAAGGAGCCTCCACCTTGGGGCAATACAAATTGCCTTGGATATGGTGGTGTAAAAGCAAAGACATGTCAATTACCTTGCTAAAATCTAAACTTTCCCCCACTAGGCATATATGCTTGGGTCCCCATCATATTTACATCTAACATAAAGTCAAAGGGGACTTCCCTAGGTGTCCCACCTTGGGTAAGGAGAGATACACATCCACCTAGGGAGTAGATGTTTTGGGAAGTGGATAGGCTTAAGGGATAATGGGGGTAGTGTTAAGAATGTAGAAAAAGGGTAGATTGCATATGTGAAAATATTATAGGTTTGGAAATGGGGTACTTTTAAATGGGATGAAATACTTGGTTAAGGCTAGAGAGGATAGTAGCACATTAAATGTAAGTTACTATATTTTGTGTGTTTTTTTGTTTATCTCATGTTATGTGTAGGTTAGGGGAAAAGTTAGGACATAGGAGTAGTTAATTAGTGAATTTAAGAAATCAAGTTATGGGTAGTGGAGGATGCAATTTATCGTGTATTTTATTAATTATTAAGGTATTTAAAAGAATTTTTTTATTAAAAAAAAGAAAAAGAAAAGATTAGTGGAATTGTTCAGAATGATTAAGTCGATATGGGGTAATATTAAAGCAAAATCTTGGTGAATAGATTTGTAGTGAATAGGTATGGAATGGTAGGGCTTAATTAGTAAATTAAAAACAATAATAATAACAATGATCATAAAGTAAATAAATAATTAAAAATAAAGAAGTAAAATAAAATAACAAATCCAATAAATAATTAATAATGGGGACCTAGTTAGCAGCACCTAATTAGTAAATTACTAAATGTTCGAAGTGGGAAAATGATTATAGGTAAGAAGTTCATTAAGGGGATACACACACACACACACACACACACACACACACACACACACACACACACACACACACACACATACACACAATTAAATAGAAATGGAAGATAAATGGGAAAGGTATGTATGTGGTAGGGCAATTTGTATTCAAAACATTTAGGACAATTATAAAACATCTCCGCAATTGCAAACCCTAGAACCATTGCAACTACATTAATACGGGAATGGAACTTTACTTGCATTTGTGAAGTGTCTTAATTGGAGTATAGAAGGTGAAAGATCTACAACAATAACATTATTTTGCTCTATTGTTATAACTTGACATTGAAATCAATGATAGACAACTAGTTGACCTTTTATGGGAACTTGAGTCTAGATTTTTCGATTGTAACAAATTCTCCTACACCAAACTAACCCCCTCACCTACAAACTCAATGATCGAGGTAATAACTTTCTCACATCCTCGAGGAACATGAATTGATTATCTGGATACCTCACAGTTCAATAGGACTTTCATAGCAAGTAAAGATCTATTCATGCTACCTTAGTTTAACTTTCAAAAAAAAAGATTGTTTGTGTTTTGCCTTGTAAGTTTAGGGCATGAAAAAACTGATACAATAGATAATACAACCCATGAAAAATCATTTGAAATAAAAAATTAATCCCTAGACCTGAAACAACCAAGATATCTATTAGAATGTAGAAAAGCAAAAAACTGAATGGGATGTGCTTGGAGCAGAATTTGGAAAATAGAAAGTCTCAAAAATATGTCTCTTGGAGTGCAAAATAGAACTTTTAACTTTGACACCTAAAATAGGCCACCAAACAATATCAAAAATTCAAATAAACCAAACCATCATGATGGGCTCAGAATCAACTTTCCAACACTTCCTTTGGATCAAAAAATGGAGTCCAGATGAGCAAGTAATGTGCCAGGTTCACACCAAAATTGCCTCAATTTGCATGCCCAACATTTTTTGATTTATGCACTCCAAAAATCTCAATTTCTGTGCAAAAATCACAAAATCGCCGCCTCAAGAAATGTGCCAAAAATCTAAAATTTCAAAATTCTTGATTTGTGTGCCAAAATTTGGAAATTACTACTTCAGAGGATGGGGCAAAAATCTTGATTTTAAAAAAATCTCAATTTGCATGCCAAAAACCATAAATTTGCTGCATCGAGAAATGTGCCAAATTTGAGAGCAATATTTTTAGCCTCAAATTCTAGTTGTGTCCAAATTGGAGAGATATTATATGAAAATAGGGGTTTTTGGGTGCTTTGAGCTCAACGGTGATGTCCGTTTGGGATCAAAGTGTACCAAAAAATAGTGAACCCCTAGATTCAATACAATTTTTTTTGAAAAATGAAACCCTTTGAACAAAAAGCACAGATTTGAAAGCCAAGACAAACTTCTCATAAATAGAATAAGGGCATGAAGATCTAGAGCTTTGATACTATGTTGAAGTTGATGAAAGATCAACCCCATAGCTCCCAAGAATCACCTGCATGCAACAACCTATCACAAAAGAGAGAAGCAAAAAGTTATGGAGGCTGGAATTCCTAGATGCACAAATGAGACATTCTTGATGAGCAAAAAGAAAGATTGCTATAATAAAAAGTCAATGAATAAAATTACAAAGAGATCAATCCTTGTATAAGGAGATCAAAACCATAATAGGGTAAAACTTAGGTTGCATGATAATAATTAATTATTATATGCCTAAAGTTTAACTTAAGTAAACTAGAGATAATAAATGACTTAATAATTAAATTAAAATGATTTAATTAATAAGACAATATTTTATTACTCTAACATATTCTATTGAATTACATCATCCCACTTTGATGGAATAGGTGACCCCTCCATTGTAATTTATTTGCTAGCTCTTTAATTGTTGACATCTTGATCACCATTTCCAATAGTTCAATTCATTACTTTTGATGTTTTGCACATTTTTATCTGATCAACACCATATTTGTTTCTGTTTATAATGCTGTGATGGATGCCCATAGGTAACGCATAGGGAATAAAAAAAAAAAAAAAAAAAATACTCTTATTCCTATTCCAATTTTACACAACCAAACATGGAATAAACATATTCCCCATCAAAATCCTGGTGAACCAAATAGAAAATAGGAATACATATTCCATTTTGTATTCTTAGGTTAACAAATCCAAAATACATATTCCTATTCTTGTAGTCAACAGACCCTAAGGCTTGATTCCTATGCTAAAAGTGTTAAATACTCAAAGTTGACTTATTTTTGCAAGCTTAATTTCTTCCTTAATGTGTGATGTTTAAGGATGACTGTGTTAGACTGTTCTTTTCATTGTAGGCATTTCTCTAAATTAAGATTAAAAATTAAATTTTGGATGAAAGGTGAGTGGAATTCCCAATCTTGACTAGCAAGATAATAATTGTGTAATTATGTAAACATTAATTGAGAAGTTGAGAACGAACTATTTGGATTGCACAAAAGTTGTATGAATACAAAAATTTAAATGAATCCCCACTCAGAAAATATAGAGCTGAAGCAGGATTTTTTTTACCAATTTTATTTAAAAAGTTGGTTATCATCAACAAACCATATTTGACAAACCATACTTGAATACTCGAAAGAAACAACTATGTTTGAATGCATATAATCCTTTCAGGAATTAAGGAATGTTGTTTAGGAAATTGATAAAATAATTTTTACTTTTCTTTCTAGCTTGGTCAATTCAGCTATTGGTTGAAGATGAAACTAATCATTTTTTTTCTTGTTAATATTTTATATTGAATAGTTCTATCATGTCTCATTTTTTTTCTTGTTAATATTTTAGATTGAATGGTTTAATGACTGATATATTTTTATAGTTTTTTCATTTTTGTTCAATTAGTTTTTAGGATATTTTTAATATGTTTTTATATATACTTTTTCAAGACATAATATCTAAAATAAATTCTTATTTTCAGGATAGGGTATGAAATTCATTTTGCCTTAACCTATTCTTCAAGTTTTACCTACAACATATTATTATCGACAAGACTTTGAAACCATATAAATTTGAACAAAATATTATTGATTGAGAACAAAATAAAATAAGTATTAATACAAAAAATGACTTTAGTTAAAATTTGATATATATTTCAATGAATTTTTTCATCAATCTCCATTCAAAGGGGCATTGGTAGAAAAAAGAAGAAGAAGTAAAGAAGTCTTGTTTGGGACCTTAGTCCTATAATTTACAAATTTGGAAGGGGCAATATTACATTGCTTTATCTTTATAATATATCTTTCTCAAAATACAATATTTCAATGAAAATTTATTCATTATATCTTCCATGCTTTTATATTTAAATTATTGATTCTAATATTTATATTTAGTTGTGTTAAAATAATTAGTGATTAGTCTTTTAAGTTTTTATTTTCCCTTCTTCAAGAAAACATGTATATATTCATCTTATGAGTGTATATATTTTCATTATATATATAAGAAGCGGTAATCATAAATTTATGAAAATAGATAGATAGATAGACACACCTATGATATATATGTAGAAAATTTATGATTATAGCTTCTTACCCTTACTTTAGAGTGCTAGGAATAACTTTTCTTATTAAGAAAAAAATCTAAAAAGAACTTTTAATTCTAAGAGCACATTGATCTAAAAAATGAAAAACATACATAAGACTATTGGAACGTGTCTTGTCTAATTGGTGATCTCCTTGTTGAGCAATATATTGTCGATCTTCACTTTGCAATGATACTCAAATGGATACACCTATGATATATATGTAGAAAATTTATGATTATTGTTTCTTACTCCTACTTTTGAGTGCTAGGAATAATTTTTCTAAGAAAAAAATCTAATTTAAACAACTTTTAGTTCCAAAAGCACATTGATCTAAAAAATGAAAAACATACATGAGACTATTGGAACATGTCTTGTCTAATTGGTGATCTCCTTGTTGAGCAATACATTGTTGATCTTCACTTTGCAATGATACATGTAGACACACCTATGATATATATGTAGAAAATTTATGATTATCACTTCTTACTCACACCGATTATTGCTTCTTACTCACACTTTAGAGTGCTAGGAATAACTTTTCTAATCAAGAAAAAAATCTAAAAACATCTTTTAGTTCCAAGAGCACATTGAATAAAAAATGAAAAACATGCATGAGACTATTGGAACGTGTCTTGTCTAATTGGTGATCTCCTTGCCGATCAATACATTGTTGATCTTCACTTTGCAATGATACTCATATAGACACACCTATGATATATATTAGAAAATTTATGATTATTGCTTCTTACTCCTACTTTAGAGTACTAGGAATAAATCTAAAAATATTTTTTTAGCTCCAAGAGCACATTAATCTAAAAAATGAAAAATTTACATGAGACTATTGGAATGAGTCTTGTCTAATTGGTGATTTCCTTGTTGAGCAATACATTGTTGATCTTCACTTTGAAATGATACTCTTTATAGATTGTCTCCTAAGGATGCAATTTTATTTATTTCTTATACTAAAAAAGGGAATATAATTGTATTTAGGTTACATGCAAGTTTTCTTTTTTCTCAATATTAGTGCTTGTTTTAATAAGTTGAAATCATGTATTGGTTCTATCAAGTTTGACATTTATGCTCGAGTTAGTACCATTATTCTTCCTCCTAGTTGATGATGAAGTAAACCAAACTAATGGAAGAAATATAACTATTCAATTTAAAGTGATTTTTTGGCAGCTCTGGATTGTTAGTGTAATATATAAACTAAAATATTCAATTTTTGTAATCAAAATATATTTTACTCATGACTTTGTAGATGTTTCCACACAAAGGATTGAGCATGCAAGATTTTGATAGGCATGTGGTAGAAGTAACATGTTCAACAAACATACGCTAAATGTTTTATCAAAAAATTCTTGAAATTGGGGAAAACTAGTTGTTAGCAACAATTAACAATTCTATAATTACTATTTTTTTTAATTAAAAAGAGTCCAAGTACATACAATAGATATTAAATATGATAAATAGTTGTTTCCTATAGCTAGATTGTCCTCAAGTTTATTGCAAAACTCTCCAAGCCTCTAATAATGTTATTTGGGTAAGTGCACCAAGATGGTGTATAAAAAAGTAGACACCTCCCCCCCCCAAAAAAGTGAAAATTTCAATAACTCGATCAGGTTATATGAAATTTAAAAAACTAGCTAGGCTTCATGACCAAGCCTAGCAAAAATACATTAAAAAAAAAACTCGATTAGGTTTTACAACTCGATCGAGTTTCTAGGATGAAAAATCTATTCAAAACTCGATCAAGTTTTGAAGAAATAAAAATAGGCTCCACTCTAGAAGCCATAACATTCACATCTGGACTCTGATTGACTCCGTTTGAAAGATATTGAAGAGATATACAATATTACGCAACTAAAATAATAGTAGGAAATTAATACTTTCTTTGCCATCAATTATAATCAATCATGGTCTAAAATAAGTAGTCATTATTTTCCAAACATGGGGTGAATAGGTAGGTAAGAGTATTATGATAGTTTTTAATTTTCTATCCTCTCTCTCTCACTCCCTCTATCACTTTCTCATACACAAAATCACTCACTCATTCACTCACTAACTCCTAATCTCTCTCTTACTAACTCTTAGCTTCTCTCATTCTCACACCAACTTTGAACCTCTCTCTCTCCCCCCCTCCCACACACACACACACAACTACTCCCTTGTCTCTCTTACTCTCTCTATCCTATCCCCCCCCTTTCTCTCTATCTTATTCCCCCCCTCTCTCTCTCCATATTTCTCACTCTCTCCATCCTATCCACCGTCTCTCTTTCTCTCTATTTCCCCCTCTCTCTATTCTAACCCATTCTCTCCATATCTCTCAATCTCTATACCCATGTATAGTCCCCTCTCACTCTCACTCTCTCTCTCTCTCTCTCTCTCTCTCTCTCTCACATCATATCCCCTCTCTTTCTTCCTATCCCCTACTCTCTCTCCCTCTCCCTCTCTCTCTCTCTCTCTAACCCCTAATCCCTAACCCCCTCTCTCTCCTTGACCTCTCATCCTTGAAATGGGAACTTCATGTAGAGAGAGAGAGAGAGAGAGAGAGAGAGAGAGAGAGAGAGAGAGAGAGAGAGAGAGAGAGTACGGGATAGGAAGAGAGAGAGGGGATACGATAAGAGAGAGTGAGAGAAAGATGGAGAGAGTGAGAGAGAGATGAAGTGATGGAGAGAGGGACATAGGAGATAGAGATTAGGGAATAGGATATATATATATATATATATATATATATATATATATATATATATATATATATATATATATATATATATATATATATATATATATATATATATATATATATATATATATATATATATAGAGAGAGAGAGAGAGAGAGAGAGAGAGAGAGAGTGGGGGTGGGGGGGGGGGGGGGGCTAGGGACTACTTGGTGAGAGACAATGTGTAAGGGTAACGAGTTAAAGAGGGGGGGGGGGGGGGGGGGGGGTGGGTATTAGTTAGTTAAAGAATGTGAGAGGTTAGGAAAAGTAAGAGATATATCTTATGATTTATTTAGTTCATGAGTGATTGTGTGTATGTGTTTTTGAGAGAGAGATAATTAACACTATGTTAGCACTTGTGTTTATCTATTGATTATACATTTGGAAAATAATGAAGACCTATTTTAGATTATGCTTAATTCAAATTGATGGCAAATAAAATTTTGATGACATAGAAAAAAATACCAGAGTCACACCTCTAAAATTTTTCACCTCTCCTTCTACTCTAATTGCAAATCTACCATAGGAAATCATCAGAGTCATTCATCTTAAAGTAGCATTTTTTCTACATTTGGGTTTGGGACTTTGGAACAAGTTTTCTATCCTTGTGTGAGCACATGAAGTTAGACATATCAGATCTATAGGAGTTGGAAGAAACACTTCAACTACCTTTGAGATATATGATTGACAAAGAAGTGTGAAAAGGTGACCACCTATTCCACCAAGTAAATCCTTCTATCTACGGGGGAGGATATTGAGATTTTTTGGTTCAACATTGCTTCCTCTACATAAAAAGAAACTAGCTAAAAACTAACGTCTTCTCTTGATTCAATTGGAAAGTGAAAGAATGCCAAGAATGAATTTAGTGTTCACATCATCATTATGATGAGTAGCTAATGTGAATTCATAAGTTTACTAGGGATAATATCAAAGTCATACCTCTAAAAGTTCTCACCTCTCCCTCTTCTCTAACTACAAATCTACCACAGGAAATCGCTCGGCTCATACATCATAAATTATCATTTTGTTTGCCTTGTGGTATATGGCTTCAAAACTAGTTTACTATCCTTTTGTGAGGGCTGAAGACAAACATGTAGTGAGAAAGTAGTGCCCATAGATCTACAGGAGAATGAAATGACATATCAACTTCCTTCAGAGAATTGATTAACAAGGAGTGTGAGAAGGTGACCAACTGTTCAACCAAGTGAATTATTGTGTCTATGAGGGTAGTAGATTGTGTTTTTTGATTTAACATTGCTTCTTCTACATCAAAGAGAACTTCTTGAAAATAAGTAGCTTATCTTCAATCATATTGCAAAGTGAAATCATGCCAATAATTAATTTAGTTTTCATATCATCATTGTAATTATTAGGTGATGTGTATTCAGAAGTTTACTAGTGCTAATACTAGAATATCAGTTCTAAAATATTCACCTCTCCCTCTTTTGTCACTATGAATCTACCATAGGAAATTGCCAGATTCATACAACAACTTAAAGTAGCATTTTGTCTGCATTTGTGATTGTGTCTTTGAAACTATTTTACTACCCTTTTGTGAGGGCATGAAGGTAGACATATAGCAAGAAAGTAGTGTTCACAAATCTGCAAGAGATGGGAGTAACATTTCAGCTACCTTTGAGATAGTTGATCGATAAGAAGTGTGAAAAGTTGACCACCTATTCCACTAAGTGAATACTCATATTTAGAAGGGCAGTATATTGAGTTTGTTGATTCTTCCTTTGCATCAAAAGGATCTAGCTGAAAATTAACAACTTCTCTTTATTCACATTCCTAAGTGAAAGCATGACAAGAATGAATTTAGTCTTCACATCATCATTATGACCTTCGACTAATGTGAATTCACAAGTTTACTAGGGATAATACCAAAGTTGTAAAAAAACTTTAAGTAGTGTTTTGACTTCATTTGGGGTTGTCTTTGGAACACTATACTATTTAAAAAGAAAATGACCTATATGGAGACAAATAGAGCTTATTATTTCATTTACATCTACTAAAACCATTGAGAGAGAGAGAGAGAGAGAGAGAGAGAGAGAGAGAGAGAGAGAGAGAGTCTTGTTAGTTGCATTGTAAAATAACTTTACTTGCAAGGACACAATCTTGTTAATTGTAGTATAAAAATTACCTTACTTGCAAGGGTACACATTTCTATTTTGAGCTAGTGAATGGAGCAGATATACTCATTGGATATGAAATAACTTTATATTGACAAAGATTTCCATTTCTCTTTGATTAGGTAAGAACTAAGTCAATTTTATGTAGACAAACTTGTGTCAAATCCTAGGATGCCCCCAACCTTCAACATCTCACATAAACTTGCAAGGATATCTAGATGTTTTAATAATAGATCTCAATTTTATATAGACACCATAGGAGCTCTGACTATTTGATGCCTTATATCTATGAATAATTTGAGTGGTGAATGCATAATATATCCAAGGATAATCATATACAAACCTTTCTTGAACAAGCCTTCTCCTACTAGAAGCTAATTGAAATAGATGACAATTGAAAAACAACTACTTTTTCTCTATTGCCTATGATAGTTTTTGAGGTCAATTGACTCATAAATTTACAACAACAAATATAGTGATTTTGTGAGATCCAAAGGATTTGGATGCCAAGAAAATTACATTTGTATAAGATTTCAGAGAGAATGAGAAAACATACACACTAATGAGAGATTTTCTTAGAGATCAACTGAAGTGGACAAGTGGCATTTGACAGGCTAATGAAATTGGTAAGTGGGTAGATAGACGGATAGATAGGCATATCTTAGGAATAGAGGGCTACTCAGAGGCACATATTTTTATTTGGATGAAGATCTAACCTTTTTCCAACAAGAAGATTAAAGAAGGGAGTGGGAAAAGGTGAAAAAAAGTCAAGGGAAATGGGCTTTTTTGAAGAATGAGAAAACCCAAATCAGTGGGCATTTCTCAAGAGAGAAATAACAATTAGGGACCTCACAGGACCACTTAAATATTGTAAGTTGGAACTGCATAGGCTATCCATGAAGAAGAATCTGGGTTGGGGCCCATAGCAGAAGAGAGGGATATTATTATCCTTGTAGAAACGCATGAGCATGGTGGTTGCAAGGTACCCATTTTTTAAGGTTACAATTTTTTTTCCAGTTTGGGGTAAAGTGTGATGATCCCTTTTTAACCCCTTGACCTAAAATCCAAATTTTAGGCATGAGTTAGAGAATCATTCAATATTTAGCAACATATAACCATCATTATTATTAAGTTGTGGAGGGGATGAGTGTTAATCTAGTGAACATAATCATTTGGAAGTTTTCTTCATATAGGGCATAGGAATCTCTCTCTCCTTATTACGATCATCATAAGATGGAAGACTTACAGTGCCAAAGGGTTCATGAAACAGATTACAAGCGGTTCCCTAGAGGATATCCATCATGTGCCCGAAATTACTCCGCCTCTCCCTCCACCAACTCCCTACCTTAAGATATTGTAATGTGAACGAGAAGTAGACCTTATGTACTATAATTAGAATATGTTCCTAATGTCATCATGATCCTTATGAATGTATCCTTCTATATATATATATATCCCTTAATTCAATATTTATCTAGTTTTTATATTTCATATATTCACATCTATACTTGTGTATACACACACATTAAATGACTTGTATCATGTATTTTACCCTTAATGAAATTTTCAATATAATTCAATGAGTCAATATGCCCTTTACGTACTGATTAGTACTTGGTACTCTGTTGATCGACAGGGTCCGGTGTACTGTGTACTCGGCCTGAATGCTTACAGGACTTGGCATGCAATTGGTGTTTTAAAACTTTTTTCCTGCTTACCCCCTTTCGATGGGTATCTATTGGTACTTGTAAGTACCGAGAGGATATGCCAAACAGTATGTCTGTTCAAATTAATGCTATCGTTAATCACTTAATACACCAACGCCATTTAATCCATATTTGTTTAACAATATATTAATATAACATTATGTTATTAGTTTAACATTATATATCGATATCATAACATATGATTTCATTATATCGATGAAAGATATTTATTAAACATGAAGAGGTGATTGAATTAGTACGATTAGATTAGAATTGCATTAAACGATATTATTAATAATAATATTATTATTAAATATTATAATTAATGATTTTAATATAATAAATATTATTATAGTAATAACATATTGTTTGTTAATTTAAACCAATAAAAACGTATTGTATAGATTCATATATTGTATTATATAAATATATTAAATGAATAAATTAACAATAATGTTATCACAATAATGTATTTAAGATATTAACTCAAATAATAAAACAAATATAAGCATAAGTTTTTTATAAAGAAATAATACATTAGTCATGGCTCATGACATAAAGGGAATGAGACAAGTAAAGGACATGGTGGGATTAAAACACTGATTTGTGAGGAGTGGTATGGTATTGTTAAATTTTAGGGGGTCCCAAATAAACAATATATTTGGCTATAAATATCAATGAATGAAATAAATTTAAGGCTGGCTGCATGCTACTTTGCTCTACAAAACTCTAAGTGCCATAAGAAGAAGACATTAGACAAAAAAGATCCATATGCATCACTTAAAAAAGACATTTTAAAGTTTAGCAACACTAGAGACATAATATTAGTTGGTGACTTCAATACTAGGACAACTAATAATAAATATTTGCAACTAACTGATAGTGACAAAGAGGCAAATAACCCTATATAGTTGGAAGAAGGCAATGATTAGCTTTCGAAGAAGGCCTTTGATGATAGTGAAGGAGGTGTCTCACACTTTGGATCTAAATTAGTGGGGTTGTGTATTGTGTTTGATATGGTGATTTGCAATGGCTTGAATAGTTGGCCAAAATCAAGGGCCATCACATGTAAAATGTATAATGGCCAAAGTGTTGTTGACTATGTAATTTGTTCACAAAATCTTACAGCTAAAGTGCTTGAGTTCAACATTGGTGATTGCCCCATAGAGATGAATTCTAATCACATGTCTCTATTTTTTAAAGATGGACTTCACCTCAAACAACTCATAATATAAGCATGACCCTCATGTGCAAAAAAAACCAACAAAGGAGATATCATCTTAAATCAAGAGAACAAAGTCATTTTTAAGGTGACACTTGAGCAACAACTCAGTAATAATCTTTTGGTGGGTGACAAATTTAATGAGAATTGTGAACCGATCCATAGTAGTGTGCTCACCTTTAGTATTCATAAGGCTTTAGATGCATGTAAAAGGTCAAACAACAAAAAGAGGGCTACTAATACTTTTTTGACAAATCCATGGTACGATGAGGAGTGTAAGGTAGCAGGGGATCTATAAAAGGGAAACAAACAAACGAAGAACTCAAGAAATGGTATACACAATTGGTTTACACAAAAAAAGAAGAATATGTTTATAGCAAGAAGACAAAATTTAATCTCTTGGAAAATATGACCCTAAGAAGTTTTGCAAAGAATCGTAGTAGTAGAGAAAACAAATAAATAACAACATTACTGATGCTCAATGACTTGAGTATGCTAAGCTTCTATATGAATGCCCACAAGAGGAGAATACTCCTCTATTTGCAGATACAACATAGGAAATCTTCACAGTTGATGATATCAAAATAGGGATAAAGATTCTGGCAAATGGTAAAGCTAGGGACATTGATGGGTTGCAAGCTGAATTTTTAAAATGAGGAGTAGAAATCCTTGCACCTCACATAAGTGATATCTTCAATTTGTGTCTTGTGAGGGTTTTCCATTCGACTGGACAACTAGTGTGGTTATTCCCCTCCTTATGAGTGGAGATATCAATAATCCATCGAACTACCACACTATTATGGTTATCCCATTTTTGGGAAAACTTGTTGGGAGCATGATAGAACATAGAATCAACAAATTGGTAGAAAATAAAAGTAAGAGAATAAGAGGACAAGCAGGTTTCAGATCCAGACACTCCACCATTGATCATTGCTTCACTCTTCAACACATAATAAAGAAAGTGTGGAACAAACAAGGAGAAGAAGCCTAATGTTATTTTGTAGACTTCAAGAAAGCCTTTGACAAGGCACCTAGAGACAAGTTATGGAACATAATAAAAGATTTTGGCATTCTAGATGAGTGTAGAGTAGAAGTTCATAGATTATATGACAGGGTTAGAGCCAATATCAGAACTAGCGATGGAATGTCTGAATGTTTTGGGAGTGACATTGGTGTTAAAACAAGGATATCCTTTATGTCCTACCTTTTTTTTGGTTGTAAATCTATAAACTAGAAGTCCGGTTAAATAAAATTGAGGGTGAGGGTGTTCATTTAGCAAGGTATGCAGTGAAGCTTCTTTTGTAGGTGGATGACCTTATTTTGATATTAAAAATGGCTCAAGGATTAAGAGATGATTTAGGGTCCTTAGAGAAATTTCGCCAAGAAGTTGGGATGTAGGTGAATATTACTAAAACCAAAGTCATGATTTTTTCCTTAAGGAGAAAAGAAAAGCATATTACATTTCTGTTTGAAGGCAGCTCACTAGAAATTGTGAAAGAATACAAATACCTTGGGATTGATTTCTATTATAAACTCGACTATGAGACTTGTAGAGAAGAAAAGTTTCAAGGGAGATGGAAATCTTCATTTTTACCCCAGAATAGATGCATGACAATGAAACTATGGGAGTGGAAAACCAAGAAGATTCTCTTTGGTTTGCTGGTCACGCTGATGGTTCTTTATGGCTGCAAGGTGTGTGGGTGAGTGGGCAACGTGTCAAAATGTGGGTGGAGACAAATAGAGAGAATTCAGAAATAATTAATCACAAGTAATCTCAAAGTCAAAGCTTCTATGCCTTATGAAATTCTTTTGGCCAAGGTTGGGGCTTTTCTGTTAGAGGCTTCAATGATAAATCGGTTGCTTAGTTTCCTAAAGAAGATTAAAAGCATGCATGATCATCACTGGCCGAAAAATGTGAAAGGAGAGGCTCTTAACCGAAAGAAGAAAACATGGATGAAGCAAAACATTAAATGGTTTGCTGAATGGAACATCAAGTTACAGGAGTGCCCAAACACAAATGCGGACATAGGAAAGTTTGTTAGAGAGAAGTTTTACAGTGCCATGTGGTACAATAACATAGGTAGAAAAAAGGCTTATTATATTAAATAATTCAATTCAATTAGGGAACTTGGTGAAAAAAGAATACCTTGGGGCTACTATTAAATAAAATGCAAGGTTATGAGTGGCATAGCTGAGGACGAGATCTCATCACCTTAGGTGCGAGACGAGAAGATGGAAGAGGCCCAAAGAGGCTTCGAAGGAGAGAAATTGCATATTTTGTAGGTCAGGAATAGTTGAAACATAATGACATTTTCTCTCAGAATGTTGCATATGACAACATCCGAACTCACTATGATGTCATGTTGAAGGCGGACAACATGCATATATTGTTTGAAGTGGACAAGACAAAAC
The DNA here is from genome assembly GCA_028749045.1 of Cupressus sempervirens. NCBI lineage: Eukaryota > Viridiplantae > Streptophyta > Pinopsida > Cupressales > Cupressaceae > Cupressus > Cupressus sempervirens. Next base: position 631,756,744 of record CM053787.1, read on the forward strand.
AAATTGCTAATTTTTTGGTTAAGATCCACATTAGAAGATTAGAAATGGAAAGGAATTTGGAAATTATCTAGCATGGGCTACCCTTTGGTCCCTAAGACTACTTTAGTATCATAGACGCCATTAAAAACATTCATTTATTCAAAATAGTGAATATCACGAGAGTTGTAAGAAAACAAACCTTTTTATGTTGATATGAATCATTTTAGTTTAGCATGGATCTCTATATTTGCTTTGGCACAAATTTCTATAAGGTTTAGATATGCTAAAAAAATCAAATAAAAGCATTAATATGTATAAGATTTCTGATTGATTATTCTTTCCCACTAAATTGGGGCTTTGGATTTATATACACAGAAAGCATTACCATGAGCCTACAACAAAGGACATCATTGCGGATTATTAAAGAAAAAACAATATAGCCCTAAACCATTTCATGTTAATGTTCTCAAGTTTAATATCAATGCACATCAATGGATGTACCTCTACTTTAACGACCATAACATCTATTTGAAATAGACATCCATTCAAGGTCACCTACCTCTAGTTTGCCTCAAAAACCTAAAAAAAATGTGGCGAACCATGTGTTAGTGGCTAGTGCCCAGATCTCTACTAAACATCAACGAAAAACAAGATTAAGTCAATATTTTGCATAGGTATGACATGGGGAGTGGATAGTAAAAGTGTTTCGTAAGAAATTTATTAAAATTTAATTCATTTGATCGGTAAGTTTTTAAAATTGGAGAAAATTGAGATTTTTTGATGTATTAATGCTTCTATCTTAAAATGTCCAATTTGATTGTTTGGTCCCCTAGACCAAGCCATGTTTGAATTGGGTCGTGGTTTTGGTCTAGTCCCTTTGCGTGTCCAAACATGGCTTGATCCATGATTGCCAAGTTCAAACCAAGCCACAGGAGAATGTGACCTGTGCAGAACAAACAATTCAATGTTGAACCACAATCAAACTGGAGCGAATTGGGGCTCGTGAATGTTTCTTTTTTATTTGTAAATATTATATTATTTCAATGTCCCCAATCCTAAAAAGTGGATTTAAACGATTTATGTTGACTTCTTATTCTCATTGGTTGTGTGTAAATAGGTTATTTTGTCTTGAACAAGAACAAATAGGTGTTTGAGCAAGAGTTTGGTTATGCAAGGAGGTGTTGGAAGATTGATTTACAAACCTTCTTCAAGTGTTTGTACATGCCTCATTTCTACACCTTTGCAAGCTTACAAAGAGTGGAAGAGGCAAGTTCTTGTTTCGTTTTTTTTTATTACAGGTTTTGTATTTTATTTTCATGGCTTTCATTGTTCAAATGATCTACCAATTTTTTTTCCTAAATATTTTCTTCTTTTTCTTTTATATTGAATATGTCTACAATTTCTCACCACAGAAAAAGGAACTACAATGACATCCACCTATTCCTCAGTAGGCAATATCAATCAAAGAACATAATCTCATTCGGATTCTCCTCTATGTAGGTATGTTGATATTGTAAGATTCCTTCTAGGAGGCGGTGCATTCTATTGGAAAGGTCAAGTTTGTGATGTTGAAAGGAATAATTAACATTTTTCGTATGGTGGGCCACTCGTGTGGATACACTGGAAGAGGAGTTAAGAAATGCCTTGGAGAAAAAGGTGCACCTATACCAAATGTAACAATATTAAAATGTATTGCAGAGCATGAGACAAAAAAAGATAGAAGAACATAAGCAAAACACAATCATTGACAATGAAAGTTAAAAAAAGAAGAAAACAAAGTGCAACCCCCTCTACAAATGCAACAATATATACATATATTGAAAAGCACGAGACAACAAGGGAGAGAAGAACATAGAGAAAATACAATCATTGATAATGAAAGCAAAGAAAAAAAAAAAAACAAAATGCAATCCCCCCTACAAATGTTGTGATAGAAGACTATCCCTTTTATATTATCTAGATTGGCCTTCATACTAAAAGTGGCACACTCTTTAAACACAAAAGAAAGAGACCACTAGAAACTACATTTCAAAATTAGAATTAAGAAATTGCTGACATTGATGTAGCAAGATGCTTGTCTGCAAATGGGCTGCCTTTTAGCGTTATTCTCTTTCCATATTGGAAGAAAAGTTTGAGAAGTGCCCATGAAGCTCCAAGAGGGTATAAGGACCTTGAATATGAGAGAGTACATACAACCTTGTTGGATCAAGAGGTCAAGGGGATTGATAATCAATTGAAGCCCACAAAGAATACATGGATTGAGATAGAGGTATCAATTGTTTTAGATGGGTGGAAAGATACAATAAATCATCCCTTGATCAATGTCTTGGCAACGTCCCTAAAGAAGCAATGTTTTTGGAATTTGCGGATTGTGAAGGGCAAGTAAAAGATGGTCCATTTGTTGCAAATTTTCTCATATTTGACATTGAACAAGTGGGTGCTAGAAACATTATCCAAGTCATAATGAATAAAGCGACTAATTTGTTGGTTAAAGAGCAATACCAGGATATCTGTTGGACACTTTGTGTAATTTATTCGCTCAATCTTATCCTACAAAAGATTGAGAACAAAATTGAGTTGTCAAAACAAGGTGTATGCAAAGGCTAGAGATTTTTAGATGTTCATCACAAACCACCATGACTCAAGAAATATTTAGAAATTTCACAGTTGGAGCTACTGAAGGTAAGTGAATTTGAACTTAGGTTAGTAATTTAATATTAGAAAAATTACCATCTTATCATTTTCTACTTCCATATTTTGATTGTGTAATATGTTTTCTTTTTTAAAGTATATATCTATTAGTTGTATTTTTTTTACTCAAGATTTGTTTTGCATCAAATTTTAACACCTTGAAATGACTTATGCGAGTGAAAGAGGCACTTTGCAATATGGCAATCAACAACGATTTGGCCATATAGAGGCAAAGCAATAGTGAGAGGGCAACTAAAATAAAGCAAGCAAGCTAGACGACTCATGGTGGGAACATGCAGAATATCTCCTTAAGTTCATTGACCCCATTATAAGCATGCTCAGGTCCATTGACATGGATAGGCCTTGCCTTGGAGAGATCTATGATGACACTGACTCAATGCTTGAGAAGATTAAACACATTGCAAATGAAAAAAAACAAAATCCCCAAGAGACCTTCAAATAATTGCAAGTAATTATTGTAGAATGATAGAATAAAATGACCATTCTCCTACATTTTCTTGCCAATGCATTGATGCCCACAAACTATAGCACACAATACACTGATGTACCAAGAAGGTTGCCACCCTATAAAGATCTAGAAGTGTTTGATGGATACATGTTAGCATTTGAAAGACTCTTTCCTAATTTTAATTTTCTACTTATGGATTGAGTAATTAAGGTTATAACCTATAACAATTTGTTACTACATGATAAAATATATACGAATATGAAATCTACTTATAAAATCTGCAACAAACATTAGTATATAATAAGATAAACAACTATTAAATTAACTATTCACCAATCCCATACTAAACCATATAATCCTTCGAAAGTACTCTTCTCAGATTTACTTAATCCTCCAATGAGAATAATTCTTGAATAGGTAACCATCAAATTGAGAGTGCCTTTCTAAAGCCTTTGGGATCCCTATCAATACATTTTTAATCCATTAGTTTAACGTCAAAGAATGATACTTGAACTAATTTTATAATTTAATTTTAATATTTTGAATCTTTAATACTGAACTTAAGTGAAAGATGGTATGATCATGACTCATGATGCTATTGTTACAAATCTACCATTGTTTAAATATTTTTATGATACTATGTCACATTCTAATCTTAACTCATACTTCTAGGCTACATAAATATCTTTTTTAACACTTTTCATACTAACTTACCCAAACCCTTTATCAATATTTTATTGTATTGCCAAACGGGTCCTCCTTAAGCCAAATTTGGAACTGGACTCCAGCTGGCATCCCAGCTTCTATCATTTGAACTGATTTTTTTGACTAATACTGGTCCATAATTCAACAATTTATCATTTCCTGCTATGGCAAGGAAGGATATCTGATATTAAGGAATTCTAATGTCAAAATATTTGCTGCAGTAACCTATACTCTCCTCGCATTTGAAAAGAGAAAGAGGGTATCACATAAGCAACTGGCGAAGAATATTCTTTTTCAAAGCATGCAATTGCTAAGAACAGAAGTTCATGATGCCGCAGTACAGACGTTTGATATGCAATGTAATTTCAATTTGAAGAAAATACTATATAAACTTGTTGAGAATTGATTATTTTGATAGAAATGTGGCCAGTTCTAGTGGTGGTGTATCGATAATGAAAATAGAGGCGTGTGCTATACATATCTGTACATTCAAATTAATATTTAGAATATACCGAATCATCTAGCATGCATCAAGGTATTTCGACCCCTTTCTATTCATTTGGTAGATTGGAGCATTGAACGGAAAAATTAAGATGCTAAAACTACTAAACTCTCCTTTATTTAACCATAAGACGTGTTATTGTGATATTCTTATTGCACTTGGTAGAAAATATACTTTTGTGGTTCTAGTAGCTGCTACATGTAAGATGCGTTCACAATAGGATATGTAACATTTATAATTTAATTATATGGCCTGATCTTTTTGCATTGAAAAATTGCATATACAAAAGCCCGCTTCAATATATTGGAAGCAATTTGAATCGTTCTCTTACAACCTCAAAAGCATGGTGCTATGATAATGCCATGCACTTTCTCTTTTTGTTGAAATTAAATTGATTCATAGGAAAGCAACACTGCAAAGTATCTCTTAGATTAAAGTACGAATCTCGCTAAATTGTATGATCCAAAAAATATGCAGTACTGCTCCCTAACAGAACTTAATCCCCACGAATGAACTAGCCAACAATGATTCTCCAAAAACACTTCCATCAATTTCAAATAATAACATAAATACACCAAACAGCAAGGGTGATCTTTCTAATTTTAAGACCACAAAAGAAATCACAAGCTGCTCCAACAATATCCTTCAACTGGAGAAGAATAGTCTGAGGCTCCCTCCTATTGTATAACTTGATCCATCTTTGAAGCTGCAAACTGCAACAGCTGATCACAACATTTTATATTCTGATGGCGCTCCTGAGTTCTTTTTGCCACTTCAAATACAATTTCTGGATATTGAGATGCATATTCTTTTATTACTTTGTACACTCCGTCCTGAAAGAAAAAGACATATATATGTATAATTAGTGTTTAGTTTTACAGTCCATGCTCAGTGCTAATGCATATCTACCACAACTTGGGAAAGCAAAATATTGCAACGCAACCAACCATATCAATTCAAACACACTAAGAAAACTGTATTTTTTGTTCACTAGAGATTTAGCTGTACCTTGAAAGAATATAGGTGCATTGGAAATTGAGGATAACATTGTATACCCTCTTCATGAAAAAGGATTGCAACATATTTTTAGAAAATTTCTCATATAGGGATTTCTTTTTGATAGACTTCTCGATGGAGGAAGGCATGACAATGATTGAATGTGCCAATTGCAGTAAGCAATTTTAAGATCTCATTTTCCGATTTTCCTCATTCAAAAATGTTATCTTACATTGTTCTAAAGGTCCTCATAATGATTCAGGCAGAGGCTCAATTTTACTTTATTAAATGCCTGAACGGCAGGCTGTGTACCTGTCACAGCTGGGAGCATATGATCTTAACACATATTTTACAGGATAGTTCACCATAAACAGTGCAGATGAGTAAGGTAGAATAAATGTTGCAACCTATCATTGAGATTTCATTGGATTGTTTCTGGAATGCAATAACGAAAAAGAAAGTAGTATCTTTCCTACATAAAGAAAGATTAACATGTTGATATAAGATACATGTGTGAAATTGAGAAGTGTTGAAGATTATAGCTGCGATAGAGATCTTTACCTCTGATCTTGCATATGATTTATTCAATATGTCTTTAGTTTGGCTTTTGTTTCAAATTGAGATAATGCCTCTGTATTGGTAATATTTCCATCATGTTCATTTGTATATTTCTCATCAGTGTTACAGGACTCTACAAGTCCTGGCAAGATTCCGTGAGCCCCGAGCTGAGTCATGCCTCCAGAGATTTTTTTTTTGGCCTCTAGACTCTGACTCGGCTGAGTCTTGGCAGAGTCCATGGACTCTCCTGACTTTGACAGTTCTGTGGCCAGGAGTCCTCCATGGCCAGCTAAGTCATGAAGTAAAAAATAAACATTTTAATTTTTTTTAATGATTTGTTTGGCTTTCATGATCGTATTGTAATATTGAGTTCCAAAAATTTGTCATGGTGATTCCCAATAAGGTAGTCAATATGGAAACTACTAAAAAATTTCTTGCATGTAGGAGGTATAAAACGTAACATTTTGTCTATAAAGAAGATTACAAATAGAATTTCACTAAATTTTTTGCCAAAAAAGCAGTGTCATATCACAGATGGTAATCACAAAGTCCTGGAACCAGGTATTAAAAATTTAAAACAGCACTATCAAATTTGCGATCATTACAACAAATAAAATGCTTTCCTTTTAAAGAATTGGACATCTCCAAAACAATAACAGTTTTAAGGTTTGTAAAAGATTGGAAAAACAAATATTTATTAAACCGGCCATTTGACAAAGTTACTAGATGATGACATTGGAGCAATTAAGTAGTTGATATCATTCCAAAAATTCATAATGATCTTTCTAACGTAGATAAGAGAGAGACTAACATAATACTCAAGGATAAATAAGATCATTCCAATGTAGATAAAATAAATATCTAATTTATATTTAATCATTTTGTCAAATTTATATTATCCCTTTGTATTGACAAATATTTCAAAATAATAAATATGTATATATATTACCACCCATATTAATAATTATATATATTACATAATATTGTATAAAAAATAAAGGTAATAATCCTTAACTTAATCATTCCTTAGAATCTGCAATGTTTAATCCCTTTGCCAACAACAAAAATGGCATAAGTCATTTGTTTCTGTGTAATTCGATGGAACCGTCCCTGGAGATATTTGAATTCAAACACTGGCGTATAATTTGAAATGTGTTGCTTCTTGTGCTTGCAAATCCTGAGATGCCCGTCTTCCTTTAAAACATCAAACTTGGATTACTATTATTGTACGAGGCATCTTCTAGGTGGTGATCTGTTCCTAATGTATGTCTGCAATATACAGACCCAATATTTCTTTGGATGTCAATTCATGCATTGTGTGTGAGCATCTCTCCAATCCGAGATTTGTTTATATGCGATATTGAGGTCGATGTATTTGCGGAGAGAATGGGTGTCAAGCACAGAACCTCACAATGTATATTCGATTGGAATTTTGTCTTTAATCAATACTGATATTGGTTATCTTGTCTTCTTTCAGGAAGTAGATGCTTGTGATTAAGACAGTCTTCCTCTTTCACCGTCGGGTATTATTGGAATGCAAAATTTTGTTTCTTCCTCTTTTTTTGTTAACAAATGCTTTGACGGTACTATTGCCCTTGCCTGATACTTGTTGCTCCTTACCTTCTCAACTTGTATTTGTCTTAAAACTACCGGTTGGATTTATTGTTTCGTTTTCAACAAGTTTGGACCAACAATAAGTGTTCGTTCTCCCCGTTTGTAAGTTTTCTTCTCCCTCAATGAACATTCTCTCAATGATATTTCGGCTTCTATCAATAGTCATTTAATGGTTTCAGACCTTGCTATCCAAACAATGGCCAACAATGGCCCGTGAATTGGTTGTGCGCCCAATGGTGATTATTCGTCCTTGGTCTAATCTATTGTGACCTATATGATCTGCTCCCTTGTTATAAAATATTGAAGTGAGTGACAAGGGTGTCGAAAGCAACCCTTGATGCCTCTGTGTCCCATCTTGATTCTATGTGTGTATGGATGTTTGTTATTTCGGGGAATTGTTGCCCTTCTAATTCAAAAACAGGTGTTAGTATAAATGGTGATCTCTAAATTATGTCCATATCTCTCTGTTGTGGGTATTTAGAAATCAAGGTATAGAGTATGCTACATCTCCTTAGCATAGAATCTATATGCTCTGCAACTGATAACTATCATTCATTCGCTGTTCATTTCAGACATACCTATTGTAGCGATATAATCAACTTCTCAATATCATTGTTGTTCATAAAATCTAGTAGGCTTGGTAGACCTCAGCTCTGATACCATGTTGTTTTTCTAAGGACCACTGCAAATGTAATAGCACTGCCATGTTTTTGGTATGTGTGTTCCAAATGGCAGCAACCTCTAATTTATAATGAGAAAAGGCTATGAAGAGACATGTCTATTCAATAATAACAAATAACAATATCTCACATAATAATATATTACTTGATTAATATATAGATATATATTATATCTCACACACACACACACACACATCTGCAATTTAGTCTCATAGTTTATCCAACTAAAGCTACCGAACATCACCAGTTTTTGCATCCTCGAGCGCTACATCCTTCTTCATATGGACCATTCTCTTTAGCTCTATCATTTATATTATCCTCGTCATCATTTTTGCTAGACTGCCTTTAGGGCATTCTGCATGGTTTGTGTTGGCATCATGAAGTGTTTCTATTTATGTTTGTTGAGATTATGTCCAACTGGCAATGGTTCTCTTATTCATTCCTTCCTATTTGTCTACCTTCGCATTTGCTGGATAGACAAAGTCTTGACTTTGTGGTCTCATTGTGTTTTGCTATTATCCATTCATGGTCCTACAACTATCCTCGATTTGTATTGGCATTTATCATAAGTATTAAGAGGATACTGTCAGTAGTTTTGTAATTGTTGACTCTTGGCCTTCTGTGTACAATATGTCAGTTACAGTTGGTGTTGTATGGTTCATGTAATGAAAAAATCAATCAAGACTATTCTTACGATAGTACAGCGTTATTGTATTAATATCATCAGGTTCTTTGTGTAGTCTGTTTTTAAGATGAATATTGCATTTGATGAGGTGGGCGTCTTCAAGAGAAAGATTATAGACTTTATTTTCAGAGCCTCTTTGGTGTGATAATTGTTAAGTTTTGAGTGTGGGATCATCTTCTATTGTAGTTGTAGCATCGTTGGAAGCAAATTTAGAGGTCATCATGATTTTGTAGTATGTATGCAGTTGGATATTTTATGAAGATAATAGTGGAGTCTCAATGTGTGGTTTGAGCATTCTTGTTATCTTTCACTGTTGGTTATATAGTCTGTTGCGAGTGTTTTTTGTAGGTGACACTCATATGTATTTCTATGGTGTTTATCAATTCTGGTTGAAGACATTGAGTATTAGTGGAAGGATATTTGAGTCAATATCACAGTAAAATGAATTTATTATAGCTCTCATTGAAAGTTTGAAGTCAAGACATATGCTTGTCATGTTAAGAGATGACAAGACATATGAATAATATCTCAAGTGTCAAAGAGAGTAAAAAGGGAAATTAAGGGTATGTATGCATCTCAAACCATGACGATGGAGAAGATGGGAATTCAGATCGAAAGAAAATCTTATTTGGCTCACTCTTTATTTCATGCCGTAGGAAACCGAAAGGAAGCCAGCACAAACAGCAACGCAGGAAGGCACAGGGAACCAGAAAGCAACAGGAAACTAGGTCGGACCCATAGACAGCAATAGGGCATCAAGAAAAAGCAAGCTGACCAAGAGCATTAGGGCATCACAGGTAACGAAACCCTTTTATTTTATTGGCATCGAGATATTAATCGGTAAGTCCAAGTGCCCCACTCAGCAATCACTTGCTTACACATTGCTTTCCCCAAAATTGCTTTGTCGATTCCATATCATACATGAGTATGCACAAAACTTCTACACTAAAATGTGTCACTATCTAAACAAAACGCAAAAACCATAAAGAATCTATAATAAAATACCAATGATAACGACATGGTTCTCAAGGAAGGAATAAACGGGGGGAATCACAGAAGCACCAGTAGGGTTTCAGATTGATGAGAAGATACTTGCACAAGTCTCATCGATCAATCAACCAAAGATAAGGGAGGCATAGTGAGGAACTATGGGTTCACTGGGCACAACATAGGATCTAAGAGTAACAGTGTGGCAGGGGATCATATGATCAGTGCACTTGTAACAACAAAACAATAAGTAAGTTTGGGGGAGGCTGCCGAACACGACATCTCTAGTAACAAAAGTAGTTCTGACACATGAAGATAGTTTAATACAAAACAGGATCATCAAGTGGAATCAAGGGAGCTTCCTCATTCTTCTAGGACCCACAACCGGACACATGAGTTTGTTCAGTCTTGGAGGAACAAATGGCAATCTACCCACAAACATTTTAAGCTTTCCACAAGTTAGCAGACCACCTATAGGAGGAAACTACATTTACGTGAATGCCAAATAGTATAAAAGAATAATTAGATGGAGAAAGATACAAAAGATTAAATATGCAAAAAGAGGGAAGCTTGCAGCTTTACTTCCAAAACCGATACCACACGTCCCAGACAGTACAAAGGCGGGGGAACAGAGTTTGAGGCTGACTGAAATCTCTGAAATAGTTAAGCAATTTAATTATATCAAAGGTAAAGGGAAGACAGATAATTCTCAGGCAATGGATATAGTGGAGGATGGTCTGTCAAATAATTACAGCCTCACGAGGACACCCATGACGTGGTACCCGGACATCTTTGTAAACGACTTGGTAGCTATGAAGGAGAGGGTGTGGACACTTGAAGAGAGTAGCCAAATATAAAGTATCACAATGAAAAGAGTCACTGAAGATAACTGGAAACTAGCAATGGAGGTCAAGTCACTTAGAGAACAAATTCAAAAATTGCAATTTAATATGGAAAAAGGAGAGTATGAATTAATATTGTTAAGGAAAGAAGTAGGGGAAAAGAGGACAACAACAAGTATCGTGGTAGGAGGGGCTAAGGAAGGAGACAAAAACCTGCAAATGAAAAATATACAAGATGCCATGGCCAATATGGAAATGAAAAAGAATCAACTCAGAGAGCAAATTGAAGAAGTTAGATTATGGGCTAACATAGTAAAGGGGCCAGTAAACACTTCTATTGACAACATAGAAAAAAGAGTTAGGAGGCAGATTAGAGAGGAAAAAGAAAGAAGTGAGAAAGCAACAAATATCGTCATCAAAGGGCTACGAGACTATGGAAAATAGGAAAATACGATAGATCTAGTTAAAGACTTCTTTAAAGACCAATTAGATTGGCATGGAACAACCATACAAGCATAGAGAATTCGAAAATGGATAAGAGGAGGCAACGACAGACATGTTAGAATGACAATGAGGAACAACATTTTAAGTAGTAGGAAATTTCTCAGCGGCACACACATATATCTTGATGATGACCTCACCTTAACTTAGCAGGAAGAAAGAGGGAAGGAATGGGAAAAAGTGAAAACAATAAGAGAAAATGGCAAATGGGTGTGGCTACAAAATGGCAGAGCCCAAATCAGTGACAAAATCATACACAATAAAAAAGAACTTGGGCCTACCTAGGAACATATAACTATAGTCAGTTGGAACTGTAAAGGTCATCTTTGGAGAAGAGGACCTGAGTTAGGGCTGATAGCTAGAGATAATGACATCATTATGCTTACCGAGACCCATGAATATGATGGAAATAGGGTTCCAGAATTTGAGGGGTATAAGAACGTATCACTATGGAATGAGAAGATAGAAAATGATAAGGGGCATCACTGTTATCATTAAAGAAACTTGGAGCAGATTTATAAACTTGGAGAAAGAAAATGTAAACAAGCAATATATGGATAAAAATAACAGAGAATTAGATTTCTACAATGGTGACTGTCTACTACTTCACCCCAAAAGGCTCAAAAATGTATAAAAAACATATACTGGATCAAGAAGACCCGTTCGCTGCACTCAAAAAAGACACAACAGCCTTTAGCTCTCAAGGGGAAATAATGATGATAGGTGATTCCAATGCTAGAATGGCAAACAACCAAACTCTCAATCTCAAGGGGAGTTACAAACAAAGCAAAGACCCAGCTTGGCTAGAAGGACACAAAAATGGGAAAGATCATCACAGGATAGCACTTGAAAGGTTAATCACTTTGGAGCTGAATTACTAGGCTTATGCTGCCTATATAACATGGTCATATTCAATGGTATGGAAAAGTGGCCTAAATTAGGTGGAATCACATGCAAAGGGCACAATGTGCAAAGTGTTGTAGATTATGTCATATGCTCACAACACTGTGTCCCAAAGGTAATTAACTTTGAGATAGAGGATTGCCCCATGGAGCTAAAATTTGACCATAACCTCATCTTGATAAGGGTAGCCACTCACTTTAAAGATCAACATATTGTCTCAAAACCTTTATAGAAGAGGAAGATGATTCCAACCGGCAAAGTTTTAATGACACAAGAAAACCATAATATTTTCCGAGACTCTCTTTTGCGGTTGTCTAGGGTCCAGGGAAAGCATTTCAAGTCTAATAAACAACATTCCATGGACAAAGATATTCTTGTTCTTACTATCATTAAAGCCCTGAAGGAGAGTAAAAGATCTAAGGCCACAAGAGAAGCCAAGAACACTTTTCTAGTCAATCCATGGTTTGATGAGAAGTGCAAAATGGCAAAAAGGAATTGGAAAAAGAACATGAACAAAAAAAGTAGAAAGGAATATGATCAACTGATTAAAAAGAAGAAAGAGGAGTATGTGAACATGAGAAGAATTGAGTTGATTAATCTTGGTAAATGCAGCCCCAGAAAGTTTTGGAAAGAGCTTCAGTAGAGAAAAACACAGATAGAGAACAACATCACAGGAACCAATGGATGGAATATGCCAAGACCCTCTATGAGTGTGATTTAGGAGAACATAAAACCATGGTAACCGAGACAAGAAGTGAGTTATTCAGCCAGAAGGATATAAAATAAGGCATAAGGAGGTTAGTTGCTAGTAAAGGGCAAGATATAGATGGGCTACAAGCTGAATACTTAAAATGGGGTGCTGAAACTCTGACACCACACATCACCAAGATTTTCAACAGTGTCACTAGAGAAGGCTTCCCTATAAATTGGACAAGTGTGGTGATCCCACTCCACAAAGTGGAGATATAAACAACCCTTCTAATTACTGAACCATCATGATCAATCCACTCTTCGGAAAGTTCTTTCGTAGCATGGTAGAAAAAAAAAATCAGCAAATGGGCTGAAACAGAAGGCAAAAGAGAAAAAAGGAAAGCAAGCTTTAGATCGAAACACTCTACTATAGATCACGACATCACTCTCAGATACTTGATAGAGAAAGTTTAGGACACTTAGGGGCCCGAGGCTTTCTGTTGTTTTGTGGACTTTAAAAAAGCATTTGACACAGTGACACGTAACAAACTTTAGGACAGAATGGAAGAGTTGGAAGTTCCTAAAGAACTTAGGTTTTCTGTTCACTGATTGTATGAGCAGGTCAAAGCTAAAAATAGAACAATGGAAGGTCTATCAAAGGATTTTGGCAGCAAAATTGGGGTTAAGCAAGCGTGTCCACTATCTCCAACTTTATTTGGGCTCTATATTGACAAGTTAGAAGAATGGATAAACAAGACCAATCGTGAGGGGGTACAGCTGGCCCACTTTGTGATAAGATTGCTCTTATATGCAGACGATCTCATAATAATTGCTAAAATGGCTAAAGGTTTGAAAGAACACTTGAAAAAACTAGAAAGTTTTTCCCATGAAGTGGAAATGCAAGTGAACACTAGAAAAACCAAAGTTATGATCTTCTCGCTGAAGAAGAATAGGGGTATACAGGATGAGTTTCTGTTTGAGGGTAACCCTCTTGAGATTGTGGACTACAAATACTTGGGCATAGATTTTCATAACAAACTCAATTGGGATACATGCAGATCAAAAAGGATCCAAGGGGGTGGGAAGGCATTGTATTCTTTACAAAACAGGTACAGGAACGTAGAATTATGGGATTGGACGACCATGAAAACTCTTTTTGGTTTGCTGGTCACTCCAGTTATTCTATACGGATGTGAAGTGTGGGGTGGTAGTATGTCCGAACAGAAATGGCAATAGGTAGGAAGAATTCAAAAACACTTCATCACATGCAATCTTAAAGTCAAGACCATGGTGCCATATGAGATCTTATTGGCGGAGGTGGGTTCCTTTGTGTTAGAAGCCATTGCATTGGTCTGGATGCTAAGCTATTTAAAGAAAACCCAAGGTTTAGAAACACATCGCTGGCCCAAGCTAGTCATAGAGGGAAAATTTGTCAGGCGAAAAAGCACATGGATGAAGCAAAATGACAAAGGGATGTGAAAATGGGATATCAACATCCATACTTTCCTGGATAACATTAAAGAAATAAAGAAGTTTGTCATGGAAAAATTTCGCAATATTTTATGGACAAGACACATAGGGCGAAAAAAATCTTATTACATTAAAGAATTTAACCCCACTTCTAGTCATGATGAAAAGGCCTATATAAGAACACCTATTAATTGGAAAGCAAAAATACTGATGGCACAACTCGGAACTAGTTCACACTGCCTGCAATGTGAAACTGGTAGATGGCAAGTTCCAAAGGAAGAGTGTGCAGACAAAACATGTTTATTCTGTAATGTGGGAGTAGTAGAGATGGAGCAACACTTTGTCAAGGATTGCCTGGCATAAAGCAACATCAAATCTGGTTATACAAAGATATTGCAAAACAAGGACTTCAACTACTTATTCGAAGAAGATCAAGTGAAGAGAACAACGACTTTGATTATCAAACTTCAGAGGAGAGACAAGTTAACCAAAACTTTGCAGCTAGATTAGTTCTACTCTTGCCTTGGGGGGGTGATTGTGTAGGTCCCATAGGCTACTTTAGCCTCGTGGATGTCATAAAATCTATCATATCATCATATCATGCATCCCTATGTTATGGATGCATTCACTTTAGCAAGTGCTATGATCATCATATGAATGTTGATCTGCGTTTATTGTTCAATATTCTTAAAAGAGATTATTGTGTATTTATCCATATTTGTGTGCGCGTTGAGATCCTTCTCAAAAAAGATTAGATAACAAAGAGATAAGTATTCTATGATAATACCTTTGAATGTTGATCATGAACTTTTGTTAAATTAGTGGGAATAGTGTACGTTTTTAGCATTGATCTCTATATTTCTCTTCATGACAGGTTTTGATTCTAAGAATTATTATTAATCTCTCTTGGTTGTAGGATGGATCAAGAAGCAACAGGATGCTGAGAGATTATATTTAAAGTCGTGCAGGTTGTAGTACTGAACATTGGGACACTGCTTGCAGCCATTGGGGTGAGAACTTCAGATGATCCTTGGAACATTGTATCACCATTTCTACAGGGTATAGCTAGGTCTTTTGATCATCCTAATATATCTCGAGACTCAATTGAAAAGTGGTCTCTCTCAACTATTTTCTCAGATATTTCCTTTCGAATATCCTCGATTTTAGTGAAGATCTCCAATAACCCTTTTGCACCAATGCCTATCACGTCGATCCATTCATTGAATCTACCAGTTTTGCACCTTCATTGAGCTTTAATGGCATCAAGAAGATCTACTTATTCTTTGGAGATTACTCCTCATTTCTTCCTAATCATGAGCTTGATCCAAGATACTATTTGGTCCTTTGACCATTTCCTTGAGCTTGGCTTTATTCTTTGTAATGGAATGAGTTAGATGCAAAATTGTTTCTGAACACTTTGTTCTGAAGGAGACAAAATTGTTCCTCCACTGAATCTAAATGAATATCTAATGTGGCTCGCTTTCAAGTGCAACCTTCAATATGGCCTCCAGATTAGCTGGGTTAATGGGACCCACTATCTTTGTAACACAATCCTTAAGAGCTTCATTTTGCTTTTGAAGTGCTTGGATTTTAGTATAAACTGCATCAATGCACTTAAATAAGTGCTTCACACCTAGCACAGCTAAAGCTTTCTCGCCTTCTCAGGTTGGCTGATTGAAATCAATCTCTTCTATCTTATAGTCGTCAAGTGTTAATCTAGTGACGTTTGACTAGTGAAGAGGAACTTCAATCTGTGCCATCCAGCATCCAGCATCCTGTCTTATCCTACATTACGCAAGACATCCTATGAGCCTCTTTTCTTACCATAGGTGGCTGAAAGGACTATCCTACCTTGAGCATGTCTATGTCCTCTTTTGTGGTATAGGTTCTCTTCCTCGGCTGTATTGCCTTAGACAACCATACTAACTTTGTAGACTGAGACGATGACTCTAGTTGGACCTCTTCTTGTCCATTGGTAGAAGGAGCTTCTACTTCATGCTCACCATTTCTTGTATCTTCTACCTATTCCTCGTTAACCTTCTCCATTTTCTCTTCTATCTGTTCTTTCTATTTGGGATGGAAGAGTTGCACTTTCACTTAATGACACTTGTGGGATATCTAGCTCTGAAAGTATCCGTTGCTACTCATCAACTATTTTATCCTTATCATGATAAATTGCACCATATAAAAACTTTCACTATAAGTATGGAAAGGAACATGCAAAACTATCATTCATGAAACCATAAACAGTGCATTGATTTAATAAAGATTAACTATCCAACCGTGTGGAAAAAACAAGCCCATTCATAGAAAAGGTGGAATATTGTTAGAGCTCAGACCTTGAGAGCTCTAATACCATGTTAGAGTTTTAGGTGACTCTACATAGCCCCCAGGGTCAAATGAAAATCCAAGATAACTTCCACAAGAGATTGGTAAGACAATTGCATTAAGATGCAAGAATGAATATTATCGATAATGGACTTCCTTGACATGATTGAAATGTATATAATAGGCCTCCTTATAGGAAAGATGATAAGAGACAATGATAAGAAGAAGATAAGCTATCACCTACACAAGGTGGAATCACATGTCCACCAAAGGTGGATCATACTCCATTATACAATGAAGTATGTGCAATATTGAGGATGGTAATGTGATATGTGCACTAAAGGTGGAATGAGATAACAACTACCACCACCTACAACGGAATTCTCCTACACTATGTGCTTAGTTGAGGTGCAAACTCCTAGGTGTCTCAATGACAAACTACTATGCATTGCATTATCCTAAGATTATAATTGTAATTAGTGAATATTTAATTACAACAAAAAATACCTATTCACTTCCATGTTGCCCTAGGAGATGCCACCAACGGAATGGAGAAAGTTGATGTTGTAAAATAAAACATTCCATCTAGCCAGTGGGTTGTTGTACAAGATGGGAGTCGACCATATGTTGTACAAGCGTGTCATGGAGGAGGAAATCTTGAGGAAAGGACTGGCAATAGGGCGCATCGGGCCCAATGCCACCACACGGAACATACTTCTAGTAGAGTTGTGGTTGCCAACGCTCCAAACTAATGCATGTGGTGCTTGGTTGTGACACTTGCCAAAGGTTAGGCAAGCCATTTAAAAGAGATATCATGCTATTATTTCCTCCATAGACCCACGAGCTCTTCAAAAGGTGGGGTTTCGACTGGTCAAACCTTTGAAGATAAATGTTGCACAACAAAGCACGTATATAGTGGTAACAACTAAGTATTTGACAAATTGGGCAGAGGCAAAGGCACTTCTGGATAACACGACCTTAGGATAGCTTGATTTATCTATGAGAAAATCTTGACATGTTTTGGCATACCCATGTTGTCGGTAAATGTATAATGTAGCCGATGGGTAGAATAGTATCCGAACGGGCGTGTGACGCTTGAGTCACCCCTTCGGAAAGGTATATGTACACGTCCAAGATGGACTGTGGTAATCATCGATAGATCATTGTAGCCATTGTAATCGGATTGTAATCTGCAAGTGCATACATGAATAAAGTACCTGTTCTGAATTGAGTCGTGTTATACATGTGTTAAACTTCTTACCCTATGCGGTAAACATTTGGTGCCGTTGCCAGACGAACCTGGAACGAAGGAATGATATGAAGATTGATGCTGAATTTGCCAAACAAGGATCGGAACAAGGTAAAAGATAAAAATGAACTAAGTACACCAAAAGAAATTTTAATTTTAACATAGCAAGCAGAGCGCAAACAGAGACTTCAGCAAATTGCCGAGGGGCACCGAAGGGGTGAAGAGGCACAGACGAAGGGAGTGCATTCAACTAGTAGGCTGAGGAGTGCTGAGGAATTGCTGGAAGAAACTCGACAATGCTTGAATTTGGTGGAGGAAACAAGGGAAGAATTCCTTAACCTGTATATGCCGAGGGGAGTGTCCGAACGGAAGGGAAGCAACTCGCACGGCTCAGAGTGTCAAGGAAGCACGAGCGTGGAGTGATCTTTTCGTTCCCGATACACCGGATGAATGGATATAGGCGGAGAATAGAACGTCACTTGAAGACTTTTCACCAGACAACGCAGTTGTTGGAAACAAGACTGTAGTCCAGAACAGCGCGGGAGCACAGAACAGTGCGGGAGCTTAGAACAATGTGGGTACACAAGTACCTCAGAATCAAAGACAAGTAACGATGGCTGGCCCTAAAGAAAAGTTACCCAAGTTTCATGGTGATGGTTCAACAGACCCTATTAGACATTGTAAAACGTGCGAAACCATATGGACGGCAAATGGTGTGACGGATGAGGATGATTGGGTAAGACAATTTCGAGTGACCCTACGGGGTGTGGCGATAGATTGGTTTTGACACCAGTCCTCAGAAACTTAATACATGGGAGAATGTTAAAAAAGAATTTATAGCAGAATTCAGATTACTCTGAGATGATAATGAAATAGTGGTAGAAATCTACAGCACCAAACAAGGAAAGAATGAGACAGTCCGAACCTATGCCAGACGATTGAAAGAATTGATCAGAAAGATGGAGAGTCAACTAGCGGATGGGTTGAAAAAACGGTGGTTCGTGGAGGGGCTACAACCGGCTCTTAAAAAGAAAATGAAGATAGTACCACCGGCATCGTACGCCGATGCATATACTCATGCCATTGATTTGGAAAGCGAACAGAAGATGAGTAAGAAGAAGAAACATAAGCCCTCTGATTCAGATGATTCATCCTCAGAGAGTTGTAGTAGTGATGAGCAATCGAACAAGAAGGTGAAAGCGCTACAAAAAGACATGCTGTGGATGATGAAAGAATTCAAAAATTTGAAAAAGAATCCAAATACGGTAAAAGGAGAACTATGGTGCACAGATTGCAAGCAGGACGGCCATACGAAGGGTTCATGCCCGAAGAAGCAGTTTTGTGACATTTTGCCAAGTGGCGAGGCATTCTCTCTAAGAGTGCGTGTTTAACTTGAAAGCAAAAGGACATCAGCAGGTGTTACTAACGCAGGAAGCGTCGAACAATAGCAACAACGCGGGCAATGATGCAATTTCAAGTGGATATCGAAATAATAATAGAGGTGGAAGGGGTGGAAACAATAACAAAAACAATGGAGGCTAGAGTAGAATACAATATGATGCGAGTGGACGGCCGATGATACAGTGCCGGGCATGTAATCTTTGGGGTCACTTCGCAAGGGACTGTACTACGAAGGAGGCGCCACAACTACTGTGCAGATGGTGTGGTCTAGGGGACCATGAAGATTCAAAATGTCCAAAGCAAAGCATAAATTTATTAAGTATTGAAACAAGTAATGAGAACGTGTTGGCGATCACGTGGGAGCAGGCGAGGAAGGCAAAATATCCAAATGCGGAAGAAGAAAAGGAGAGGTTACAAAAAGGTCGAACAGAGATAGAGAAGCAGATGAAAGTAGAGAAGTCACAAGTAAAAGACACTGCGGAAACTCCGAAAAGAAACTTGGCAGAACAAAACATGATGAAACAGATAATGCAAACAGAAGTGCCAATTAAATTAAATGATCTTCTCACCATGCCACAGCTGCGTACGGCTATTATAATTATGACACCGTCCCCGAGAGTAACGGAGGAAGCAAAGGATAGTACGGAAACAACCACAGTAGCAACAACAGACTCGATGTTACTAGCACTTACGACAGGTAGACACCCAACAGTGGTGGAGATGGGCATTCTAGGTACGGTGCTAACGGATACAATAGTAGATGGAGGATCGGGAGTGAATGTATTGCCAGAAGATATTTGAAAAAAACTTGGACAACCAACACTATGGCCACCCACCTTTTAGTTACTTACAACAGACCAACATGGGATAAATCCCTTGGGTTCATTGATGGCACAGCCAGTAACAATTGGGACACAACCATTTTTACTGGATTTCGTGGTCATTCCATTAAAGAGAAGAGGGTACGACGCCATCTTGGGACGGGGGTGGCGGGTGCAAGCTAAGGTAAAGCATGATTGGAAAAGGAACACCCTGTCAATGGAGAAAGAAGGCAGGGGATTTATAATCGATTTGCATACACAGATGGTAGGAGAAGAAGCAGCGTCGTCGGACTCAGAAGGCGAAGGCGAGAATGACGACGAAGGGAAAAAAAAGGATGGAACCAGATGATGAAGGGGTGCTGAGATTAGGAGGGTCAATTGATGACGACCTAGATTCAGTAAATGGATTGCTACATTGGCAAATGGAAGATTATGAGGTCTTTCTGAGCTACAATATTTTGAGTATCGAGGAGGGAAGAGAAGGCCATGAGTTTCCGAAGGAGTACAGTGAACTGAAGGAGGGGGAAGCGCAGGTGGATGAAACACTTGCCCATACGTTTAGTAAAGATAAACCAATGAAGTATGAAGAGCCGACGGTGAAAACAATAAACTTGGGTGGTGAGGAAAATCCGAAGAACATTCTTGTAGGAGATGATTGGAACCCAGTATTGAAAGCGGCAGCTTGGACGTATAAGGACTTAAAAGGAGTGCCACCAAAGATATGTGTCCACCAGATACCATTAATCGAAGGTGCGGTACCCGTACGGAAGCAGCCGTACCGAAGGAATAAGAATTATGCAGCATGGGCCGTGGAAGTTGCACAAAACAGGTGGAAGGTATGGCGTCAGAAGCGTTTAAAATTGAACAATTTTCAACCCGATCAGTTAGTACTGAAGTATAATGGACGAAATGAAATCAAGCTTGGAAAGTTCAAAGTTAAATGGGTTGGACCGTACAAGATACGGGAAGTTGGATATAACGGAGCAATTAAATTGTGGACACTAGACGGAAAAGAAATACTAGATGAGGTAAATGGATCAAAGTTGAAAATATACAGGGAGAGGAAGGATCCTCCGCGGGCAAATAGTTGAACGAAGAAAAGATGTCTGTAAATAATGTATATATGTATAGTATTAAAGTTGAATATAGTTTTAAAATGTCAAGTGATAAACTGTAGTTGTAAAAGTATGAAGTGATAAAAGGAAGCATAAAGTAAATGTATTAAGAGGCGAATTTTAAATATTAAAGTAATCGGGAGCAGAAGTTTGCCATACGGCCTTAGCAGAGACTATATAGAAGAGAAGCAAAATTAATAAAGTAAGACATACAATAAGGAAAAGTTTGGAGAAAGAGGCCGTACGGCCTTGGAAAGAAAATTGGAAGGAGTTAGATGACCGTACGGCTTAGTTAGATAGCCGTACGGCCCCAAAAAAGACTTGTGTTGAAAATCAATAAAATATTAAATATGGAAATCGAATAAAGTAAGTCTTCAATGACCGTACGACCCCTAGATGACTGTACGGCCTTGAGGCTTTTGTGTTTTATAAATGAAACCGTACTAGACCATATTGTACGGTGGAATTAGAGGAAGACCGTACGGTCCTAAGGCAAGTCGAAATACAGAGAATCATTGATGTCCGTATGGCCCTGGACATAAGTAAGGGATTAAGTAGAGAAACAAAGACCGTATGGCCTATTTGTACGGATTGGGGGACCAGTAGAAAGTGAAAAAGACCGTACGGTCTCAAGAAGCTAAAACGCTGAGTTGTGACCATAATAAAGCCTCTACGAAGGTATTCATCTGAGATCATTTCATCTATTCTCTAATACTTAAGAATATCCAGAGACGAAGGGACAACAAAATATCGATTTGGAGAAGAGAAATCTAGTGAACAGGAGTATCAGAGCTGTATGGAACAAGGAGAAGCTGTACGGCTGGAAAATAATTTCCTTGGGAGATCAAGCATATCCGTACTAAAAGCTCATGAAGAATAAAGTCCCTACGGTGGGATTAGAAAGGATTTCAAATAAGTTATAAGTTTAGAAGCCGTACCATAGAAACTATTCATAGAATTTGAAGAAGTCGTCCAGTACAGAAGTGAGGACAAGAAAGGAGATTGTGAAAAGTCTGTACGGAGGTAACTGCCAGAACGGTTTAAGATTCATTCAGAAACGACAAAAGGGTATCAGGAAAGGAAGAGGAATTGCTATAGCCGATTTGCAAAGCAAGTCTGCAGGAAAGAGGAAGTGGAAGAGCAAAAAAAGAAAAAAAAAACGACGACAAATTGAAACAGTTCGGAATGAGTAATGCATGATGCCAAAGGAAAGGGTAGACATAAGCAGTTGCCAGAAAGAGTGTGGAATTGGAAGAAAATAACAGAAATAGTGTGTTCCATGTAGTTTTGTGTGGGTTGCTGCCCCTCGACCCCGCTAGGGGTGTTGCCCCCTAGACCCCTAGTTGTTGCGGATATCAGTCAAGGGAAGTGTGACCAGTTGATGAGACCTAGAGCTGCTGTTGTAGGCATGAGTGTTTGTGTGTCTGAGGTGGCACTCAGAGTAGGTGTTTGGGCGTGAGGCCGTCTTGGTGGATGCATAGAGAGCTCAGGAGGAGCTGATCATCCAGTTGAAGGCAGTACGGCGACACTTGGCTTAGTGTAACCAGGAGTTGGAAACAGAGAAAGCGGCACGGGTGGCTATCAAGGTCAGCTAAGGAGACAGTATTGTGTTAGCAGAGGCTACAAATGCAACGTGGTTTAGAGACCAATTTGGTGCAAGCATGAGACAAATGTGAAAGTGATGTGGTAGAAGCAGATTTATCTTGTTGTACTTAGTCAGTTAATGTATTTTGTTGTTAATAAAATTTTGTAATGAATTTTGTTGTATTGTCGTCTGGAGATGACTTTTCTTTTGGGGGAGGATAATGTTGTTGGTAAATGTATAATGTACTCGACGGGTAGAATAGTATCCGAACGGGCGTGTGACGCTTGAGTCACCCCTTCGGAAAGGTATATGTACACGTCCGAGATGGACTGTGGTAATCATCGATAGATCATTGTAGTCATTGTAATCGGATTGTAATCTGCAAGTGCATACATGAATAAAGTACCTGTTCTGAATTGAGTCGTGTTATACATGTGTTAAACTTCTTACCCTATGCGGTAAACAACCCACATCCATTACGAGTGACTAAGGAGTGGATTTTGTGAACTAGGGCATTCAAAGTATGATAGTGGGGTTTCAGATATTCCATAACTTTTCAAGACTGTACTACCCTCAAGCCAATGAACAAGTTGAATCTACAAAAAAACCATTGGTGTTGATCTTGTATAGATCTTGTGGATTGAAACAAGAAGATCAGAAAAAAAGACTTTCAACCATGCTCTAGGAGTACCGCACCACCTATAAGGTGATAATGGGGTACACACCCTTCCAACTCATGTATAACTAGTAGGTTGTGGTACCGATGGAATACACTGTACGAATTCTTAGAGTCACATTAGAGAATCGGTTGGGAGATAGAGAGTCTAAAAGAACAATTATTTAACTTGTTAAAGTCAAATGAACAATGATTGACAGAACAATGGGCTACCAAGGTGGCTCAATGGCGGAGAAATTTATGGCACAACAAACATCTCTTGCAATTGAACTTTTAAACAAGTCAGTCAATTTTGAAATATATTAGTCATACTGAAATCAAGCCTAGAAAGTTCAAGGTCCTTGGCTTGGGCACTATAAAGTAAGAGGTGGGAAACAATGGAGCTTTGAAGGTGACTATCGAGCAAAATAGACTAATTAAGGAACAAATAAATGGGTCCAAAATGAAGATCTACCAAGAAAGAAAAGCACACATAGCAATAAACATGTTGGGGTATGTCCAAAATGAAGATCTACCAAGAGAGAAAAGCACATAGCAATAAACATGTTGGGGTATGTCCAAAATGAAGATCTACCAAGAGAGAAAAGCACATAGCAATAAACATGTTGGGGTATGCTACTAAGTGAGATCAAAGAATCAGCTAGGAAAATGAGATTACGGAACATCCAATAATTAGGAAAGAGCAATACAGGTGAGACCTAGATTGAGCCAAGTTGATGATGGATCCTGAGGACTGACTTGCAAGGAAGCATGAGGGCATCGTACTACCCAAAATGCACAAGCACCTCACAAATGAATTGTTTGGACCTCTTTCTCTATGAGTGAGAATAAACATATATTGGAGATGGAGGGCACCATATGGAGGGAGAAGTAGCTTTTGGCATACAACAATGAGGAGGGAGCATAAGAACAATGCAAAACTAAGTAGGCAGCCAATAGTGTGAGACTCTAGAGGAAGGCTTTGAGGAAGATATTGACCTAGAGGAATATGGCACCACCCTTGGAGCATGACTATAGATGGAAATAAAGATCATAACTTGAGAAACAATGACCCAAATGAATTGCGAACCTATGAATATAATAAAGACTAGGTCTAGATTATAGTCCAAACATCGCAGATGCTAACTCAAACAAATGAATGATCATTGAATCAATCACACAAGCTGTACAAATTGGCGAACTGAACAAAGTGGAAATAGAAATACTTTTGGTTGATACAAGATTGCTCCGAACCCAAGGTGCTCTTGCATCATTCCTAAACAAGGGTTTGCCTAAGGAAAACAACTGTCCTCAACCTTTTTCCCCTTCTTTTAGTCCCGATTACATCTATAAATGTAAATATTGTGCCTTCACCTACAATGCAATCTTAAAACCCTCAAATTGCAAATTGGTCTATTTTTAGTCTTTTGTCCCCTTTTTGTGTCATATCAAGTGTTTCATCCATCATATCATGTGTCATGCCAAGTTGGTGTCAAACATGGAAATTCTCTGAATCCAACACTATAACTTCATTTTGGGTGCTCTCATATACACTTCACACATCTTCCATCACCTTCAAAGAGAAGCTCCCCAAAGAACTAGAATAAGACCAAGCAGGAGTTCGAGGTTAGAATTGGTCAATGAAGGGCATAATAATAATCAAGAATGCAAGTTCATGTTCATAGATGCACTCATCCATGTACCAAGAATCTGAAGACTTCACCTAACCTAAATATTTCTATGTATTGGCAACCTTGTAGCAGGAAGCCCACTTAGAACAAAGGATGATGTTTATTAAAGTTGTGTCTTGCGACGACACTTAGTTTATTCTTCATTATGCCTCTCAATAAAGGACATATGTTCTCAAACTACTTCGTGTTGAAACAAGTTTTCATGTGATGACATTATCTAGAGTTGATTGTGAGTATGGTTAGGCTGTCAAATAGGGATTTAAGATCAATTTTGTAGACTTTGAGATGCTCATTGTTTTTAGAAATAAAGTTAAGTTTTCAGAATTAATCTTATAGACTTTGAGCTGCTTGTCACATTTGAAACTAGTATAGGATGCTCAAACAAGTAAACAACTTGCAAACTTTCTATTCATCTGATGGTTAAATTTGTGTATGTAAGGTTTAAGCATATGTTTGAGACCTTGAGCTGCATGTATGTTTCATTTTTGTTCCTAAATTTATGAAGGAGTCATGACAAGACTTTGAGCTTTCATGAGTTTCTTGTTTTAAAGTTTGCTAAATTGTGCTTATGAGATTGTTGTAAAGACGGATCATGTATTTTGAAGTAAGAGAATATGATTAATGGAGTATACCTTCTCTAAAAGAAGAGTGTGGTGAATCTCATAGTTGGCACAATCGCCGAATAATCGGCGAGTTTCTACTAATCGCTGAGTTTTTGAGACTGGCGAGTTTTTTCCAAATTTAATCACGACTCGGCTAGAGAAAAAATCACCGAGTTTTTGTGAAAAAATTGCCAATTAATTGTCGAGTTTTTGCAAAAAATCGGTGAGTTTTTTAGAAAAACTCTTTTTTTTTAGAATTTTTATTTTTATTTTTATTTTTTGTTAAAAATAAAAGGCCTATATATATTATGTAAAATAGAGAGTTACAGTATGCTAGTAGAGCTAGGAAGAGGAAGATGTGATTGTAATGATGTTTTTACTTCTAGTTTGACACAAACTATTTACTATTATGCTTCCCGCCATCAGTATTCCACATGAGAATGCGATTTTGTACCCACTATATATTTATATATATTTAAACTCCTGCTTGTTTCTTTTATATCTAAACTCCTGCTTGTTTCTTTTGGGTTCTCTATAATAAACTCATTAGATGCATCTTCTCATTTAAATTTGCGAAAAAACATATTTTGAATTACATTTTAGCGGTTTTTTAGGTTCCTGAGTTTTCCCCAGTTTTTTAAAAAAATGACCAAGTTTTTCCCAATTAAACTTTTGGGAGGCTTGGCAAGTTTTTGGCTTTGGCGAGTTTTCCAACTATGGTGAATCTAGTGCCCTTTGAATTAGCCTAGTGTACACAATCTAAAGTCTTAATTTAGCATAAGGTTGTTTCAATAGATATGAATGGGCGTAGCCTTCCCTTATAAGTAGGAGAGATTGTGTCCCACAGAGTGGCTGGAACTAATATTTCAATTGATCCCAAAACTGTCAGTTGCCAAATATCCACCCAACACTACTTAAAAATTAATAACTTTTGTACAAAATAGGAAACTGGCTTAGAGCTCCTGAAATGCTGCACATGTCCTCTGGAAGGGCCACAAGGCCCCTAGATGGATCCCCTATCCGCTGTATTAACCCACAGGAACCTTGTTAATAGGCTAATCCTGCTAAAATAAATACCACCAAGGATGTCACAAAAAATGTGCACATTAGACATTTTGATGGAATGCATTTATTTAAAAGTTGTTTCTTAAATTTTAATTATTTCCAGACATAAGAAAAAACCTATTACTTAATACTTAATAGTAGTTCCTGAAACTAAAGAATGTTCGGAAGTTATTTTTTTATTTGCTATCATAGTACCACAAAAAAAAGAGAATCAGCATATATTGAAAAGAAAGTGTACAGTGATGGCTTTTTCTAAAATAAAACAAATGCAGATATCCATTTGCATTAAAGGTTTTTATTCACTTAGATAAAAACCGTGACACAGTAACATAACAATTGTGTGTGTGTGTGGAGTCACATTGTTTTGATACTCCATGTGTGTGTGTGTCGAAATGTGCATGTCTAGTATGTAGTTTTTCATTAGGAGTCTTAATACCTGAATTTTCTCATTTAGATCCCCCATGTGAAGTATGAGATTGCTGAGAAAACCTTTTATCTGGTCACAATTCACATATACATAGTTAATTCACCTCGATGTGTATGCTTAGCTAAATATATGTCACTATTCATCTAACCAATTATGTAACAATACCCCATGACCCACCAAAATAATGTTCATCTCACTAATGTGGGCAAAAACTGATATTAGAAACTTACATCAAAATTTTTATTTGGTAGTGATGCTACAATAAGGAACTTTGAAATTGCAGGTAATATTGCTAGACGAACAATGTCATTGCTATCATCTAACCGCTTCAGTAATGATTTACTTGCTGTTGCTATCTGTTCATCTGCACAGAAGAAATCGCCATCTTATTTTTTTCATATTTCTGCATATTTTAATTTAACCATATAAATAAGGTGATACGTAAACCAAGGGCCTCAACATTTTAAGGAGACCAAAGCACTTATCTCTATTATACAATTCAAAAATCACAAAGCAGATATTCTTTGCTTAAATTATTAGAGTGTGACCAACCATAACTCCAGTAAAAAGACAAACATAATGAATTATAAATGAATCATCCTTACAATTGAGTGACATAATTTTGAAGGAATCCATATACAAATGTGTACTATTTGCTAGAAAGCAAAAAAGAAGAGAACATTCCCTACCTGCCATCTCAGAAAAAGTCCGATGAACGTATAGGGGGAAAAACAATTGAAAAATAAACATTCATTTAGCTAGAGGGACATTAACTAGAAAAGGTGAAATGAATGTGAAACTTTGGAACATAAGGAAAACAAGTTATATCAATGTCCATGAAGTACCATGAGAGCTCAAAGGGAATGCAATATAGTGTAAGTGAAACCTCCATGCAGAGTTTTTCAAGGAAAAACATACCCTTTGTGATTAAAGCCAACTTGGCACTAGGTGCTCATATTGGTCTGATAAATTAGGAATTATATTGGTTTAATATCGTCTTTCATTCCTAAAAGAACAGAAACAAATATCTTCTGACCAGTGGCAGAGCAGTTTGTCATAGGCTAGAGTGGTTTTAAAGAGCAGTAAAAATTCTGTTCTAAGACTAGGGTAGAGCAGAATAGGCACAATGCATTTAAATAGTGTGCAGTAGTTCTAGCAGGTGAAGGCAAGTCATCCAAAGGGTTAAATGGAAGAACAAAGAAAAATAATTCATTAGGAGTAAATAAGAGGCACTAAAACATTCATGACCTGAACAAACTAGGTTGAAAAAGCGTACAAATTATAGGTTGCACCTGAAGGACACATTTGCTTGGCTAAAAATTGAGTTGCTTTGGCTTTCATTTGCAGGAAATCTAAGGGTAGAAACCCTGGGAGTTCCTTGGCTGTGTGGACGAAAACCTATTCAACCTATTAGGTGGATTTATTCCAAAATTCACATTGAGCTTATTACAGGTCTTTGAAATTGAGCAGTTAGAAATATCATTTATTTCATGGTTTCCAACTTTTTCAATTTGTTGGTGATTTTATATGGCTTTCCTTGTATTTGACACGGCTAGGGTTTGAGAAATAATTGTAGTTTGCAGAGGAGATTTCATCAAGTTTATATCAGATTGCAGTGGCAAGGTTTGGGTGGCCCATTTAGCATCATATCTGTTTTATAATAGCACAGGGATTCATTACTTCCAATTAAGCCCTAGGCGGCTACATTGGAGGAGATCATTTATAGGTGCATAGAGTTTGTAGAGGCTGCCATCACTTTCAATTTGGATCAGAATTGATTCACATTTCATCAGTCAAGTTGCAGGACATCCCCTTCCACATCAAGTTGCTTTGGGTGTCATTTAGAATACATACATGCAAGCAAGCAAAATCAGGTATGTGAGGACCTGAATCAGACTGTGATTGTCAATGTAACACATTTTCCAGTCTGATATCCTTGTAGCAGACCTAATAATAAAGTAGTCAATTCTGATTTATGCCTAATGCAATATCATTTCTTTGAGTTTGTCTTGTCAAAGTCTAGTGCAACTACTGTTTACCATATTCTTTGCATTTCCGTTTAATTTGGCAATAGACATTGGCCCCAAAATGGAAACATAAATAATAATCAGATAATAGAAGTGTTACCGGGAGATGCATCCTCCTCCCCCCTCCCTCCGAGATGTGTCTCCGAGACTTTGAGTCTCCAGAGACTCTGAAAATAGGTGGATATTTTGTGAGGGAGTCTCCCGCAGTCTCCCCGTCCCCAATCGGAAAATTCGAAGTCTACTGCGAGTCTCCTACATGAAATACAATAAAAAAATAATGTTTTATGGTTTTACTCTTTTGCCTTTTATTAATATTGCCTTCACAATAACAAAATTATTACTTCTAATGTTGAATGTTCATATTTATAACTTTTCATTACTCTTATTTTCAAAGCACTATGTTATTTATGAATCTATGGTACTTTTTAGGAATTTTAAAAATATATTTAAAAAAATAATTGACGTCTCCAAAAGTAGCCCCATTGCCTTTTTGTAAAATAGCCGTACTGGTACCAAAGATCTCAAAGTCTCCCTGTCTTGTGATAACACTGGATAATAGGGAGCTGTGTGCCAAATATTTGACAAAATGTCAAACATTCAAACTTGAATAAAACTTATGAGATTTAGTGACAGGATCTTACAATGATATCAGAGCTTGGATTCTACCATCCTGTTGGATACAATCAATAGAATGACTTTGGGGACAATGAGTCTGTCCATTATGGCAAAGATGCCTAGTATGGAGACAATGAAGGATCTTGCTCAAACACAGCAAATGCTAGCCAAGAATTTGTAG
The DNA here is from genome assembly GCA_028749045.1 of Cupressus sempervirens. Taxonomy (NCBI): domain Eukaryota; kingdom Viridiplantae; phylum Streptophyta; class Pinopsida; order Cupressales; family Cupressaceae; genus Cupressus; species Cupressus sempervirens. Next base: position 631,786,778 of record CM053787.1, read on the forward strand.
CGTTATGAAGAATCTATCTCTAGACAATTTAGGAATATGAGCAAGTCATCCACATCTACAATTATGAGTTCAGCACAGCACGATAAATGGGAAGAAATAATTAGCATGCTTGAGGAATATGATACTCTTCCAAGACTACACTACAAGACTGAGTTGGCAAAGAAACAATACCATATGATAGCTCATGATGTATTTGCAAAAGAAGTTTGGAAAAATCTGCACTCGTTTTCAGCAATCTCTAACTAGCCAACAGGTGAAGAAAGTTTCATCAAAGCAAGTGGATGGTGAACTAATATTGAACCAACGTTTGAGGGAGAAACTGACAAGGAGGTAGTTACTGAACAGAAACTAGACTCACAGGTTACAAGATATCCCAAAAAGAGCAAGACTAAAATAAGAAGGGAACATATTTGTTTCACATGTCAAAAGACTTGGACACCTGATCACAATTGTGGAGTTAGCGAGGAAGACAATTCAGCCAAAGAAGACGAGAATGAAGAAGAAATTTCTCCAAGTGAGAAGTACTCTAAGATTTTGTTGGTGATCTTGAGATCTATATAGATATATCTTGTGAAAAGATAAATCCTATAATGAATCTGTGTGAGCATAATTCAATTCCTTCTTTTCTTCATGAAGAATGCAATGAAACTTGGGAAATTGCTGCTATAGAAGATGCTCTAATACAAGATGAGAATAAGTTAGGATTCCAGGATACTTCTAATGAAGAACATGCATTTTTATATGACAAAGAATCCATTCAACATGATGTCATAACAGAAGCTTTATCCATGCAATCAAACCAACCCAATAAAGATTATGAGGCATGTTATGACATCTATAACTCTGTTGAAAGAGATGATGAATCATGAAGTAGCAGTTCATTCGTGCATGATTGTTTTATGGAGATGGAAAATAATAAGTCAGATAAGGAAGTCAATGACAATAACGATCATGATATTTTTTTTATTTGGAACTAACAATCTCCTTCTTCTAAACCAGTAAGTGTGTAGAGAAAGTGGAGTACAAGATAGCCAAGTACTGACATTCAGCCACATCATCAATTGAATTAGATTTTTCCCATAATCTTGTTAGCTCACATAATTTGGAGGTGCATGATTATGAAAAAAATCAGAAATTTTGCATGGAGTTGAGTTTCGTAAATTACATCCTTTGGAAGGTCAACTAATGGTAAACAGAGGTAAGTTCATGGAAGCTTTAAATCCTTTTTTATCATGTTCATAAGATGATGACAGATTTGTGTTGGAAGGATCTAGGGAAAATGGTGGTTTTGAGGGAGATTTAAAGATTTATCTCTTGCTGACTTATATAAGCTCAAGATGCCTTGGTAGTAGCCAAATCAAGCTAACTAGACTTACTTGCATAGAAATCATCTGCTTGCACTTGGTGATGTTAGTCCTAAGGGATCAGATTACCAAGAGAGGGGGTGAATCAGTAATGAACCAAATAAAGAACTCTTCAACCTCTTAAACCCTTATCTCAATATCAACTTGATGGCAGCAAATGAAAGCATCAAACACATAAACACATCCAGAAGATAATGCAGCATTGACACAGAGATTTGGTCTCATAGAAACCCAAGTTGGGTGAAAACCACAATGGGAATCAGTACCCACAATTGTGCACTCTTCTTAAGTACACCTGGTTAGGAACTTAACCCTGTTTGGAGTTTACAAAGAAGCTTTTAGATGCCACCCAGTTAAGGGATTTACCTCTAGCCTTGATAAGAGCTTAACCCTATTAAGAGTAGCCTTGTTAGAGGACTCAAAACATTAATTAAAGTGCCACCCTGTTAAAGGATTTACAATAAAAGAACAGTTAGGATCCACTCAGTTAAGGGATTTAATGTTGCTATTGTTAGGGAACAGCATGTAGAATGATCTATAGAGAAACACCTCATTTGCTTGATCAAATCCAATGTAGTGCACACAAACACTTCACTTCATACTCAACTACTTCCTGACTAGATCACACCTTGACGTTCACGACCACCACACGATCAACACACAATTCTTTCTCCTTCATCAAATATATTATGTTCTTCAAACCTTAAACCATTCTACTGCCTTAAACTTGCCTTAACACATTTCAGCTTGAATTTCAAACATAGTGGTGACATACCACATGCCAAAACACACATCTCAATGCACACAACGAGTTTCCTATACTGTGTCGTTCCACAATTAACTTGACATTCGAATTCATGAAGAACAATCAGACTTATCTACTTCCCTTCTAGTACTTGCTGCATGGTCCCCTTCATCTCCTCCCTACCCAGTCAGAGTCGAATGGGCATATTAGGATGGATATTGACATAAGATATATTCACACGACTTGGATCGATACCTCAGGAGGCTCCGTCCCAAGATGGCCTTCAATGTTAAGCACTACATTGATATTAAGGATAGGATCATTATTCGCCCTTCTTATGTTATGCGAAATTGGACGCATGCCCTACGTTTGTGCTTGGGCTCCTTTAGAGTAGGCTCCCACCGACTTCGCATTCAGACCAACTATCAGATCGACAAAGGATCAGATTTGTCAACTTTGTGACATGGGGCTTGTTGAGACCGAGTGGCATTTCCTATTCTACTACCCTGCATTTTATGAAATTCTTAGGAGATTCCATTGTTTGTTCAAAGATTGTTATTGTCGGTCCCTTGCTTCCTTTTTCAAATATAATGACTAGCATTGCCTAGCACTCTACCTTCGCAAGGCTATGCGTCTCTATGATCATACCTTACAGCTTCAATCTCCTTCAAGAGCTGGGTCCATTCGGCTTATTACCTCCTTCACACTGGTCACCTTTGCCAGAGGAACCAAGCTTCTGTTAGACCCCTTAACTTTAGTTCATTCCAAGACTACAGACCTTGATGAAAACCCTCCTTCATGAGTGGTCCTTAGAGATGGTCCTATACCACCCCCTCGGACCCTGGAGGATAACCTTTTGTGCGAGGTTCCTTCTCTATGTCTTGGAGATCCTAGTTGTTGGCCTTGACTTCCTTAGGCCTCTGTCTCCTTAGGCTGTTTTATGTTGTTGCTCTTCCTTTCATTTTCTTTGTTGTTTTCTTTTTCCTAGGCTCTATTTGGTGTTCCTTTAGTTGGTTGTTTCTTGGTTGTCGCTCTTAGTCCGGTGGGCTCTAGCTAGACATTAATAATAAATTATCTTATCTTATCTAGTGACTAATCCACATAACTCATCATAGATTTGACATAACAATCAGATCAGCTATTGCCTGTCACTAACTATTCTAGCAGTTGCACTATTAACCTTCATCCGATCATAACTTACTCATTCCATCACATCAAGATTAGCAGTCATCCATTTGACATTCAAAGACACCCCTAAGTCTCCCATAAGGATTGATACACTTGAAACTTACTGCAACACCTTTTTCATCATATTTATGCTTAGCAACATGCTAGAAACACTAGGTCAATAGTTGACATCAATGACAACACAAAAATTTATCATCATTCAACCAAATCTGTATCATGACAATCACCATACATGACCTACCATCAATGCATCAGCAATGCCAACAATCTCTCACTTGGGAATTGTTGGCAACATATCAAAACATCTACATACCTTCTCATCAGTTACAACACATATACTCTGCTATAAGATTTCTCTCCCTTTCATTGACATCATTGTTTTGGTGAACCTTTTTTTATTACACCAATAGTGCTATTCTTATCTAATAAGTAGCTAGTGTAATATCATCGTTGATTGAATTCTTGTTGTCAGAAAGGACACCACTTATCATACCAATTTGCCTTAAATGGCATTGTTTGTTCTAACAAAAAATGGTTTCTTTTTTTGATCGTTCTACTGACTAGATTCAATGTCTTTTACTGCTGATTGGGATTGCTTTTCCTCCGTGTTCCCTCTTGTATTGGTGACTGAACATATGCATGTTTGAATTCATTCCTTGTCTTCTTCCCATGTAGGCTTTTGTTATTGCTGGTTTGTTATATATATATATATATATATATATATATATATATATATATATATATATATATCTCGTCTCATTCCCAAATTATTGACAGTCTTCATAAGCTATATAAAATTGAATGGAATATATTGATGTTTCCTTTTGAATGATAATCTCCCCTCCTTTGACGACTAATTTTTTATAAGGAAATTTAAACAATTAGTATTTTATTATGTTTTTAATGTATAAAATATTAACAAGTACTGTATGATAATTTGTTATTATTATCATATGTTATATGATATATACTAATATATTAGTATATGATAACATTTTACTATACATTTATATTACATAACTGAGGGTATATTATATATATTTTTCTCACATCTTCCATTCAAATTATTATGTTGATTATGGCATAAATATTGGTAGTCTTATTGACAATTCTTACATTTTCAAACTATAAATTAAACTATCTGATATTATCATATATTTGTATATATTATTATTGATTTTAATATTTAATTTAATTATTATTATTCATCTGACAATATTTAATTATTTAATTATTATTGAAGAGCTATTTGAAGTGAGGACATGACAAATATGCTAGTAGATAAATCTTGACATTCTAATGATAGTATTCTCTATTAGAGCCCTTGCCTTCGTCCACTTGGGGAGGTACTAGATAGCCACCACACTATACTTGCCTTGTGTGCTTGGCTCACCTTCAAGGGTCTGAAAAAGACTAAACCCTACCCTATACGACAACCCGCACAATTGAATGTAGGACATCCCATACCGTACAATGTACAACTTCCAACGTGTACCACAATTTCGCAAACCCTCACATTGTACAGCCCCATTTCTACATCATATGGCAACATTGCAGATTCTTGTACAATAGCCTTGTCCTCACCTCATATAGCTAACAACTTGCTCCATCGTATGGTAGAAACCATCTCCTCGCCAATGTCACACCATATAGCATAGTCAACACCCTCACACTATATGGTGGGCAATTATATGACATCGGTCCTAAAATAGCATATGAAGAGCTCACCCTCATCATTTGTAATTCTGCACGCATCACGACAACATTAGCATCCTTTCACCATAAAATGATATCAATTCATTTATGGCGAGCAACTAAGTTACCGATTTGGATGCGGACTCGGAAAGCGGATGCAAGGGGCGTGATTTTTTTTTTTTGCGAGGGATGCGGAGATGTCTGTGTGTGTGTGTGTGTCTATATATATATAATATTGCTAAACATTATATATATAATTGTTGATTTGCCGTCTCTCACAAAACACCCAACATTGCTCACACAGGGCAATATATAATTGTCTATCTGTTGGGAGTTCATTGAGTGCTAACTGCTGTGACAAACATTCTATCAGCTTGCCATACCAATCTAGGCAATGCTGGGAGTTTTGTGAGAGCCGTCAAGGTTGGAATAGGACTTTACACATTCAAAGGCTCTATATAAATACCTGTTGGAGGGTCATACTGCCATAGAAGGAGCTGTCTATGTTAGGGACTGCTACAACAATTCCATATAAGTCTGAAATACTCCATTAAGGGTTGCGTACAAGATGATTGAGGCCCATACCAAGCCTGTAGCTGAGTTCTGGGCAGTAATTTGGTTAGTAAACAGAGTTCTCTTTCAATAAATGCATCCTACCAGCATCCAATGTGCTTCCAAACGCATACCGCATCCGTTCGCATCCGCTTCCGCCTCTAGGCTCCAAGAGGCCACATCAGTAACTAAGGCAAGCACAATCCCACGAGTGTAGTATGACAATATATACTATATAGTAATTAGTGCCTTTTGCCTCTTAAAAAACCATGAAAATGATTTGCATTGCCCTTTTCCCTGATAAGGCTATTTCCCATAGACCCACCACACAATCATGTCAATTGTCAAATGTAGTAGCAGTTCAAGTGTACATCATATACTTCCAAGTTTATGTAAGGTCTTTATTTACAATGTTATGATTAGTAATCTGGATTATTACTTGATGTTCACTTGGCATCTGGAAGATATCTTTTCCTTTTGGTGGGGGGATGATGTAATTAGCATACATCTATTATTATGTTTGATAAAATTGGTTATCCAACCATACATCACTTATTATTATTTATTGTCAAATTTGGGTAGTTATAACCATCGAGTCCTTTTAAAATCATGTACTATCAAGGAAACTAGTATGATGCAGTTGGATTGACATTGATCCTTGGTTTATTGTCTCTAGTCTTATTCTATAATTTTTTACAAGCAAACAAAGTAATTTTATTCTTGTATTTGATATGCATTGTCATTTTGAAGATGTAGCTGGTGAGCAATGGTTTAAACACACTGATTAATTAGAGGCTAGCTGTTTGTGTTTTGTCTCGTCCCTATAGTGGTTTAGAGTAAACAAAAATAAAACCTATTTGATAGCATTCACACAAAGGAGGGAAACGGGTTGTAAGAGTCCCTTTACATTTTGTCCTTAAATACTAAATCTATCTTACAGGAATTTCCTCAAACAGTTGGCAAGTGAAGTCTGCTCTAATTTTCTGAGTTCTGTCACGAAGCACCCCACAAATTACGAGTACTTGTATGGCCTTAGAAATATGGTACACAACTTTTCATATGAAGGCATGAGCCCCAATGCTTAGCATTCACCTCCACTAAATAATAAAGCTTTATATGTCAGTATTTAAACAAACAGCTGACAAGCAAGCTGAAGTTCACTAGAACAACATGACTTTAACACAGCAGCATTTCAATAAATAGATATGAATGAAAACTAGTAGAAAATTGTTGTTCCTAGATGATACATTACGACAAACATATAGCAGACCATCCAATGAAGATTTCTACGCCTATCAATCTGAAAGGTGAAATGAAAGATAACTTGCTTCTGCACATGAATATATCAGACAATCGATTTGAGAATGCTAACCCAATCCATGCTCAATCTATGTCCAGACTTATTGCCTGATCATATACTGCTGAGAATGATCTAAGAAGAGCCTTAAAGCTGGATGTGCCAACTCTGCGACATGTGCTTCACTTCCAGATTTGCCATTGAGGATGTCGCCTGAAATCTATAACCTGCAATCTCTTCTTGGCTTGAATGGGGACATCCTTGAACAATTTTTTTTGAATTGGTTGCATGCAATTTCAGGACTTCACCATTAAACACCAATGTGAATTTTGATTTGAATCCACCAATCTCAGAAGGTATGGGTTTCCATCCAGCCTAGACTAATTCCAAGCGTATTGATTTCAAGCAAAAATGGAGAAATAGTTTCAATATCCAATTCTCATAGCATGCCTCAAGTGAAAGGATAGCCTTGCTTATATATATTTTTAGTTGGTTAATGCTTGTACTTTTAGCAATGTGGGATAAAACGTTATTTACCTAAACTTAAGTGACTTTATATTATAATTTTATTATAGTCAATCTTGAATTCAAAATATAATATGCATTTAATAAGTAATTATTAGTAAAGTATAACTTTAATAAAAGTATAATAATAATTAGAATATTATAACTTCATCACCAATCATCACCAATCAATTTTGACTTCAGTAGGAGGTAGTCCACTGCATGCACTGCTAGTTGAGCCGCCTTACAAAAAATAGCAAGGGTCGATCTCTATCACCTTTTGATTTACTATAATTAGTAAATCTCTGAATGCCTGATAAAAACAAAGGTGCCAAAGACCATCACTGCAATTGAGGCTAGTTCAAGTGCCCTTCCAAATATAGAAATGCTGAATAAGTGACTTACTATATATATATTTTTAAGTGTACCAAACTGAACCGGAAGAGCAATCTTGAACTCTTATGGTCTCTCAAAGGGAAATAATCTCCTATTCTTCCAACTAGGAACCCTGCAACCATTTGACTTAGCCTACGAGGGCCAATAATAGGATAATCCAAGCAAACATTGATGCTCATGAAAAATGAGAACATTACACAGGTTGACTTTAGAGAGCATCAATGATCTTGCCTATCTTCATTACAAACTTTGTTTTTAACAAAAAATATAGAGGGTCCTGTTGGTTCCCAAAACCACAGTTTGGAATCCTACAAGTCTTTCCAACTTGATGCTGGGATATCCAACCGGTTATGGCCAACTTGATGGGATTGATCAATGCAATCCAAATCCCCTACACTTCTGGCTCTACAAAACCAAGGTGGGTGTACCTAATCCTAGACAACAACCTTAAATCCAAGATGCTTAAAGAAGATTGGTTAGAACACGAATACACAATCAAAGTTTTCCAAATGGCAAGAATTATAGAAAACTTCAAATTTGCAAATTATGAATTAAGAATAAAAGTAAATGATTGTATTGGCACTTTTGATGAAGGAATATTAAAGAACGTAGTGATGACCTGCTCATCAATGAAGATCGTGCTGAATTAGAGAGAGAAGCAGCATAAGTAGCAAAGTTTGATGCACTGCAGAAAAATGAATCCACTTTTTAGGAAACAACCATTCCACCATATGTGTGAAGAGTAAGATGCGAATTGTATTTAGTTTTTTTTTCCACGTATAATCATATATGAACAGCTCAAGTGTTGCTACACAATTATCACTTACAGCTTTTTTATATTACAACGTATTGTTTGAATTTGAAACATTGAAAATGCCACATTTTGAGTGACAACGATTAAAATGAATATCAAATGCTAGACTTATGATAAATTGATAATCACATTAGATTTTTGTGTTATCTAAATGCATTATTTTATTCTGTCTTCTACATGTTTTTTTCAAGTTGCAAGTGTAATTAAAAAATTTTAGCCACTACCTACGTGATTTCAGGCTATGGTTTCACCTTTGATTTTTATGTTTGTATTTTGTATTCAAAATCAATGGATTGATGAAAGAAATATCATATTATGATTATCAACTGCATTTACTCAAGACATTGGCCTTTCAAATTTAGCACTTTCTATTTACTTTGTAATATTACACCATCTTGCAGTTTGTTTGAGTTACTTTCTATTTATGAGATTTAATATTCAAATAGTAGATAAGATACATTTATTAATGTCCAACGAGAGACCACCAAGGGTCTAAGGGATTGAAAATGTACAACACGGCCACAACCAACAACAGGAGCACAAAACGGTGTCTGCGTCAAGAACCAACAAGAAAGAAAAGAAAGAAAAAAAACAAAACCAAAGATGTATTGTCCCCACTAGCGAGGACAATAATTCCTGCAAAACCAATGTTAGAATTTATACAATAATAAAATATATTTTACTATTCTACCCTCTATCCTAACCCAACCTTAAAGACGTCTCTAGATCGGGTTTCTTAACCCTTAGTTATTCAACCATCTTTTCTAGAGTGCATCCCATAAGGCTCACATATGCATAATGTTGACAACATCAAAATATTCTTACCATTATATTTCCTCAAACATGTTGGTCAGATGGAGATAAAATTTCTCACATACCAACATTATAGAGGTCATATCCTTTTAGGTAGTGTTTGGCCAAATCTGCATTTTACCCATCTCTGATACCAACACTATAAGTCCATCTCTATTGTGTTAGCCAAATGGGTAGTTATACCCATCTCTAATACTGACACTAAGACTTTGTGATCTACTTCATCGTGTCAACCAAATGGGAGGTCACGCCCATCTTTGATATTGCCACTATAGAAATTATGATAAAATCTTCTCCTCATAAGAGATTTCATTGATCAAGTAACCTTTAATAAACATCAAGATTATTTATTAATCTAAAAAGGCACTATCCTGATCTTAAACCATTAACCATTAATTCACTTGTGTGATCCATTTTGAATTCCATCTTTACATAAATTATCCACTAGTATGTGTTGATGTTAGTTTTTCTACCACTATATAACATATTAGCAATTGAATATCTGATAGTTGATGTTAGTTTTTCTACCACTATATAACATATTAGCAATTGAATATCTGATACGGAGTATCAGACACACAATTCCTTTCTTGAAAAATTAATACTTATGTGGACATAAGCAAAACTCCAATGTTCCTTACACCTGTGGATACTAACTCAGCATATCGATGTGATTTGCTGGTAATCACGTAAGCGGCCTTACGCTGTTTGTTTGAGGACAACTTGGACCTTTTTATGAGATGGTGGTGATGATGGTTTGGTATGAGTTTCAACTGGTGTTGATGGTGATGGTATTGGTGATGAGAGGTGTGTATACCGATAATGTTTTTCCTTACTTCCTACCTCAAGCTCCAATTACTAAACTATTTGTTACTCTACTCCTACTCCTATGGATGGAAAGATTAGCAAATGGACGGGGATTGAATCTAATGAAAGTTGACCGGTGGCTCTATCTTCATAAATGCAATGATTCAAAAGGAAATGACTAGTTTACCACACAAGGCTTCCTAACATGCTGCTAGGATGCTAGTGGTCTAGTTATTGATCCCTATCAAACATCCACTAATGCTACCATGCAACTATCCATCTACTTTACTCTTCACTTAACAACTTGAAATGAAATCTATTTTAACAACTTCAAAATGAAATCTAATTCTAACTGTTGGAAGTAGAAACCATGCAACAACACCAAAAGTTCTTAATCACCATGCAAGTCACAACAATGAGAAAGAAAGTGATATCTTGAGCAACGATTTTCTCCGACCCTTTACAAATGAGAGCAAATGGCCTTATATAGAGGCCAAAATTTACAACCAATGATCCAGATTGGATCCTAGAAACCCTAATTAGGGTTGCCACCCCATTGGCCAATGAGAAGATGCCACCTCATCAATGGACCAATGAAAAAAAGAAAAAGTGGCAACCAATGAGAATGCACCAAAATGGTAACCAATCAGAATTAGACACTTGTACTCTCTAAGAAGGAAGAGAAATTACCACTTGGGCTTACATCAAATGATCTTCTAATATAAATCTCTCTTTTTCTTTCATTCTTTTAGCTAAGGCAATGAACTTAGCTAGCTTTTTGTTGACTTCCTCCATGGGAGGGCAAGGTGTATGCTTTATCTTGAGCTTAGCCGATTTCATCATGTTGCTTGCTACTTGTAGTGTCTTTTCATGGTCTTTCTCATACTCTTTTGCATACCCAATAAAAGTATTGAGGGAGGAAAGGGTGTGTTTCTTATTGATAGCAACCTTTCCTAACTCATCCAATCTTGATCCAAATCTTGTCTCATTGATGTCTTTCTCTTTGATATCTTCAAAATCAAGTGCTATCCCAACATCGCTTATCATGGTTGAAATAGAAGTGTCGACGCCTGAGTTGTGCTATGCAACTGCATTTTGTACCTCCTCAAGTGTTCTCAATCTGGTAGTCAAGGCAACAAACCAAGACTCAACTGTACTCAATCCTCCTTCATCAACCAATTTGGCCCTTTCCAAATATTTCTCTAGTAGCCCAATGAACACGTGTAGCTTGGGAATAGCTAAATCCTTGAATGGAAGGAAATCCTTCCACTCCTCTTCAAATATTCTGAATTTGTTTCTTACAATCACTAATGACCGGAATGTCGAGATAAAGGAAGGCAAGAAATTTCGCCCGTCTTGGATTGTATCATGGATCCCTTCATGCAGTTGAGCCGATAACTCTTCTATATTGCTCCCACTGTCTTGAGGAAGGGCTGCCTAGTGCAATTGTTGGATAGGTTGGCAATCTCTCCAATATTTGTTCTCGGCCTCCAACTTTATGATCCTTTCATTTGCCTTCTTCAATCTTTCTCTTATTGAAACCATGCCCTCCTGGATCTCCTCACACTCTGTCATCTGTATTTCTTCCCAAGTTATGCTCCACTATCTTGTATTCTTGAGCCGCAATCTCATCCAACACCTTGTCGACTATTGGTATAGCAATTTGAACCTTTCAGTGACCATCACTGTCGCTTCGGATCACCTTCGCCACTGTTTTTAGTATTTACTATCTATTTTTGGTTCTCGCTATCACCCCTTTCCATTAATCTTTGGATGTCCTCAACCGTTCGGGCAATTACTACCTGTCTCTTGGCATAAGCATTTTCCTTAACCATAGTGGTGCGGTGCATCTCCCCAAATTTGGATTTGGTTCGACTAACAAAGCATCATCAACGGCCTTGGGTGCCTGACTTATTTCCTCAATATCGATTGGCCCATCTTCTTCTTCACAAGTAACTGCTATGTCATCTCCACATTGGTTTTCTAAGAGAGAAGAGTACTCGGTGCTATCACTGTAACCACTTGATTCTAAATCAGAGCTCACTTCAACTGCGGTCCTTTGTTCACTTGTGTTATCTTCTTGACCTCTAGCCTCAATTATGCTTTCCCTTGACCGTGCTGCATTCTGTCTCTTTGTTAGAGGTTCTAGATGTTCTTTACTTTTCTCAACCTCCGAAGCTCTCTTCTTGCTTCTAATCGTTCCTTGCTGCTGGCTACCTCCTTCACCCCTCTATCCAATTGATTCCACCGAACCATCCTTTGGCTTCATCTTTTCATAAGGTGTATCTTTTGACTTTGCAATTTCCTCAACTTCCCATTATACCATGACTCGGTATGCAAATCAACTGTCCTTGTAACTGCCTCCAAGGAAGGATCCTAGTGATCATTCTAATCCACTAGATTCAACTCCGTTCCCTCCATTATATCATAATCTTCTCTCAACACATTTTCATCATCTTCCAGTTGATTGGGAATATCAAGGCCTCTCCATTTGATATCTCTCATCATGTTCACTAACAATCTTGAGAAAGCTAGCTTCCTCACATGAAAGTCATCCTTGGCATTGGCCCAAAAGTCTTCTATAGTGGGAACATGTTTAAATGCATTTCCATGAGATACCTTGATAAGACCATTAGGATCAAATCCTTGTCTTGCTCTATACCATCCTAGATGATACCATTCCAATTCCTTCTTCGCAGATGCAAACGCAACACGATTGGGGCAACTATCATCGCCAATTTCAAATGAGAAGGTAATCCCTGTCTTACCCTCGAGTTTCATTATTCTGTCATAATGCTCAAGTTGCCTAGCTAATTCCATCAAAACTACCTTGTTGGGTGGGTATCTTGGAAGCCTCTTGAGACAAACTGTGCTTCCTGTTACTCTAATGTATGCGAATTGTGGAAATAGGATGAACCAACTCTCATATTTCTTAATCTTTGCTTCTGCTTCCGATGAGAGCCTCCTAGCAGGTGTCCCTTGTAATACCCTTACTGTCTTCATGGCAAAGGCATCACAAAACATTTTGTAGTCTTCGTTGTTGTGCAAATGAAGCTATGGATAGCAATCATGCACCAAATATTGCCTCAACCCACTGCCAATTTCTCCTAAGGCCTTAAGTCTCGGATTTTTATACAACCTTGCAATCAAATAGAACAGATAGGATGCTATATAGAATTGCTTTTGGTTTTGTACGGTCCTAAGTTGCAATTCTAGGTTCTTGCTTATGATCCTAGCCCAATCAAATCTTTTTTTCCCTTTTTCAATTTCATCAATAAAGAAGTACATCCAATTTTTGAATTGCATACCTTGAGCTAGGCCCATGATTCGTCTGAGAAGCACAATGAGATCTTTATATTTTGATTTGAAGTCTGCCACTGTGAGCCTCAATGATCTAGTGACTCCCTTTCCTTTTTGTAGCCAATCCTGCTTTAGATGTATGAAATAAGCCTCTTGGTTCTCCTGAAATGACTTAGCTGCCTAGTCCATCATTACCACTGTCATGCTCTTATATTGGGGAACGTTAAATGCCTCTTCGATCGCTTGCCTGCCAATGTTGGCCAACACTCTTTTCCCTTCATAAAAAATGATGGATTTGCTAACCAAATCAAACTTGGATGCACATTCCATAACCAATTCTGGGCAAGGCAAAGTAGGAGGAAAGACCGCTGAGTGTACAGTTCCGCTCCTGTATATCTTCTTTGCCATGGGGGATTGTCCTTCCTTTAGTCTATCTTTTACCTGTATCATGCTTACTGTACCGATATTTGGTATCGATTATTCGCCTCATTTTTGAGAAGGAGGTGGTATTGGGCATCATGTCCTCTTTGTCTTTCTTGATGTTTGTTCCCTTAGGGTTCTTGCTTGCACTAACATCTACCATCCTAAACACTTATTTTTGCCCCTTCATTCTAAGTGATATGGACTACCCTTATCGATCTTCAAACTTCTTTCTATTGATGGATTTTAACTTATTTCTCCCTCGCCAAGTCCTATCACTACACTTATCAATCTCCAATCTTCAACCTAGGGGTGGGACTATCACTTATTTCTGCCCCTTCGTTACCTTAGGATGGACTACACTTATATCTCTCAATTTCATTTCTAGGGTGGTCTAGCTTATTTCTGCCTCGCCAAATGTCCTATCATGGATTCTACACTTATTTCTCCAATCTTCAACCTATAGATGGGATGATGATGTGGTGGATGATGAATGCAAGAAGAACCAAGAGAAACAAAACCAAACAAGAACAAGGAGCAAAATTCGCTTAAGGACCATCTTTCAGCTCTAGAATGAATCGAATTCACCTTTACCAATAGTCGGGTCTTCTTTGAAGTTCGGATCAGACCTAAGAATTGCAAGCCTTTTGCAAATAATGATGCCATAGCTAAAGAAATCAAAATTTTGTCCTCTTGAAATTGCCCATGCATGTGCCAAAAACTAGGTCCTTGATCATGTACTTCTTCACCAACAAAAATCATCCAACTCCTAGGGAAAAAATTGCAGCCTCTAGAGGAAATTAGATTTCAAGAAGAAATCGTCTAGGGCAAGCAAAATCAGATCTGCCCCGAATTGCCTAGATTGAAATTATAGCCTCTTTGCAAGAAAGAAATCAGACCAAAGTAATGCCAAATCTGCTCCCAAAAAGAAGTCGCCAAGTCTGAAAATTATTTTTCAAGAGAAAAATCGCCAAGTAGAGCTGCTCTTCCAAAGGAAAATTTGCCAAACACAAGGAAATTCTGCCACTAAAAAAATCGCCAAGGCTCTGAAATCTGCTTCAAGCACACAAATCTGCTCCCAAAATTTGCTAAGTAGAAGGCTGCTCAAAAATCGCCAAGTAGAAGAGACTTGCTTGTGGTGGAATGAGAAATGGGAAAGGGGAGAAGTCTTCTTGTACCCAACTCTACACACTCCTCATGTTGGTCGACTTGCACCTATAGGAGAGAAAAAAATTTAATTAGTGCACAATTTTGGCCCAAATTTAAATGTTAAGCCAAAAATTAATTTTGCTATAGTGAAAATTTGCATTTTTAATTGCTGGTTAAGAGCGAAATTGCAAAAATAAAATTAATAAAGCCTTGGAGATGCCAAACATTTTCATTTAATGACGTTTGAGTAATTAAAATATCATTTAAAATCAGATTTGGCAAGCCAAAATCTATTTTTTCAATTTTAATTTACCAATCTCTTTAAATATTTTTAAAAATTCAAAGTAATTTTAATTTATTTAATGCCAATTTTGCAATTTAATCCAAAATAGATTTTGCAATGTCATTTTAATTTTTTAACAAAAATAAATCATTTCTCTAGAATCCAAAATCGATTTTCCCAATTCAATTTCACCATTACAAAATCAAATTTTTCACCAAAAAATTGAAAATTTCTGAAATCAATAAATCTAAAAAAATTCAATTTGAAAATGCTAAAGATCCTATAACTACATCAAATTTTCAAAATAAAACCGTCTAAGTCTAGAATTTTGTAATTTATCTTGCCAAGTGTTGTTCTTTGAAATTTGTTCAGCCTAAGGATAAAATTATCAGTTCCAGAAAATCAAGTTAAAGCCGGGAGAAAAACAAATCTAACCTCCTCCCTCCTGGCCCGAAGGTGTCCAAGGTGAAATTTTTTCTAAAATCAGAAATTTTTGGAAGTCAAAATTTTTTGCCAAGGCAATCAAAAAATGGGGTCCCCAAAATTTTGGGGCGATGGTGTGAAAACCTCACAACAGTATGATTCATTAATATAAATAAATTCATAAACATAATTAAAAAATATAATCCACAAACATACCTTTCTTACCTTCCTCTTTGCTTGGTCCATGTGACTCTATCCTTAGTCGACCCTTCAATGAATTATTCCTTCTACATTATCTCAACTCTATATTTACTTTTCAAAATTCTTCCTTTTCTGATTATAAGAAAATGATAAAATGTACATTTTTTGTTTCTTCTTTTCCAAGAGTCACAACATTTCAGAATACAAATCCTTTGAAAAGTCACAACACTTCATGGGTATAATCCATTCGAAAAGTCACAAAACTTCATAACTAAAATCATTTGGAAAAGTCCCTATACTTTATAATCACAATATTTTTGAAGAGTCACAACTATTCATAATTATGACCCTTACGGAGGTTCACATCCTTTCAATATTATTGATACCTTTTCAAAAAATCACTTCCTATTTTCTTTATATTACTTTCCTCTTCCATTTTTCCTTTTTAAACTTCTATCTTCCCCTCTTCTTTTTTCCCCTCTAAAATAAACTCTCCTCCCTTTTATATCTTAATTTTAAGAAGTCATGTCTATTCTTTTCATTAGATTTAGTTAATTTGTATTATTCCATGTTATATTACTATTTAATTACTTATTTATGTTTATTATTACTTGTTATTAAATTCTATTTAGAGAGTTAACATACTTTCAACAACATTGTCTCTTGTATTTAGTTTTATTTCTTTATTTACTCATTGAAATTCTATTATTATTTTTAGTTATTTAAAAGATCATACTAAATATTATTTCATCGATAATATAGATTAAATAATTATTATTTCCTATTTTTATATTTTAGTATTAGTTTTAATATAACTTTATTGTCATTATTTATTTAATAACATTGTATTATCTAATTACTGTTAAAATTCTCTCTTAAAATTTGGATAAGACAAAAGAGGGCAACAACTAAATACTCCTCATAGGCTAGATGTAGTCCAGAACTAAAGGATATTGTCTAGGGCAAAAGTGTTAGGACAAAGCTGTGCCCTAAGCCGTGTTAGGGATCCATTTGAGAGAGGATGGTGCTGTCGAGTACCACCATTGTGAGGTCTCACAGATCTAGTATGATTTGACGAAAGACCAAGAGGCCACTTCTTCCCCCACCCAAGAGACCCAAGACTGAATGAGTTGATGAGCAGTTCCAAAGGTTGTGTCATCGAAAACAAAAGCTGCAAAGTGCGATCACGAAGCCAGATGGCCTCTTGCAGATAGAGGACGAGACACCGTTGATCAGTTTACCTAAAAATGAGGAGAGACCTGCACTCTTTAAACAAGCAAGAGAACTATAACATCCCCCTCTAGTAATATAATTTAATATTAAATCAAATAGAACTGAAATATAAAATAATTAATAATAATAAACATATGAATCATTAATAATTATTTATACTATAATATAAACCAAGAAACATATATCAAAATATAATTAAGCAATTACAATATAAACCAACAATAAAATATTGATCTATGGTATAAATAATAATGATTACAAATTACAACATTATATTTGACATAACGAATCGTAAGGGAAGACTTGATGGTCAAACAAGAACTCCATGTTAGCATGTAACTTGTAGGTGGAAATACACGATTGGCATGGCCCTTCAAATCATATTGGAGTAATATAAAAATCAAATCAAAAGGGTGAATGGAGCACCCATCAATGGGAAAATGAATTGACATATAATGCGATTTGATGTTACCACCAAAAGGGGTGGAAATAAACAAATATTATAGAAATTGAAAAGGGTGACTCATTATCAAGAGCACCCATTATTGAAAGCATGGAATGATTTATTTTAATATGCATTCCTAAATTGCCATTGAAGGTTGCAAAAGACAAAAAAAACTTCACCTCCCCTACCAAGCACCCCATGTGGAAATTCTCAAGAAGGAACCATATGTACATCCTATAATGACTTGTACCAAATCGGAAGCCTTTCACAAATACCAATATTTATATACATACAGTGACATCATCATTAAGGTATGTAAGGGAGTTATAAATACATAATTATAATTAAGGGAATATTAAAACTGTAATCAATCCTTTATTAGAAAATTGATATGAATAAGTAGTGTCTAATATTTCTATTGTTTGTTAGACTCTCTAATGTTATTATCATTAATAATTATTAATAGATTATCTTTTATATTATTATCATTTGATCTTTGGTAGGGAGTATAGTGTTACTAAGGAGGGGCTTGTATAAATCCAATCTCTAGATCTTATCCCAATAGAGGGTGGGGGTCAGCATCCCATAAATCTTTGTGAAATGGGCTTGGACATGTAAACTTTGACGGAGCCCATAGATGGTGTCGATGCAACTTGGATAACATCTATAACCTTCAATTGTAAATCAAATAATATTAACATTTGATAACTAAAAGAACTAATATGAACATTTCGATTGATTGAATAATCATCTATAATAATGAACCCTAAAAGGGGACATTACAAGAACCTTCCTCTAATCTAATAGTAGATTGGATAGAGGAACAAAAAAATGGATCTCAGACTCAACCTTCTCAAAGGGGAAAAGACGACAAATCCTATCCCGATCAAGCTGGTAAACAATCTGTATACATAACTAGTGGGAGCCCACTCTAAAAGATCCAGTGGCAAGTGAGGTACCACAAGTGCACAATAACCCTGTCTTTGGATATCCATAGAGTGTTTAACATAGAAGGCCATCCTTGGGGAGAGTCCCCCTAAGGATTCCTACAAGTTGTGATTATGTAGTGCTTGTATATGTCAAGCCTGATGGGATCATTCATCTCCTGCTAAGACAGAATGAGGTGAGCGGGGGCATCCAGAGAAAATTGGAAGTGGGGAAGGCGGTCCATCGAAATCCCAATCAAACCAAGAAGAGTAGAGGGAATCATTAACAAGATTTGCAATTAGGATTGAAACCTACAGTTGTGTCTAAGGAATAGTAAGCCAGATAGGAGTACATGTGGCGACCCTCTACAAAGTCTGCAAAACATTGAAGCTAATGGAGAAACCACACCAAATCAAAGATGGTCTCCAATTTGAAGGGATGAGCCCCAAACTTAGCCAAGATGATAATGTGGGGAGTGACTCATGACATTTGATAATGCATCGAAGAAGGATCTGGACTCTTGACCGCAGCCCAATCAGACTCTAGGAGAGAGGTTCCTCCACACAATCGACCTATAGAGGATGGTCGACCTAACCAAGGAGTCCACAAGGGACAACTTGTCGTGGTATCCTAGAAGTGGTGTTTGAAGCACTGTCTCTCAAGCACGACCAAGGATCTTATCCCCTTATTAATCCAAGGTTGCATGATAAGTCCCATGTTGAAACAGAGGCCAAAGAACTTAACCCCAAGGTATGTATAAGAGGAAGTGATCTCAATCTCATTAACCTAAAAGTAGAAATGAAGATGTGAGGTCTTCAAGCAGTTGAAGACCATAACTTGGGTCCTACCCAAGTTTACAACAAGCTTACGAAAGTCACAAAAAAGAGGTCAAGCCATTAAGTAGTCATTGAAGCCCCTCTAGAGAAGAAGCCAGAAGAACCACATTGTCGGCGAACACCAAGTAGTGAGACATCCTAGAGGAAAGCCACAAGCTTATCAATCTAGATACTGAATAGAGTAAGGGAAAGAGGACAACCCTGCTTGACCTCGATGGTACTTTATATAGGGTCTGAAAATCCCTACAGAGTCCTGAATCTGCCCATGACCCTCTCATATAATCTCGTGATAGCTGTCAGAATATGCTCAGAAATCTCGATGTCCCTAAGTTTGAAGAGATTCGTCCAAGGAACCGAATCAAAAGCTTTGTGAAAATCCAAAAAGCAACCATAAAATTTCATTGAGAGATGTCAAGCTTCCTCAATGATAGTCCACAAAGTCAAAATATGGTCATGGTTTGAAAGTCTGGACAAAAAATGATTTGTCCCCTAGCACAACAATGTCGTTAATCAAGCTCCCTAGATAAGATAGTGTTCAACACAGTGGCATAGAGTTTGGCAAATGTATGCCTGATCTAGGTAGTCCTGTAGTTGCTGGGGTCCGAGACCAACCCAATCTTATGGATCAGATAGATAATGTGCTACGACCAAGAGTTGAGAAAGTCAACATACATCACCCTATTAAAGAGCACTCCCACTATTGTTCTCCAATCTAGGAAAAGAAAAATTGTCATCTGCAATCCTCAAATGAACAATGTTATGAACTAATGGTTCAACAATGCAACATAATTTTTGTAAAACTACAATTTTCCATTATAATAAAATTTCCATACTTGCAATAAATGAAGCTTTTTAAAAGAAACATTGTACATACTTTTCTTCATAAAGAAATCCTTTTCAATTTTTAATTTATTCTTAAAAACAATTAGTACTTACATGCCTTTTTTCCTTCAATTTTCCTTAGGCTTAGACTTGGTTTATTTTTCAATTTTCCAAGAATAGATTGCTACATTATTCCCATCCTAATACTAGGGAAAACTTCTTTATAGAGTTTATTTTATTGTGTAATTTTGATCTAACTACATAATCACATCAATATTACCTTGTCTATTAAATAACTGATAGGTCTAGATGACAATTGAAAACTTGAATAACCCAAATGTCAATGTCTCATCAATTTTATGTTCTCTTGAAAGATTTAACTAGTGTCAGGCATTGTTATATTTTTTATTCATTTTTAAGACTCCTACTAGAGGCGAAGTTTGAAGAAAATATTGCTTTCCTATAGCACACAAATCTTACAAATATATATTATTTTCAAAAGATTGTAATCATGTTTTCCAAAGGTTATATAAAGAAAATTAGTTTTTGATTCAACTATAAATTTCCTCTACCATTAAAACAAATTTGGAATCTACAAAAGGTAACAGTAAAAACCAAAAAAAACACTTCCTTCACCTATTAAAAATATTCAAAAGATTAATTTTTTTGCAATTCATTTAGCTCAAACTTTACATACCATCAAACTCTAATCCCACAATTCGAAGAATGTGCTCAATAACATTGCAACTGACACGTCGTGTGTCAGTGAAATAATCTTCTTCTAAGCAAGATGTTACATTTGAAAGCAAATGTTGGGAGCGCAAGAATGCTCCTAAATATTCCTGCAAAAAAGAATTGCTGCATTTGAGAAAACGAATCTTCAATATTCTTAATTCATCTACAACTAAATGTCTTCCATGAAGAAATACAAATTGCAATGGATGTAAATTAAACCATACCCTAGAGTACGAAAGGTGTGTTGCGTTTGATATAAGGAGTATGAATTGCAATATTGTAAGCAAGATAGTTTGTGTATTAGAATACAATATAAAAAGATATCCATTAATATGTAAACCAACACTCTTGTTCGATGATCATCTACTTACTCTACAACTGATGTGGCCATAATTGATATTCCAATTGGGGCAGAAAATAGACTTTCAATTGTTTAGCTCTATAGTAATGTTAACCAATTTCATCAACCTAAAACCTTGACTAAGGTCAATCGATGTTTCTGCATGTATTGCTGATAACTTTATCGCTTATTGTGAGTGCCTTCAAGTTACCACTTGACCTATAAAACTAAAATGATGTTAACAATACTGTATGGAATTTTCTATTAAAGAAACAACAAAGGCATTGACTTCTATTTCCAATTTATTTGGTGGATCAGAAAACAATATCTAAAGTGGACAAAAGACAATTTTTTCGAGATGAATTGCATTTTTTGCTTGTATCATGTTCTAAATATACCATGTGTGGAATAATTGTATGAGGAATTAACATTAGCACAAGAAAGAACAATGTACCTTCTCCATTAAAGAAAATCAAATACCAAGTCATAAATCAAATCATCGTTTCTGAAAGATTGAATCACAACAAATGAGGCCCACTCTTAAACCATATATGTAATGTCCCCATTTTTGGCAAGTTTGTGCAGTTGATGGAGTTAGCTCATCATAGCGACCCTTGTGAGTTGACAGGGTGTTTTGGGGGTCCCAGTTATGGAGTTACTATTTTTAGTAAGTCTATTTTTCGCAGTTTCTATTTTTGGCAAAGCAGTGGGTGGCTTTGGCAGTTGGTTGTCACCTGTAGTAAATAAGGTTAATTGCATGAGCTCTTATTTATTCATTAATTATTAAGTTGCATTATTATAATATTGTTTATGTTCTAATAATGACATTAAGAGATATTTCAAAAAAGTGTTGGAAAGTTCAAGTGTCGAGTTCTTTTGGGAAACTTTCACAATTTCTAAAGTGGAGTTTTTTAGGAAACTTTGGCCAACAAAGGATTATAAATAGGAGCTCATTTCATTGGGAAAAGCATGCTTGGATATTTAATTTTCTTTTGATGCCTTTGTGGCTTTTTCTGAGTTCTGATTTTTGTGGTCCTTGCTGAAGTATAAGGGTTGAATCTGAGAAGTTCTTGGCAATTGTGTTGCAGTATACAATTAGCCAACATCTCCTACTATATTTTGAATTTTCTGTGGCTAAGGAGAATAATCTTGAATATATATATATATTTTTTCCTTTTGGTTTATCTGGCTAAGGGTTTTGAGAATTTCTAAGCATTGTTCTGAGAGATTGCTGCAAATTGTTGCTAAGGTGTAACGATTTGCATATCTCCTACTGTTCATACTGTGCCTTGGAGATTGGTTTAAAATTACAGCATGGATTGTGAAGAGAATCGAATTTGCTCATCCATATTAGTGACTGCAATCTAGAAATTCAATTTGTGGTATCAGAGGACTGCCAATTGACATCTAGTGGCAGTGTTTCATATAGTAATAGTTCTTGGGCGAGTTCTGAGCCAAATTCACCTACCAAAGAGCTGGACGACATTATTTACAAGATCTGTGATTTACTACCAATTGTGTGGGAACCCAACCTTCAGCCACGTGGGAAATTTGCAGACCTACGGTTAATGTTTATGAACTTGCCATGGCTAACAAGTGTATGCGATTTGTTTGGATAGGTCGGCTTTGCATTTAAATCACATGTGTTTTTCTTTTGAGGGTCGTTTTGCACACTCGACATAATTGCGGGATCCTTAAGCGATTACGTTCAACATAATTGAGGATATCAGTTTTAGTGTTTGGGCTCTAACATTACCAAACAAGGAAATACTGTAATACACTTCCAAAATCAGGTTTATCTAAATTTGTTCCTTCCTTGGTTTGTGCCAGCAATAAATAAAATCATTTGATGTTTCAATTACCTTTGGTGTGAATTTCGTATTGATGTTATTTCTTTATAAGCCATTTCTTTATTTAAAATCTTAAAATAATCAAAAGGATCTTAAAAATCTTAAAGATCAAAGAAATCAGTCTACACTTCAATATTACAGCCAGCAACTAGTTCGGTTCTTTACAGTGGTATCAGAGCAGTTTCCTACCAGCCTGCAAGAATTGGGGTTCCGAATCAATTAATAGTGGTCAGTGCTTGGTTAGAATTGCAGTCAATATTCGATTCATTATTTTCTATTCAGCATCATGGCTAATGATAGGAGATTTGTGCCGAGTGTGCATTATACTTGAAGAGGACGTACCTCTCCACCTAGGGAAGGTGAACCTAAGATACAATTTGGTTTTGTTGGTAGTCCAGGTGGTTCAGGCGGGTCAGGATTTAGAGATGTTGATGTTGACAAAGAGGCTATGCAAACATTTAGGAACCTGACAGCTAGACAACAACAGATGACAGGTGTACTGAAATAGTTGTCTAACACTTTGCAGCAAATAGCACTACCTCCAGAACAAAGTAGGTAGAGAGCTTGAGATGTTTCTGTTGGTTCTCATAGATCTCAAGTCGAGGATAGAACTTGAGATGGTGATAGGTACAGGGATGTACATTGGATTTGAGCTGAGGATCATGGTGGATTAGCTGATAGAGCTGACATACATACTAACACTCATGATAGGCCGCAGAGGCCCATGTTTCTGAAACCCGAGATGGATGCGGTCAGTATTGAGTCTAAGGCTACTCCTGCTGATGACGTGGTGGCACACTTTACAAAGTGGGATGCTTTACCACAGGCTATTAAAGATCATTTGAATTTTGATAGGTTCCCGACTAAAAAACGAGAGCATTCTAGAGCGAAGTCAATGCCTGAGAGATAATGACCTTGACAGAGTGAGTTACAACAAGTTGCCAGTAAGATGACATTGGAGCACTTTGATGGTACCGGGTGAGTTACAGTTCGAGCTTGGATTCATAAGCTCGACACAAGCTTGTCAGAAGTGGACACTATTAGATTTAGAGTGTTGCATCTGGATGGAGTTGTCCATGGCTGGTGGTACCATGGGTTAGTTTCTTTGCAACATGATCAGATCACTTCCTATCTGGAGTTTGTGGATCGCTTGATAAGGAGATTTGATAAGAAGGATACAGGGATGTACTTCCGTGAGTTGGCTTAGCTGAAGCAGTCTGGTGGGTTGCAGAGTTACATCAATGAGTTCCAAAAGCTTTCAATCATGGTTTATGATATTTTAGAGCATAGACGAGTGATGTTATGTATGGAGGGATTGGCTGAGCCACTCTGTGGATGGGTGAAGTCATTGGACCCATCTTCTTAGGCGTCGATGACGAAGGCACGAGACTTGGAGTTCTCTTCTCGAAGCAAGGTTGCTTCGAAATCTTCTGCTCGGCTTGATGATGAGCCCCCACTAGTTGTTGAGGACAAGGGTAAGTCAGTGGGGAGGTCTGATGATACTTCTAGAGAGGATTTGAGGAAGCATCAGCTTTGCTATTGGTGCAAGGGGCCTTTCTCTAAAGGTCATACTTATGCATTGAGGCCGAAGGGAGCAATGAATCGTGGTATGTGGGTTTACATTGATGTGATTGATGAGCCATCACAACAACATGAGAATGTCGATGGAGACGCTCATACTGATGATAGAGTTTATACAGTGATGAGTATTTATAGTTTGGTATTTGACTCACATGTTCAAGATTTGCATTGGGTAGAGAGTCAGTTTGTGCCTAAGTTGGATTGTCTGCAAGATGATTGGGTCATGTTATTGGGTTTGATGATGGTATTGGCATTCAATTAGTTCAGTGAGGACAGGGACATCATTTGCTTCTTATGGGATCCCGGTGGAGATTTTGGTATGATGCTCGATTGCTTGAGACAAGCAATTTCAGGGAGGGAGGACTATTATGTCCCCATTTTTGGCAAGTCTGTCCATTTGATGGAGTTAGCTCATCATAGCGACCCTTGTGAGCTGACATGGTGTTTTGGGGGTCCCAGTTGTGGACTCACTATTTTTAGTAAGTCTATTTTTGGCAATTGCTATTTTTGGTAGTGTAGTGGGTGGCTTTGGCAGTTGGTCATCACCTGCAGTAAATAAGGTTAATAATTGCATGAGCTATTATTTGTTCACTACTTCTTAAGTTGCATTATTATGATAATATTTATGTTATAATAATGATGACTTTAAGAGATATTTCTAAAAAGTGTGTTGGAAAGTTTCAAGTGTTGAGTTCTTTTGGAAAACTTCCACAATTTCTGAAGTGGAGTTTCTTAGGAAACTTTGGCCAACAAAGGATTATAAATAGGAGCTCATTTCATTGGGAAAACTGAAAAGCATGCTTGGATATTTAATTTTCTTTTGATGCCTTTGTGGCTTTTTCCGAGTTCTGATTTTTGTAGTCCTTGGTGAAGTATAAGAGTTGAATCTGAGATTCTGAGAAGTTCTTGGCAATTGTGATGCAGTATACAATCGGCCAACATCTTCTACTATATTTTCTATGGCTAAGGAGAATAATCTTGAATATATATATATGTTTTTTTCTTTCTGGTTGCTCTGGCTAAGGGTTTTGAGAATTTCTGAGTATTGTTTTGAGAGATTGCTGCAAATCGTTGCTGAGGTATAACGATCTGCATATCTCCTACTGTTCATACTGTGCCTTGGAGATTGGTTTAAAATTACTGCCTGGATTGTGAAGAGAATTGAACTTGCTCATCCATATTGGTGACTGCAATCTAGAAATTCAATTTGTGGTATCAGAGAGTCGTAAATTGACATCTAGTGGCAGCGTTTCATATAGTAATAGTTCCTGGGCGAGTTCTGAGCCAAATTCTCCTACCAAAGAGCTGGACGACATTATTTACAAGATCTCTGATTTACTACCAATTGTGTGGGAACCCAACCTTCAGCCACATGGGCAATTTGCAAACCTGTGGTTAATGTTTATGAACCTGCCGTAGCTATCAGGTGTATGCGATTTGTTTGGATGGGTCGGCTTTGCATTTAAATCACCTGCGTTTTTCTTTTGAGGGTTGTTTTGCACACTTCACATCATTGCAGGTTCCGTACTGGATTACGTTCAACATAATTGAGGATATCAGTTTCAGCGTCTGGGCTCAGGACATGATCAAACAAGGAAATACTGCAATACAATTTCAAAATCAGGTTCATCTGAATTTGTTCCTTTGTGGGTTTGTGCCAGCAATAAATAAAATCATTTGATGTTTCAATTACCTTTGCTGTGAATTTCAGATTTCTTATGAAGCCATTTCTTTATTTAAAATCTTAAAATAATCAAAAGGGTCTAAAAATCTTAAAGATCAAAAAAATCAGTCTACATCACAGCCAGAGACTAGTCCGGGTCTTTACAATATGATGCTCAATCTGTAGCCGGCCACCCAATTTGGCCACCTAAAAAATAGCCCATGACCTGTACACATAAGAGATCAAAGGAAAAGTTGTAATGATATTTCAAATTTAGTATCATGAGATTGCCGATCAACATATTGTGAGACACATTTATGCAACTAGATTGGATTTTAATATTATTTGAGTGCATCTCAGCAATAAATGGTAAAACTAAATATGAGGTTCCCAAAAGGGTACAAGAGTTTGGATTCTAGGAAGGTACAAAGCACCTTATTGGAAGAGGAGATAAGAGTATATAAGTGTGAACATTTCTTCAACCAATACTTATTTTAATATCTGCATATTATAAGCGATTTCCTTATAGAACATCAAAAAAAAATCGCTGCAATGTGAATGGTGAGAAAAGTGGAAAATGTGAGTCATCCTTGTGCAGATTAGTCTCTTCTCAATGTAGGGGAATCAGTGTCGCACACATATTTGGTAGTCAGTCCCAACCTTTTTAAATGACAAAATGGCATGGTCAAAGATCTTTGAAACCTTGGGCACAATCATGTCCCTGATAAACACAATTGTATTAACATCCAATATGGATATTTACATACATATGCTCCAGATTAACTCTTCTTAATAATTAATTTTCCTTACCAGGAAAGATTATAAATAAAATTCTAGTTGTTTATATAAATGTTAATTAGCTTGAGTTGAATCATAGCTTAGTTTATCCAGGTTCTATGTATTGCATCTCATTGAAATGCCATCTCTTCTAATTTGAAGCTATAAATGGTAAAAAAATATATCTGGCTAATATGACTATAAGCAACTTTTGAAAAGCAAGACAAGAGTTATTAAAATATATAGAAATAAATTAAAATCACAAGTTTATATTTCTCAAACCTGTCTGCAAAGATCTCGTCCCAATAAGGTTCCAAGCGCAGCCATTGCTGCATGCCGGATTTCTACCGCAACCTAAAAAATTAGAAACAGGGAAATGAAAAGTTACACTCGAAAACTATTTCATTTACCTTCACTATCAAATTTGAATCCTACATTTCAAAGTTTGAAGACCAATGGTATTCTACCTCTTCAAAGAGAGAATCTATTTTTTTTCATCTTGACTTTTATATTCCAAAATGCATGTTTTTCTATTAACACTTGATATAAACTGCTAGCTTTTACATTAAAATATTTTTGGAGAAGATAAAAGCAGCAATCCCAACCTCAAGTAAAACATGACTTGAAATATTATTTACCTTTCCAATGTGCCATGCTGAACATGGCAAGAGTATCTGACCAATAATATTAAATGCTAGAGGTTGCCACCAAACACTTAATTCATCCATCTGAAACAATTTGTCCAATAACTGAAGAAAATGAAAAAATCAGATAAGCGATAAATGTGATAGAAAGTTAGTGCATGTTCCTCAAATATATCTTCAATGCCATATTAAAGCAACCAGCATGCATTAAAAATCAAATTCTGTAAATTCAGATTTTCACAGTGCAAGTGCTTTTGGCGTCTAGTTTTCTGTGATCCCATTTATAGAAAGAAAACCAAAATAAATAGAAATACTTGATATTTGGCAGAATAAGCAATGATAATTGCTGAATCAAATCTCCCATTCTTACACGAAATAGATGGGAAGCTACCTTCAAGCTACAAAATACTTTCAAAAATCCACAATCAAATCTAGTTATTTTTTAAATTAAAAGTTGCCGTCAGTTATGCATAAATCTTGGCATTGAAAGCAATAAAGAAAATAAAGAAAGAGAAACAAACCCATGGTTTCGGTTCTCAGTCTGACTGGCATCATGTCACTTCTTCTACTCCCATTATCTTTCCTTACAAATTTTAAAAAAGGACAAGAAGCTGTAGATAGGCAATGAGTCTTGTATACATTCAACTGTCACCACTCCTACAACCTCCCTCACTCCTATTTCTGTAGCTATTTAGCGACCTTGGTATCAAAGGAAAAGAAATGAAGACCAGAAGAGAAACAAAATTAACTTACATGAAGAAAAGAGAAACAACATTAACTCACATAAAGCATTCATGAAAAAGAATTTGAAGAGCAAAAGGAAGCTAGAATCTCGAATAAAAAGGTATTGATTGAAGTCCCCAATATTTAGTTATGAGTTAGAAATTTGTGCAATTTCTATGAATTTTATTCTTGATGATCAAGATTCTAGAATTTGGAACTTAGAATAATTGTTCTGCCTAAATGGCCAAGCACAAATATTCAAGGTGTACATGATGGTCTCACTCTTGAAGAATCTCTTAAGACTTGTCACAAACACAACGATCGAGCAACTTCTATCAACAGGTAAAAAGAACAACAAACTGAAGAACCTGGAGAAAAATAAAATATAATCAAAGCAATTTCAAGATAACCTTTAAGGATTGCACACCATATATGTAAAGTTCATAAGGAGAAGTTGCTGCAAACAAAGACTCTTGATTCTTATCAAGCTAATCCAAAAAACCCTCAAATTCAGAATTATACCATAGCAAAATTATCAAATTTAAAACTACAAAAAAGCATAAAAGATTACTATTTTAAATATAAATCTCGGTCAACAAGAAAAAATCAAAAGTAAAGACACTAAAGCTCCTATATGATTTGAGTCATCAATAGCACTCAATTAATTTTGAACAATATTATCATCATTAGATTGTAAAATGCCTTGCTGGCTCTCAAACAATCTGTGCTGAAGAATTGATTTCTTTTATTTCTTTTTTGAGGTTTTGCAATTTTTGATGCAACAAAATAGCAGCATGTCATCGGTAGATTTTGCATTTTGTAGCTGACTGCGTTATGCCATCGGAGATTTTGTATTTTGTAGCCGACGGGTAGATTAGGATTATTATGTAGCCGATGGACCCCTTCGGGAAGGTTCGGCGAGTAGTATTTATAAACCCTTTGGGATCATTGTAAATCATTTTATCTTATGAAGCATAATGTAATGTTCTAGCATATGTGAATAATATACGGAGTTCTACCGTTCGTGTTTCCATTGTCTGTTTGCGTTGATCTAATTTACTCGTACGGTAAACATTTGGTGTTGTTGCCCTATGAACTTGGAAGGATGAAGGAATGAAGCTTAATGCCAAATCAGCTTAACAAAATCAGAATAAGATAAAGGGGAAAGATGGCATACGTACTGCGCAAGAAAATTTAATTTTGGCACAACAAGTTGAACGCAGGAGGAGGTTCCAGAAGATTGTCGACAGACATAGAAGCGCGGAAGAATTGTTGGAGGAGACTCGACAGCGGGTGGAATTGGTGGAGGAAGCAAGGGAGGAGTTTTTGAATTTGTATTCGCCGAGGGAAGAGACTCCCGACGGAAGAAAATCGACTCACATGGCTTAGAGTGTCGAGGGAGCAAGAGTGTGGAGTGAACTCTTCATCCGGGATACACTTCCAGAAGGGACAACTTTTCGAAGATCCTTCTTCACCACCGTTCGCAGCTGTTGAGTCCACCGGTGTGGGAGTGCAGATCGCCGATGTGGGAGAACAGTCTTCCGGTGTGGGAGTGCAGACCGCCGATGTGGGAGAATAGTCCGCTGGTTTGGGGGTGTAGACCGCTGGTGTGGGAGAACAGTCCGCCGGTGTGGGAGTACAGTCCGCCGGTGTGGGAGAACAGTTCGTCGGTGTGGGATTGCAAATCACTGGTGTGGGAGTGCAAAGCCACGTTGTGGGAGTGAACAACGCTAGTGTTGCAGGACCGAACAACGCTAGTGTTGCAGGACCGAACAACGCCCGTGCACAAAATCCAGTAGTGATGGCAGGACCAAAGGAAAAGTTGCCGACATTCGATGGTGATGGTACAACCAATCCGATCTGACACTGTAAAACATGCAAAACGATTTGGAGGGCAAATGGCATAACAGATACAAACGAATGGGTTCAGCAGTTTTCGGCAACCCTACTATTGCAATTGATTGGTTCGCTGATGCAGATCCCTAGAACTTAACCACTTGGGATAACTTGAAGGAGTTTACGGCGGAATTTCAACTACTCCGCAACAACAACGAAATTGTAGCAGAGATATACAATACAAGACAAGGGAAAAATGAAACAGTCCGAGTCTATGCCAGGAAATTGAAGGACTTGATCAACAAAATGGAGAATAAGCCAGCTAATGGATTACAGAAAAGGTGGTTCATTGAAGGTCTACACCCGAAATTGCGAAAGAAAATGAAGATCGTGCCTCTGTCGTCATACACTGAAGCGTGCAACCGAGCACTGAACCTGGAAAGTGAGCAAAAGACGAAAAAGAAAAAGAAAAAGAGTAGCTCCTTTGAGTCAGACAACGATGCATCCTCGGAAGAAGAAAGTAGTGATGAGGAAAACAACAGCAAAAAGGTCCGAGTCCTCTAGAAGGACATGATCCAGATGATGAAGGAATTTAAGAACATGCAGAAAGAAACAAAGGGCAGCGAGCTATGATGTATGGAGTGTAAGATAGAAGATCACACCAGAGGGTCCTGTCCAAAAAATCAGTTCTGCGATATTTGTTAGATCATGGGACATTTCACAAAAGAATGTCCCTTCAACATGAAAACTAGAGGACCTCAACAGGTGTTCCTCGCATAGGAGGCTTCCGCGTCTGGAGGGAGCAGAAACACAAGCATGGAGGGTGCCACGTCTGGAGGATATAGGAATAATAGACGTAGGCAGAACAATAACAATAACCATGGAAGCCAGAGTCGAATTCAGTACAATGCCAACAGGCGGCCGATCGTTCAATGCTGAGCATGTAATTTGTGGGGCCACTTTGCCCGAGATTGTACAATGGTTAACACACCAAAATTATTATGCAGATGGTGCAGACCCGGCGATCATGATGATACCAAGTGCCTGAAGTCTGACGTGAATTTGATTACCGTCAGGACGGACAAAGAGGAGGTGCTGGCTATCACGTGGAAACAAGCAAGACTATACCCCGACCTTGCAGAAGAAAACAAGAGGTTGGAAGAAGTATGGAAGGAAATTGAGAAAGCAACACACGTGGAGACATCTCAATTGAAGGACACCACAGGCACCTCACCAAGGAACTGCGCCGAACAGAACATTGTACAACAGATACTACAAATGGAGGTACCTGTCAAAATCAATGATCTGTTGATCACAATGCCTCAGCTTAGATCGACACTCACAAATATTGCGCTAGCTGCTAAGTTTACAGAAGAACAAGGAAGAGGGAAGGAAATTGCCGCCGGTGGAGAAGACCCAATGTTGCTCGCCCTAGCATTAGGACGACATCCAACGGTCGTTGAGATGGGGATTCTCGGAAGTGTGCTGATGGACACAATTGTCGATAGTGGGTCGGGTGTGAACGTCTTACCCAAGGATACCTGGAGGAAGTTGGGACAATCGACGCTGTGGCCACCTACATTTCAGTTGTTGACAGCAGACCAACATGGCATAAAACCTCTCGAGGTTCTGATGGCGCAATCGGTAACAATTGGCACATAGCCTTTCCTGCTTGACTTTGTCGTCATCCCACTGAAGAGAAAACGATACGATGCCATTCTGGGCCGTGGATGGCTTATTCAAGCCAGAGTTAAACACGATTGGAAGAGGAACACTTTATCATTGGAAAGCAAAGGGAGAAGATTCATCATTGATTTATACACTCAGATGGTGGGAGAAGAAGCTTTGTCATCAAATTCCAAAGAGGAAGATGAAGGGAGGCAGTATATGGAACCGGATCAGGAGGGAGTCCTGCGATTGGATGGAGGATCAACGGATGACGATTTGGTTTTGGTCAACGGTCTCTACCACTGGCAAATAGAGGACTACGAACTGTTCCAAAGCTGCAATGTACTGATAATTGAGGAAGGTCCGAGGGGAGATGAATTTCCAAGAGAATTTGCCGAGATAAAGGAGGGGGATGCTCTGTTGGATCTCACACTTGCCCATACATTCAGTAAGGGAGAGACAATCAAGTATAATGAAGCCACATTGCAAACTATGAATCTGGTAGATGAAGTTGAACCAAGAAACATATTGGTGGGAGATAACTGGGATCTAGTATTGAAAGCAGCAGCATTCAAGATATTCCTAGAATATAAGGATGTATTTGCATGGACATACAAGGATTTGAAGGGAGTACCTCCAGAGTTGTGTGTGCACTGTATCCCACTGGTCGAAGGAGCAGTGTCGGTACAGAAGCGACCCTACACAATGAATAAGAACTATGCATGAGTTACAGAGGAAATCAACTAGATGTTGGAGGCCGGAAGGCATGGCATGACAAACTTCTGAAGTTGAATAAATTCCAGCCTGGACAGTGGGTGTTAAAGTATGACGGAAGGAACGAAGTCAAACCAGGCAAATTCAAAATTAGATGGGTCAAGCCATACCAAATCCTGGAGGTAGGTGATAATGGAGTGATAAAATTGTGGACTCTAGACAGGCAAGAGGTGCCTCAAACAGTGAATGGATCTAAGCTATAAATATATCATACCAGGAAGATTCTTGTATCATCGCAGAAGGGGGAATTCGGAACGACTCCTTCAGAGAATGACAGAGTTCAGAGGTAGAGTTGAATTTGTTTTTAAAAAAAAAAAACAAAAAAAAAGGAAAAGAAAAAGAAAAAGAAATAAAGTTGCAAGTGATCCTACCATATTTTGTTTAATATTTAGAATTCCTAATGCTTGATAGATGGTTCAAATACCTATGAATAGAATTCCTAATGCTTGATAGATGGTTCAAATACCTATGAATATTGTTCATGTACCTAGCCTCATGAATTACCACTAAATAAAGTTGAATGGATGGTTCCAATGGTTTCTAAGAACGAGCAGTGTGCCTTGCTTCCCCGCGGGTAGTTGCTTTATGTCTACGAGCTCCTTGTTTCTTCGCCACAAGCTATTAATTTGTGTCCACGGGCTCTACGTTCTTCACCCACGACCTTTATTGCTTTTCCCCGTGGGCTTTCTCTTTCCTTCTCCGCGGGCCTTCCATTTTTCCATGGGCGCTGTGTATACTGCGAGAGATTTGTATTCCACAGGTGATTCTTACTTCCCCCATGGGCTTCCTCCTTTCTCCCCTGCGGGTGTCTTTCCTTAGCTGCGGGCACCAAAATCTTTTATGTTTTTCTGCCATTCTCTTTTCGCGAACTGAGCAAGGGGCCGCGGGTATTTTGTAACTATTTCCATTCTTCCACGGACTTTTCTCTTGCCTTGAGTGTTTGTATCTTCCAACGAATGATTCTTGGATTCCCATAAAAGCTTCTTACTTCCCATAGATTCTTGTTCCTCCTGTGAAAGTTCCTCGACATATTTCTTTGTCTCCCGGCGGTCGGAGGGGCTATTTCCCACGGGCGCTCTTACTTTCTGAGGATATTTTGTGCTTCACAATATAAGTTCCCTTCCCTCGGCAGACTTTTTGTTCAACCGCGGGCTAGACTCCTTTCTGCGGGGAGGGCTGCGGCTTCATTGTTTTAATCAATCTCTGTGGACAAGAAGAAGTATTGCCGAAGGAGTATTCCGACAAAAGTAACAGAAGCAGGAACCCTATATGATAAAAGCACACAAGAAGCCGTTATTGCATGGAATCGATAGGGAAATGGAAGCAATGGAAGAACAAGTTGAAGAGTAGTATGGAGAAGAATGCAAGGGTTTTAGCTTCTGGAATCCGAGTTGCAAGGCCATCCGCCTCCAGCAGCAAGAAACAAAAAGTTAGGGAGGAACTCACTCATCTTATTGTCCAGTTTGAGGGACTCAATGGAAGCGAATGCCGAAAGTGGTGGCAGGAAACTCCGGACGCCGACCTGGTTAAGCAAATTTTGATACAAGCACAGGTGCATTGGACCATCCAACTTCCAATTTTTTCTATCCAATTATTTGAATTAGTTTTGAGGACCATGATAGAAGCATATAATCAACACAACAGAACCAACACATTCTTGTACAAAAAGCATCGGATGATGGTTTCCTTTAAACCTAGGGATTTTACAAGGGTTTTTGGCATTCCTGGTCCTGGGGGTAAGAAGGTAGAAATTAAGAATCACAAGCTCTCTCAAGAACGGAAGGAACATTGGATTCGATTAGTGGGCCGTGATCTTACACCCGACGAGATGGAGTCAGTAATAAAGGGGTCTAAATGCAGAGGACTTTAGCGGGATCTTATTCAGGAAGGCCACTGGAGGTGCCTTATGGACGTTATCAAGAGCAAACTGACAGGAGCAACTCGGGCTTCAGATATAGCGTTGCCACAAATAGTATTCATGAATGGCATCATGAATGGCACGGTATATGATTGGGCTACAGTTCTTGCTGACAGGATGGAGGAGTTCATGACACTCCAGTACCGCACATTCTTTATGCCGCATCATGCAATTGGCTTGTTTCTAGAGGCAGTGGTTAATCAAATACCCATGGATGATTTTGAGGCACCACCTCGGGGAAAGTTGGCACAAGGAGAGCCTCCGATATTTTATTGGAGACATCTGGACACGGGTGGGACAGCAATGGGATAAAAGAATGTATTTCGGGGATTGCAGGCAGCTCACAGGGACATTGACAGCAGACGGAAGGAGACTTCGGAGAGCAGCAGGGTGGAGTACGAGGAAGAGAGTACTTCCCCGGAAGTTAGCAGTGAATCGGTAGATAGTGAGCCCACATTTTTCACCCCGCCGCAGTTGTCAACTTTGGCGCACTTATCCGCTTCCACTTCACACATTCCTCCTTTTGGTCAACGTCATGCACCGGTCGTGATGAACCCACCGGTGGTAGCAGATGTCCCACGGGCAGTGGCAGAAGGTGTTCCACCGATGACAGCTGTTGTTGCACTGACAATCACTATAGGTGTTACCTTCTCCATGGCCGAGACAGATGTTGTTCCAGTTGCACTAGTGGAGCCAATCTCGTAGAGGGTAGTGTTGCCAGTGTCGGAGCCTAAGCCCCAAGTTTGCTCGGATGTGATTGACTGTGATGCAGTAGTCAGTGGCAGAAGGTGTTCCACCGATGACAGTTGTTGTTGCACTGACAATCACTATAGGTGTTACCTTCTCCATGGCCGAGACAGATGTTGTTCCAGTTGCACTAGTGGAGCCAATCTCGTAGAGGGTAGTGTTGCCAGTGTCGGAGCCTGAGCCCCAAGTTCGCTTGGATGTGATTGACTGTGATGCAGTAGTCTCCATTTCATCTTCCTTGTTAGCAACCGCCGAGCTAGTATAGACAGTCCAGTCAGCCCAGCCAGTACAGCAGGAGGAGAGCATGGAGCTCGCACAATCAGAGTAGCCGAAGCTGATGGATAGAGCCAGTGCTTTCTTGAGACAGCAGTTCCGACTCATCCCTACCGAGGTTGGTCCATCCATTCAGTGCCCTAGGCATCTAGGAGTCAGCTACAGTACCAGAGCCTCAGGAGGTGGGGGTGCCACAGGCCGAGGTTGCGCCGAGAGCAGAGGAGGCCGCACCGGATGTGGGCATGGTCCCCGCAGATGAGGAAGAGAATAGTGATGCGGAATGGACGATGGAGGGTTTTGCAAAGGAGGATTATGGGTCGGATGAGGACAGGTGCAGGGACTATCTCAAGACTATGAAGGCTGCGATTCAGAAGGGACACAATGTGGCATTGCAAGCTATGACTCGGCGGAGAGAATGGCATTTGGTTCGAGCTTACATCAGGGGGATTTGTCCGCAGCGATTCCGTTCATGTTTTGAGGAGAGGGGTTGGCCAGCAGTTGAGACACCGGAGATGTTGGCAGATTGGGCCACTGAGCCAGAGTTGGGGCTGCGCAACACTCCGTTGGAGAAGCTGGCGCATGAGATTGTGGGAC
This sequence comes from Cupressus sempervirens, assembly GCA_028749045.1. Classification (NCBI taxonomy): domain Eukaryota; kingdom Viridiplantae; phylum Streptophyta; class Pinopsida; order Cupressales; family Cupressaceae; genus Cupressus; species Cupressus sempervirens. The sequence continues at coordinate 631,823,115 of CM053787.1, forward strand.
TATATAAGGAGGTTTATTATGCTCACAGGCGCGCAGAGGCAAACAAGGCAGTGGACAAGATTGCAACTGAGAGAGCTTTGGCAGTTGAGATGGAGGCTAGAGAGAAGTTAGCGGCGGATTTGGCCAGCCAGTAGGCAGCGTGGGCAGCTGAGCAGGCAGCACCATTGAGGGATAAGGAAGCGGCTGTGCGGGATAAGGATGCAGCAGAACAAGAGTTGCAGTTAGCCAGGACGCAGGCTATGGATGCGACACTTCCTCTGAAGGAGGTCATAGAGGTGAATTCACAGATTCAGAAGGATTTGAGAATACAGATAGATCAGGTGTATTAGTTGCGTCGACAGCAGTATTCTTCAGGGGCACCACCTTCTCTCTAGTATTTTTGTTTTGTTGTATGCGGGTTGTCTCCTATTTTGTTAGTCATCAGGAGACGACTTTTCTTTTGGGGGGATGATGTTGTTGGGAGATTTTGCATTCTGTAGCCGACTGGGTTATGCCATTGGAGATTTTGTATTTTGTAGCTGACGGGTAGATTAGGATTATTATGTAGCCGACGGACCCCTTCGGGTAGGTTCGGCGGGTAGTATTTATACCCCCTCTGGGATCATTGTAAATCATCTTATCTTATGAAGCATAATGTAATGTTTTGGCATATGCGAATAATATAAGGAGTTCTGTTGTTCGTGTTTCCATTGTCTGTTTGCGTTGATATAATTTACTCATACGGTAAACACAGCAAAATAGAAGATATTGCAATAATAATTTCAACTCAAATATTTGGATATAACATAGGGAATATATAATTGAAAATTCAAGATTTTTATCAACTTAGGTACTGAGTATTTTCACAAAATGCCAACAATCCAGTTGATAAAATATCCCCTATTATCTAAATCAACAATACCCAAAAAAATTAGAAGTTACAACCCATGAACTTACAGGTAAAACATTCCTTCAAACCCTCTGAAATGAAGACTATCAGTAGCAAAACAAATTTCAACAAATGCAACTACAGATATGGAAAACGTTGCTCCGAAAGTGCAAATAGAAAGTAACGCCCAACAACAGATATAAATAGGCACTCAACCAACTCCAAATTGACCAGCACAAAATTTGATATAGTTCAATTCCAGTGAATCCCTTCACAAATTCTTGAACAGCAACAATTATTACAATAGCAGAAATGACAAATTGTACATGTCAGCACAATTTGCCCAGTAATCTCGGAATAATTTTCATAATTGAATCTAAAATACTTCAGCTATAGATTCGAAACCCTTATACTACAGGAAGGGCAGAAAATCAAAGCCTCAGAAGTGTCACTAGGACAACAAAAGAAAATGAGATAATAAAATAATCGGATTCTTTTCTCATCAAATGGGCTCATATTTATAATCTACAAATGGCACAAGTTATTATAATATAATTTATTAATTTCTTTTGGCTCCCAAAAATGACCTTTTTCCACTATAACATGATATTTTGCACATAAGACCACTATTTCTTGTGCCCACGATTTAAAATTTTTCAACTTGATTTCAATGAGCTATGATACTAAGGTGACCAACATAAAACACCAACAAAAATAGCAACCACAACATATTTAGACCACGTGCCTTACTTTTCCAACTTGCTTAGTAATTATTCATTTTGGATTTTCCCTTATAGTAATTTTGTTTTTGTTTTTATACGTTTTAAATCATAGCGGTCCTTTTAAATCCTTTCACATAAGCATTATAAATTTTTGTACTTTTAAGTCTCACTGAAATCCATTGGTCAATCATGGCCATTAATACAATTTATTTCTTTCATTTAGGTCCCCTTAATACATTTTCCAACAATCTGGAAATTTTGGGTTCTACTAGTTTAACAAATATTAAACATAAAGTGAGCTGATAGATATACTATGTAACAAATAGGGGCACTAAAGATTCCTCGTTTTTCTTGTTTCTTTTTCTCTCCTCTTCAATATTTCTTGTATTCAAAATATTCACAATCCTAGATGTGTCACACCTTATGGAAATCCTGTTTTTCTTACTTGGCTGATGCACAAAAATGTGTGATATCCCAAATTTTGTTAAAATGTCTAAAATTAAATTAATAAATTGCGTTGTCCAAAAATAATATTATTTCAAAAGGATAAAATTGATTGATTAATTAACTTAAGAAATAAAGTGAAAATGATAAAATAATCCGTTTGTTAAAAAAAAAATCTCACAGATATTAAATGTGACCTAATCTTCTAGAAAGTGGCTGCAGGTCTTTATAAGGACGCTTGCTGGGTTGTAGTAAGGGATGAGTTTGATATGAATTTGCATGATGTTTTGTGAGGAGCTGATCTCTAAGGTAGTAAGGAAAGAATCCTTAAATGGATTGATTAAAAAGTTGGAGGAAAGCCTAACTCTTTCTATGCACACATTTGGAATGGAAACCACAATTCGGCCAAATTTGTGAAGTTTTCCTTCAAAAACAAATCTGTCCTAGCAAAAATATTTCCAGCACTGAGGCACTTGATGTCTATCTTATTAGTTATCTGTGAAAAATGGTAATTATTTTCCGACTGTTCAACAAGAAATAAGATTATTGTATTCTGAGTATTCTAATTTCAGAGGGATAGATTCAGCCTGAGAAGTTAAGAGAAAACATTTTAATATCAAGACAATAAAGTGAGTTTATTGTTTGAAATAAATATCTTATTTGAACTTTAACATAGGGAATAATTTGAATGGTGAAGCTTAATATTATGGCATTATTATCTCTGTGTGTGAGCTCTAGGGAATTTTTGACAAGCCCCTCTATCATGGAAAATGCATAATAAAATTGGCTTGAATATTATTACCAGGTGCAGTTCTATTTTTCTAGTGCAAAAGAGATAATACTCAGATGCCAGTTTTATTTCCTGATTTTGGTGGCAGATCTTTCTTGGCTGGGAACGATTGTATTTCTCACACAGGCTTCTTTTTTATTAAGACAGAACCTTGTGATTGGTGATGACAGGCATTTTGATGGATGGAAGCCATATGAACATAGTTGAATCCATCATATCGTGCCTGGGCTTTCAAATAAGGAGACAACAATCCCTGAATTGAGCTGCGTTCAATTCATCTCCTTCATGGTTGATTTGCGTGTTGCTATAGTCTTTTCATGTCTAACAACTCTCAACATGGGCATTATAATCTTTAGTCACCACCCCATGACTACTGCTGTTATTCCTTGTGCTAGGACAGAGTTTCTGAGTAGGAGAGTATAAGGTGCAATTCAGTATGTCCTGTTTTTGAAAAATGCACCTATTATGTATTGCTATGATTAATTGTGGAACTATATTGTCAGCTTCAAACTGTTTATATCAGGAAGAAACATCAAAAAATTTTTACTTCTGCTGTTCGTTTCACTGGAATAAAAATTAGAATTTGTGACCCTCTGTCAATTGTTTATTTCTGCATTCTTTGTATAAAAGCATATAAACAGCATATAGCAAACAAGCATATCTGAAACTGTTCACTTGATAACTTTTGGATAAAAATACATGGTTGGATTGAGAAGGGAGCATTACAAACGAATGCTCCCACTGTGTTGTTGAGAGTTCACATAAATGGAAAAGTTGTCACCATTGAGGTACAATTTACATTTGAATGGCAAATGAAGAATTGGCATCACTCTTTCTAATATACGGGCAGAGAGGATTCTGTAGAATAGAAATGCACAAAAGAGTAATCGTATTTTGTAAACCACTATTGGCTACTCAACATTGGCCGCAGAAGGGATCTCTCTCCAACACAAAATCGTGTACCCAGTGGATAATATAAATTGTGGAATCATTTACTTTCAACTCTCAAGATTATTTCGAAATAATGTATACAAAGCCATCCAACTGTTGGAAGCAACCAAATATCTATAAGGAGTTCCTTCGATGTTTTATTTGATTGTCAAATTAGAAAATGTTTATTAAAAACTTACTGGTAAAAGCTTTAAACGAAGAACAGGATCCCTCTCTGCATTCAAGCAATCAATAAATACAGGAAGCAATGTCTCCAAATAAGGACCTACCTGCTCATTACAAGAAGGAAAATTTGTCAATTGAAATTGTTAATTTTAGCGAAGAAAAAGAAAATAACAGTGGAAAGTTGTAGAGCAAGACTTGGTTAAAACAACTTGGACTCTTACACAGCTTCCAGCATTCTCAAGAAAGGTTTCAAAAAGAAAGGCTCCAGATGAAGTTCCAGTCCACTCAGAATGCCCACTTATAATAACTCCAATTATCGACTCCACATGCTTTGCATACAAGTCTTTTCCAGAATTTAGTCCAATCACCCTTGCAAAATTATTCATCATCGTGACAGCAAGCTGATGTGTTTTATCATCATCCTCCACACATTGAAGCTGAGAACGTAAATAATGGCTCTGGTTAGCAAAGAATGTAGTAACTCCAAATGTAAAAACAATAAGCATAACCAATTCTAATACAAAATGAAGAATCTATAAACTAACAGACAAGGCTCTCTGAACATTTAGAAAGTGCCAACTACCTAAAAGGGTGGATCAAATTGTATATGGTAGATGTGTTAAGAGATGCATCAAAAAGTGCAACTTCTTGATAATCCTCTTAAATGACTAATGAGTAATTTCATTCAAAAGAGCATTCTCATATATAATGAAATAACTGACATGTGATTTCACCTCCTACCATAGATGAGATAATAATCCCAGAAGTTTCACATGTAATCTTTAACAATTCGTTTATTCTTACTATTAGCATTTGCATAAAATATTTTTATGGTATATGCTCTTCAAAGACACCCTGAAAAGTATGACAACCCAGTTTACATTTTCCTGGGGAAGTTCTGTCAGCATCTTCAACAGATGGAAACTATTTGTACCAGATTATTAATGCATGCCCATTGCCCAACATATAACTCTTTGCAATAACCATTGCAAATGCTATGAATATCAAGTATATCCTCTATGAAAATTTAGCAAAACAAAGGATAGAACTACCGACCTGAAGCAAGAGTAGTGATATTTCCAAAGAAGAAGACTGCAATAATACTCCTCCTTTTTCTATCAGATTTTCCAATACTGCAAGTAACTGCTAATTATCATAGGAATTATTCAAAGAGAAATGAATTCAATACATGCAGTTATATGTAAGAAGATATAATAAGGTGACTTGCATGTGTATAGAAAGTGAGATAACAAACAAGTCCTAGTTGCTTCCTTGAAGTTTTTACCTGCTGTCTTATTGCAGAATAATCACTGAATCCCAAGTTTGCACCATAGAGCAGTTTGGTTATCTGCATTGATGGAAACATACTGAATTTATATGCATGTTGATTTTTTGGTCTACTCAATTAATGGTGCAAGTTCTATACAAAAGGAATTACGATCTGAGTTAATATAATAAAAAATCGGTAAATCCATAGAAAAATTCTCTTTAATATTAAGTATCAAACCAAGAGGAGTTTCAAAATCAACTTCTGTGTGTTTCTAGACAGTTGGTTCAATGTATCTTCAGAACTGAAGAGAATATAGCTATAGTAAGCTTTTTCTGACTTAAAAACTGTTCCATCTAAATAGAAGATCAATACTGAATTCCCATGTTTATACACTACTAACATTATGTCGAAGATTTATAGCTCATACTTGAAGATGAAATCAATACACAACCATAAATCATAATTTGTAAAATAAGAATAATATGTCTCTTTATGGAAATGCTCTAGATAAATTAGGATATTAATAATATCCCACGTCATATATAATAGAGTAAATTGGAGTAGATTGACTAACAAATCCTAACCACAAAATGTCTTACTTTTATATCTATTCCTTGCACTGCTAGTGGCCCTGCCCCTGATAGTAGTACTGGCATTACCTTTCGTCCTAGAGTCAGAAAATTTAGGTTAGACAATTATTTTGTATCACATTCCACTCTTGGTGCACAACCCTCACTTGAGAGCTTGGGCTGGAATAGGGAGATCCATGAAGATGAAAGAAGAACAATTTGCAAGTTTTGGTTTTTTCTGCAACATTCCATTTATAGCAGCCAGGTAGTTCATTTATTTTTTATCGTTTTAGGTTTTAAGTTTTAAGTTATACGTTTAAGTTTTTAAATTCAATTTTGAGAATAAAATTTTATAATTTGGTATTTTAAATGTTTTTATAAATGTAACAGTACTCCATCTATGATGTGAGGTTTAAAGCCCCCGCTGAAGATAAGTTGAGTGGCCCCCTCTTACTAGAAATGGTTTAAGAGATGAAACTTGAGTTGAAGGACCATAGAAAGATTTGGGGCCGAAGCGGGTCAACAGATGGGAAGAATAGTACTCTCCTAAATTTTTTTGTTTCTAGCGGAGGTAATTCATCATCCTCTACTTCTCAAAGTCTAAAAATTAATGTATTACTGAATAACTAAAATTTTTGTCTTATTGATTAATCAATGATAATTATTTTGTTTTATTTTCACTTTCAAGATTCACCATGTTTTATGAAGTTTATAGATGCTTCTACACATGTTTTTAACATCTAAGCTTCTAAATTTTTTATTTTAGTTTTTCACTAAATTTTGAAAATTAAAAGGCTTTTTACACCTAAATTTTTAATTCTTTACTAACTATTTTAAAATTGCTCCAGGAAAACTTTTGATGGAGACACACCCAAGAATCTTTTCGACTCCATGTGCAGCCCATTGCCTCAACCTCAGGTTAGAGGATATTCGCAAGATTGAATGGGTGAAATAATGTGTTGATAACAGTGTTATGGGACTTAGACTCACCTCTAACTCGGAAAGTCAAAATTAGGCTTAGACTCGGATTTGGCAAGGACTCAGAAAATCAAAAAACCCATGAAATTAAAAGATTTTTAAGGATTTGAAGATTTTTTCATGCATCATTTAGTCAAATAACATCAAATACACAACAATTGAGATAAATAGAAGCTACTTAACACTCATACACAATTTTATCACACTAAAATCCTTGCTGAGTTAAGGTTACCTTTGAGGTGCATATTTGTTGGTCCACAATGGACTTCCTTGTCCTTCGCCACCACCCCTACAAGGATAGATGCAACAAAATGCATTTATAATGAAGAAGGTTTATGGAAGCCATGTAAGGAGATTGTGGAGGTAATTTAAATTTTAAAAGCTTAAGTCTTAAAATTTATAAATTAATTTATCTCATACATATTTTAATTTTATTTTCATTGTGCAACTTTGCAAAGTTTCATCATTCACTAAAATGTTTTTTTGTTTAGTTGTTTTGTAGATCATTGAGCACCTTGCAGCCCTCTTACGAGTTGCTAATGGCATGAAGCCTGCTATGGGCTACAAATATGAGAGCATGGATAGGGCCAAGGATGCTATTAAAGCCAAATATGTAGGAGTTGAGGACAGGTATGGCCCTACTTGGGACATAATTGATAGGAGATTGCAAAATCAACTTCATAGACCCATCCATGCAATAGCTGATTACCTGAATCCAGCATACCATTTCCGTGATGATTTCAAGGTAGATGAGGAGGTTCTTAGTAGCCTATACATTGTGATATTGAAGATGGTCACTAATTCCACAGAGATATTGCTTGAGATGGGTGCCTATAATAATGCAATAGGGCCCATTTTTCAGGTCAAATTTGCAAAGGTTGTACAAAATTGTAGCCAAGTAAAAATTGTAGCTTAAGTGTTACACAATATGCAGTGATGCACACATATACTATCTAGTTTCTAACATTCTAGCTTTAAAGTTTGAAATGAGACTAATTTTGTAGTGATGCACATATATACTATCTAGTTTCTAACTTTTTAGCTTTAAAGTTTGAAATGAGACTAATTTTCTTTTCTTTTCCTTTTTTCAAAATTTATATAGATGGTGGCAAATGTTTGGGCCTTCAATCAAAAGCCTTCCACAAATCACCATCCGCATATTGTAAAAACCCCAACCTGGGTTCCAATTTGCACTACTTAATGTTTTTTGCAATTCTTTGAAAAGTTATATAATTTTCTGTATTTTTCCCTTTGTAGATATAAATCAACAACTTCAAGAAATTTAAATTGGATATATAGGAAATCAGATTGTGATGGAAAAGATATACTTCACATTTTATTTGAACAAACATCGATCAAAGAGCAAATAATTTTTAATAGCACTTGGAAATGCAAGTGTTTTGGCTAGCCGTCCAATCAACTTGCCCTCTTTATTATCACATTGGCCCATCATTACCAAATGGCAACTGCAAGTTATGGTTGCTCTCCAACAATGAATTTCACACATTCCTTCAAACCCAATTCAGCACCTATAATGGAATTCCAGGCCTGTCATGAATACTAGTGCTCTATGTGATTAAGTGGCCTCTTGAAGTGTAGCCGCAGGGCAGTTCTACTTCGATCAGCTCGGGGAATGGACATAGGTTTGCAATTAAAACATTTGTAGTTCCCAATATGCAATGCTGCCCCCTAAACACAATATTTTACACAATATATCGTCCTTAGAACAAATCGCTCACCACAAACAAAATCCGTAAATGCCAATCAGCTCTAATTACCAGAGCTGGAGACATCCTCAGCTATCTCTTCTTAGCCAAATGGATACAGTAAGAGACTTAGCAAATTGTATACAACAACACAATTTGCATATGAAATTACCAAAACAAATTCCAAGACTTAGAATTCTCAGAATTATAAATCCAATCTCCCAGTCACAGAAATCACAGTTAGGAGATTTAACCAATGAAACCACTATACATCAGCAGTGACTTCAAATAATCTTCAAAACATCAGAGACCCTTATACTTTAGTAAGGGCTCACAATTCAGAACTCAGGGAAAAGCCACAAAGGCACAAAAAAAATATATATATTCAAGTGTGCTTTTCCCAATGAAATGAGCTCTCATTTATAATCTTTCATTGGCCAAAGTTTCCTAAAAAACTCCACTTCAGAAATTACAGAAGTTTCCCAAAAGAACTCAAGACTAGAAACTTTTCAACATACTTTTTAGAAATATCTCTTAATGTCATTATTATAATAATATAAACATCATTATATTAATGCAGCTTAATAATTATTGAATAAATAAGAGCTCATGCAATTATTAACTTGATTTACTACAGGTGACGACCAATTGCCAAGCCACCCAGTGCACTACCAAAAATAGCAACTGTCAATAATAGACTTACTAAAAATAGTAAGTTCACAACTAAGACCCCCCAAAACACCCTGTCAGTTTACGAGGGTCGCTATGATGAGCTAACTCCATCAGCTGCATGGACTTGCCAAAAACAGGGACATTAGATTCCTCCCGAAATTGCTTGTCCTCAAACAATCCGACATGATACAAAAACCTCCATCGGGATCCCATAAGAAGCGAGTGATGTCCCCGTCCTCACTGAACCAACTGAATGCCAATACCATCATCAGAACCAATAACATGACCTACAACATAGCAACGAATATTTGTGCTAATGATGCAATAGTTGGAGCATCACTGACTGACAAATCCATAGGAGATCTCAACACACTCTCATTCATTATACCTACCCAATCATCCTGCAGACAATCAAGCTTAGGTTCAAACCAACTCTAAACTCGATGCAAATCCTAAACATGTGAGTTAGATACAAAACTATAAATACTCATCACTGTATGAACTCTATCATCTAGCATCTTCATCAACATCCTCAAGCTACTATGATGACTCATCCTCAATCACATCAGTGTAAAACCACATACCATGATTTGTTGTTCCCTTTGGCCTCAACACACAAGTATGACCTTTAAAGAAAGGCCCCTTGCATCAAAAGCAAAGCTGGCACCTCCTCAAATCCTCTCTCGAAGTAACATCAAATCTCCCTAGTGATTTTCCCTTGTCCTCAACAGCTGGTGGAGACTCCTCATCATCAGGCAGAAGAGCAAAAGATTTCAAAGCAACCTTGCTTCGAGAAGAGGACTCCAAGTCCCATGCCTTCTGCATTGCTATCTGTAAAGGAGATGGGTCCAATGACTTCACCCATCCACAAAGTGGCTCAGTCAATCCCTCCATAAATAACATTGCTCGTCTACGCTACAAAATATCATAAACCATAACTAAAAGCCTCTAGAACTCACTGATATAACTCTCCAATCCACCAGACTGCTTTAGCTGAGCCAACTCATGAAAGTACACCTCTAGATCCTTCCTATCAGATCTCTCGATCAAGCGATCCACAAACTCCTAATAGGAAGTGATTCGATCATGTCGCAAAGAAACTAACCCATGGTACCACCAGTCATGGGTAGCTCCATCCAAATACAACACTCCAAATCTAATAGCGTTCACCTTCGACATACGACGCAAAGCCAAATATGTTTCAAGCTTATGAATCCAAGCGCGAGTTGGAACTCTCCCAATACCATCAAAGTGTTGCAATGTCATCTTACTAGCAACCTGCTGTAACTCAGTCTATTGAGGTTGTTGTTTCTCGAGTGCCTACCTCACTCTGGAATGCTCCCATTTCTAAGTTAGGAACCTATCAAAATTCAAATGATCATTAATAGCCTATGGTAAAGCATCCCACTCCATAAAATGTGTCAGCACATCATCAACAAAAGGAGTGGCCTAAGACTCAATACTGACCGCATCCACCTCAGGTCTCAAAATCGTGGGCCTCTGTAGTCTACCATGAGTGCCAGTATGTATGTCAGCTCTATCAACTAATCCACCATGATCCTCAGTTGAATCCAATCTGCATCTCTATACCTATCACCATCTCGGCTTCTATCCTCAACTCGAGACCTCTGAGAACCAACAGAAACATCTTAAGCTCTCTCCCTACCCCATCCCCTAGGAAGTGCTATCTGCTGCAGAGTATTAGAAACTGCTACAAGACACCTATCATTTGTTGTTGTTTGGTTGCCAAGTTCCTCAATATTTGCATAGACTCTCTGTCAACATCAACATATCTAACTCCAGACTCGTTTGAACCACCCGGAGTACCAAAAGAACCAAACTGTATCTTAGATTCACCTTCCCTAGGTGAAGTACATCATCTTCGCGTGTAGTGCATACCCGACACAAATCTTCTATCATCATCCATGTCACTATACCAATCACAGAAGTAAGCACCAACCAAAATAATAATTGTGCCCAACTCCTGTAGGTCGATAGTGATAGTACAGTAAAAACTACAACCTGACACTACTTAATGTTTTCTACAATTCTTTTAAAAGTTTTACAATTTTTTATATTTTTCCCTTTGTAGATATAAATCAACAACTTCAAGAGATTTATATTGGAAATATAGGAAATCAGATTGTGATGGAAATGATATACTTCGCATTTTATTTGAACAAATTATTTGTAATGGCACCTAGAAATGCATGTGCTGGCTAGCCGTCCCATCAACTTCCCTCTTTATTATCACGCTGGCCCCTCGTTACCAAATGGCAACCGCAAATTATGGTTTCTCTCCAACAATGAATTTCACATCTTCCTTCAGATCCAACTCAGCACCCGTAATGGAATTGCAGGCCTTGTAAGGAAACTTGGCAAGAAAATATATAACCATTTCCACATAACCCATAATAGATCTGAAATAAATGCGAAATTAAAATCCACATGCAAGAGAATAGACAAAATACCCACAAATTGTGACACAAGATATACCCTAGGAAACCCTCATTGAGGGAAAAACCCAGCCTCCAAAAGCATCCATCACCATGTATTATTCAGCAAAAATACCATTTCCATACAACCATGGAAGCCTTCATGACCATAGCCACAACCGAGCAAACTATGTGAACAAGCATGAATCCAGACATCCCATGCCATGCTTCCAACCTTCACAAATGCTCCCTTGGCTAACCTGTTAAGCCTTGTCCCGCTCGACTCTTGCCTTTCTCACTCTTATTCTTGTCACACCAACAACTACCCTTGTGGCTGCTTATATAGTAGCATGTCCCACAAAACCACCAAGTGGTATTACATAAACCATATGCTACCTAACCCACTGACCCCACATTTAATATTGGGCATTTAATTCTTTTTCCCAATATTAAATAATTACATGAAATATTATCACAATGTTACAATACAACTTATCAAGAATATTTCATGGGAATCTTTACATGTTGCACGTCCATCTAGGTGGAATATTACATGATAAAATAAAATAATAAAATATAACAATATTATGCAATGTGTGCAACACCCATTATCTCAACAATCTCTCACTTGTTGTATACATTGCATAGGGTCAATCCATAGCCACATAAATGAATAAGGGAACAATCCCTCCCAACACATCCACCATCATGGATCAAAGTACACCAAGTGCTCCATCCTGGCACCCGCAACAAAATCAAAGTATCCAGCATCTCAAATACGAATGATCTCACCTCCTATTATGCCACTGCCACTGAACATACATAGAAGCCATCTAAAGAGAAAGCCACCCAACCTGTCGCATTAGAAGATCATAAAATCTTATACCAACTGAAATTCTAAGCACAAAAAAAACTTGATCCAAAGGTAATCACATGTATCTCTAGTTGTCAAAATATCCATAGCTGAAATAGCACCCACAGCAAGTGCCAAACCCATCCAACTATCCATACCTCAAAGGTGTAGCAAGTGAATCTCATATCACCGACATATCCAATCTATAACTTGCAATCACAAGCCTCAAGAGCAATACCTGCCACATATATACAAAGAAGCTCCCACTGCAAAAGATAATGTCAAATCTATAACCAATCCACTCACAACATCTCAAAGAAGTGAATTCATATAGTATCAAGGACATCCACAATACATAAACTAATATTCTGCAAGAACAACTCTTGTAACAAGTCTCCAATGCTCTCCTAAGTTCTCCACAACCAACAGAAGAAAGAGATACAGAAATATCCATGTCATCTCTCACATGACATACATGAACACAAACTAGTGATCACAATCTCTAACCAATCTCAAATTCAGTGTAAGCAAAACTGAACATCCAAGAAGATAACTAAGACTAGAGAAACCATGCAAATCATAACCTGTATCATGTCATTCTACACACACCTCTATATGTAAACTGTGCAAGTATAATCTCTTCCATTAAACCCCAACAAGAAGCCTCAACAACACCCAAACCATACCATATAACATATCATGGATGCAAGCCTCTCACAAGAAGATCAAACTCATAAACCATTCCTAATCCAAGGAATATGCCCAATATAAAACCATCTCCCAAACTCAATCAACATAACAACATATGCACATGGAGATAACCAATGCTAAACCATCTCTCAAATGAACCCTCCAGAACTAACTCATGTACCATAGCTCAAGATCCATATCTATGAAAGACAAGCATAAATATAATGCAGCTAAGAGAAAAACAATGGGCTATACCTCTCAAGTAGACTGACGAGTAGACCAAGAGTGGGGAATAAGAATGCTCATCAAGATACCCAAGTCTCCAATCAAAACTCATCTAAGAACAATCTCCTCTCAAGTCCTTATCAAGTGACTGCCCCTCGGACTTCCTACTGAAACCATCAACCGTCCCAACAAATACTTCTCTAATCCAAGAGAAATCAACATCACCACCGTCTCTAAGTATCCATGAGTACCTGTAACCAATCAATCCATGCCAACTCCAAATGCAACATAGCAATATCATGAAGTATCCAGCTTATGATCAATGTACTCAATACCAAGAAACTAAACCAAGATCAATGTCAAAGTTCCAACTATGGCCTCAGGAACATAAACATGACAACATGATCTAACCATCTCAACCAAAGAGATAACATGTTCCACATGAACATACTATAACATGTCACAACTCTAAATGCGTATCAAGAGTATACCATGACATAATAATGAAACCATCCTCATACCAAAGATAACATGCCAAATAAAAGCATAAACCACACCTTTGTCAAGAACCCTGTGAGTCCTCAAGATGCAACCATCTCCACAAATTATGAAGAAAACCATTTCCACATACCAGGAAGAACCACCTCCACACACCATGAAGATAGCTAAGAACTCCATGAGTCCTCAAGATCTAACCATCTTCACACACCATGAAGATAACCAAGTGCACCATGCAAATGTCAAAGACGCTTCTACAGCAACAGGGTCTAAGACAAACCTTCAACATCTGCAAACACTCAATAAATATATCAATGCCAAGAACTCCCACTCAACTGTGGTACCAAGTCACCTATGGCATCATAAAATTCATCTTCTACATGAAGATCCAAACCAAACCAGGAACTAATCCTGCACTGTCACCCCATCATTGTCCCAAGCTCCCACTAAACCATGTATCCAAGCTATCCATGACATAATGATGAAAAAAAAATCCATCCTCTAACCATGAGAATCAACCAAGGCATCAAACCATCAAAGAACTCAAAGTGAACATCATGAGCTCCTCAAAAGAAACCAAATAACCATAATCCTCAACCAAGAAGATATACCACCATAACTGAATCAAAAATTCAAGCTAATGAACATCAAGGATGTACTTGTATAACCAACCATGTCATGCCAAAATCCATGGCACCATGATCACATCCATGAACCGAGCATCTAGCTCTCAATATGTCTAACATGTCAGCATAAAATAGTCAACCACAATTCTCCACCATGACTGTACCTGGTAACATCTCATCCCTTCTACATGAAGAAAAAATCAACAAATCATGTGACTTAGGGCATAGACAACCCAAATCCAAGCTACCAATCTGAATATGCATCAATAATGAAAGATCAATGGGCAAAGACAACCCATAACCAAGCTATAAATGCAACTTGTAAGTATAGACCGCTTACAACACTGCACAACTTGTAGATCCAACAAGTCATCATACATATCCAAACCAAACACTGATAACCATATCATCATGAGACCAATCTGAAATATGAACTGAGTATACAATGACATCAAATCTTAAATCTCTAATGCCATAAACTCACAATGTTACCATAGTCAAAATATATCTATAAACTATTTAGATCAATATATCACCAAATAAATCATGCCAAACCCGCACCAAATCTAAACTAATGTGTAGAGCTCTCCAAGAGCTTTCTGTTGACTACTTAAAGTTCAAAATCTGACTCCGTATGCCCAAGTTATGCCCTAATCCGTGCTCAAAATAAATAATATCTGACTTTAGGGCTCTTAAAACCTGACAAAATGTCAAAATCGCAGAACCAAACCTATACCAAGTTGTAGTGCTCTGAATTAGCTTTCCAACCTGTAAAAACTCTGAAATCCGATATTCTGAGAGAAAGTTATGGCCATTTTACTAAGACAGTCTTTTTACCATTTTCACTGCAATTTTTCATTTTTTATTATTTTATTTTTTTGTGACGAAAATTCTGACGGGATTAAATTTGACAGCTAGCATGGGCTGAAACCAAAAAACTCTTTCATTTCTTCTAAACATGGCCAAACTAGGGCATATTATATATCAAAATTTATAGAAATGTCGACCTGGATCTAATGGTGAGGTTTTTTTTTACCCAGGAAGTCATTTCTGCAAGCTCCCCCTAAAATCCTCATTTAAATGAAACATCTGAAAAATCCTTTTGTCCAAAAAATTTCACATGCCCAAATCTTTTAACATTCCATCATAACAGCAAATCCAAAACCCTCAGATCTGTAATAAATCACTCATATATCTTGCCCTTTCTTTTATCCTCTCATGCATTCTCATGGATTCAATCTAGGGTTACAACAACACAACCATAGCTCTGATACCACTTGTAAAGAACCTTTGGCAATAAATAATATAAGCATTTCCACATAACCCATAATAGATCTGAAATAAACACGAAATTAAAATCCACATGCAAGAGAATAGACAACATACCCACAAATTGTGACACAAGATATACCCTGAGAAACCCTCATTGAGGGAAAAACCCAGCCTCCAAAAACATCCATCACCATGTATTATTCAGCAAAAATACCATTTCCATACAACCATGGAATCCTTCATGGCCATAGCCACAATCAAGCAAACTATGTGAACAAGCATGAATCCACATATCTCATGCCATGCTTCCAACCTTCACAAATGCTCCCTTGGCTAACCTGTCAAGCCTTGTCCCGCTTGACTCTTGCCTTTCTCACTCTTATTCTTGTCACACCAACAACTACCCTTGTGGCTGCTTATATAGTAGCAAGTCCCACAAAACCACCAAGTGGTATTACATAAACCATATGCTACCTAACCCACTGACCCCACATTTAATATTGGGCATTTAATTCTTTTTCCCAATATTAAATAATTACATGAAATATTATCACAATGTTACAATACAACTTATCAAGAATATTCCATGGGAATCTTTACATGTTGCACGCCCATCTAAGTGGAACATTACATGATAAAATAAAATAATAAAATATAACAATATTATGCAATGTGTGCAACACCCATTATCTCAACAGGCCTGTCATGAATACTGGTGCTCTATTTGATTGTGTAGCCTTTTCAAGTGCAGCCACAGGTAACAGTTTTAATTCCAGTAGCTAAGGGAATGGATGTAGGTCTGCAATTAAAACGTTTGTGGTTCCTAGTATGGAACGCTGCCCCCTAAACACAATACTGATTACACAAATCACTGCCACACCAATATGTCATCCTTAGAACAAATCGCTCACCACAACCAAAATTTGTAAATGCCAGTCAGCTCTAATTACCACAGCTGGAGAAGTCCTCAACTATCTCTCCTTAGCCAAAGCAATACAATAGGAGACTTAGCAAATTGTATACAAGACAATTTGCAAATGAAATAACCAAAACAAATTCCAAAACTCAAAATTTTCACAATTATAGATCCAATCTCCCAGTCACAGAAATTACAATTAGGAGATTCAACCAATGAAACCATTATACATCAGCAATGACATCAAACAATCTTCAGGACATCAGACACCCTTATACTTTAGCAAGGGCTCACAATTAATAACTCAAAAAAAAGCCACAAAGGCACAAAAAACAAATATATATTCAAGCGTGCTTTTTTCAATGAAATGAGCTCTCATTTATAATCTTTCGTTGGCCAAAGTTTTCTAAAAAACTCACTTCAAAAATTGCGGAAGTTTCCCAAAAGAACTCATCACTAGAAACTTTCCACATACTTTTTAGAAATATCTCTTAATGTCATTACTATAACAATATAAATATGCAATGTCCCTTATCATATTTAATTTCCAATTGTCTTGTTCTTTGAACATGATAAAATTTTTCTCTTGAAGATAATGATTTCTTGAATTACAAGATCAGTGATGTACTCTATTATGATTATTTATGTATTTGATTATAATAAATTCTGAGATTGATAGTTGTTTGTTGTTATTCTTGATCAAAGATTATTTACTTGGTCTAAAAAGAACCATATTACTCTCCTTGTCTATCCTCCCTTCTTTTATTGTCTCATTCCTAAATCTGATCTATTTGTTTGTAATAATGATTTCCTTAGTGTTTATGGCTCGATAGACTCCCAAATCTGGTGTTATAATGCTCTTAGCAGCAGTTCATACACAACAATGTATTTTGTCTCTAATCAACTTCTCGTGCTATACAAGGTTAACAATAAATAGCAGTAGCAACAACAACAAATGGTATGACATGACAGCCAACAACAAATGTAGAGACTCCAATAAATCAAAGACCTTGGTATAAAATTGTAGTCGGCAACTTCCATTTTAGAGTCTATTTTTCAATGCATGTGATTTGAGTTTCTTTTCTTTTCTCATCCATCTACTCCCATTGTATAGAATTTCTTATTCCATGGTTTTGTGGTCTAGCTTATGATGTACCTTTTGTATCATGAGTATCGATTTATATATCATAACTCATCACGTCTGATGTCTATGCAATTATTTCTCGCAATCAGTTATACTTTGTCTGATGGATACGTATGTGTTTGTGATCTGTTATATCCTGTCTGATATTATTCAGTGTATGCTAATCTGGCTCGAGCCTGCCCGTTGGCAATTGGACGAGCATTGACCACTGTCCGCTTAGCCTTGTGATTATGAGTTTGTCGATCCTTATTAGCTGTTAGAGCGTCGTCAATTTATCTTCTCTCATTTTTTCATTATATGTTTGATAACTTCCTCTACTCCCCTTTATCACTGCTCGGCTTCTCTCAAGGTAGTTGGTAATGTTTCCTTTATCCAAATGCTTTAACCATTTGTGTTTGTCTTGTCCTCTGTTCGTCTAATGTTTTTCATGCTCGATGTTCTTATTCTTTGTTTGTGTTATCCATGGTAGAGGAGTATGTGTCTTTTTCCTTCGCCCTCCTTTCTATACTTGTGTTCTAATTCATTTCTACAGAGCCGTCTCATACCTCTTTCACTTCCTGTCTTGAGTGTCTGTGTGTTGGTAATCTTCTCTATGTGTGGTGACTCGTGATCTTCCTACGCAGATGTCCATGCCGCGGTGGTGGTTTGTTCGTCTTACATGTCCCTCTGAAATATTAAAATTGACTTCCTTTGTTTATGTTCTCCATTCCACCGCCCCCCCCCCCCCCCCCCCCCCCGTTCCCCTTCCAAAAAAATCCTATCCTTACATATCTATGAATGCTAATAGTCGTGGCTATTCATTTCATATATTTGATCTTTTAATATAAATTTAATATACTATTATACTTCAATGATAATACGAATGTGCATTAGATTATAATTGTTTTATCATTTATTGTAGTGATATTTAGTAATAATAATATTAAAACAATATATTTATTTAGTATATCATTATTATTTTTAGCTTCATTTTTTAATTTATTTATATGCCATGATAATAATATCATTTATTTTAATAAATTATATCTTTAGTGCATTATAATATATTCTTCTATTATCATTATATTGATAATATAATTTATAAGTATTATTATAATTTATTTATTCATTTTATTATTATTATTTTGTAAGCATTTATTATTTAATTCCATTGAAGGAAAATGGGGGACATGACAATCCACCTTTCCTCAAATTGCTTGTCCTCAAGCAATGTGATCCTTCAGTGCGAATGGTTGATATGAACCCAATGATCCTGAAATGTCAATACCAACTTGGGGTGAGAAGCATAATATAATTACAAATATAAATTTATAAAATCAAAAGACTATAATTCAAAGATGAAACTTATTTGGATTGTAATGCAACACTTGTGATTGCTTTTGTTATGTGTAGCTTTGTTTTTGGATGAGTGAGTCTTCAAAGATATAAAGTCTTCATCTAAATTTCTTTCTGGGAATTATTACATTTATTTAGAACATCCTCTTAGTTTCAATGCTCAACATTCATTAAAGATCCTCTTGATCCAATCTTGACAGAATGTTCTCAATCTCAACACTTGCTAATAATGTCCATCGTGCATTGGCACTCACTAAGAATATTCATGCTTTTGATACTCAAAGAGGATGACTCTGATTCTTGGCACTCACTAAGAAACCATATACTAGGATATATGAAAAAATAAAGCATGGACAAAATATATATAATCAGTGTATGAAGACACGATGCAAACATGAAGTATACACACTGATGCATGAAGGCACGATGCATACACATGTTAAATTTTTTTGGCAAATTTCTTCCTCTAATTATCATTTTCGTGCTATCGGAGTTAGTGGTGACTAACTCCTTGACAAATAAACCCGCATCATATGTTAGTACTCCAAAACCATGATAAGAACATTATTCAATCTTGTAAGTCATTTACTTATAAGATCCTAATTCCTAATTTAAGCCCTTCTGAAGGAGAAGTTTTGATCAAATGCTCAGCTCCTGGGGGAGTGCTTCTTGGGGCTCTAATTAACTGAACAACTCTCCACTAAACACCATCTTCTCACGATACTTCTCTTTAAGACCTTATGGATAACCAATCTTGATATATCCATCCTTCCTAGGAGGGAGTTGTTCCTCATCCTAGGCCTTATAGATACCCACTTTGGGTATATCCATCCTTACATATGCATATGATTCTCCTTAATAGTATATACTATCCTTCAGAGAATACTTGATTCCCTGCCTTACTTCCTTAATAATATTCAATTAAAGAATATCTTGTGAAGTCCTTCAGAGAGGTTGGCTCTCTGGCTTAATTCCATACTAGGAATTACAATTTAGAATGTCATTGATTCAATCTTTATTTCCAATTTGATGCAAATGAGGAGTCCTTTACCTACTCATAACCAAGTGTTGATATTTGCTACTCCCTATACTTTTCTTGATCCATAATAGATTATATGTCTTGGTCATGTAGTACCATTGAATTAGTAGCATCTGCAAATAATATTTGTTATGTCCCAAGACCTCAGCTATGTAGATATGCACTGTTTCCAAGATGTTACTCAGGCCACCCTGATATGTATTATACCTCGACCTAATAGAGTTTGAATATAGTCTTCAATCTTTATGTGTTCTCAATGGATCAGGTCTCTTATCATTTTCCAATTATATGAACTCGTTGTTAATTTAAATGATGATCATCCGCAGCCATGTCACTAATGCTTTCCATTGCTTTTAGCTTTTTGCTTCATTTATTTGTCATCTAAAATAACTGGTTCCCTGTATTATCACTTACTATTTGATCTATCCATTCAAAGCTGTTGTATATTCTTCTTTTTGTTTGCTGATTGTACGTATCCTTTTTTTCATCCTTCTTCCACATGCCTTTGATGATTGTTACATCCCAATTTTTGACCTAATTTGAAATATAGCCGTTGAGGTTCACATGAAGTCAATTGACAGTTAAGTTAATTATAATCCTATGAAATGATAAGATGGTTAGTCGTTATAATTTCATGTGAAGATAACATGTTAGTTGATTATTTATCACGAAATCATGGAATTGAAAAGGCAGTGAGCCATTACGATTATTTATAACTTGTTATGATAATATGATTTAATTGCTGAGAATTTCTTTACAGGAAACACATCTAAGGGGTGGAAGCATTGTCAAAAAAGAATTAGGCACAGTAGCATCACCATCATTGGGCAGATGGGTTGAGGACCTAGTGACTTGAAATAGGACACATCTGTGGGACCCGCATGAGCTATTTAAATAAATAATTTGAGAAACATAAATAATTGAGTTAAAATATAAAACACACCTCAAGAGATTTTTAATTAATCTTCATCATATTATTATAATAAATATTTACATACGTACATATAAATATACAAATAAAATGGCACCTATAAATTATAATAACATGATTTTGATGTCACCCTATTTATATGCTTACATGCACATATACAAATATATATTATAATAATATTTGAAAATCTTAATCTTTCCAATTCTTTTTTCCATCTTTCTTTTATTTATTTATTCTTTCCTCTCTCTCCATAATCAAATTAATAATTGGAATTCGAATGGATTCTTTGAAACTGACGGAAGCCGAGAAGCCACGGCAAGTCTTTTTTATAGAAGCCGTATTAGAACTTGGGTAACACAACTCTCCAGCTTTACTATTCGTCTGTTGTCTTTTCTGTATTCATGCTTTGCAACAAGCTGAGCCCCAAGACATCTCAGTAAATTATCTAAATCCACCTGTACCTTGCAATTGTCATATCCAGCTCTAATCAAATTTCTGTGTTCAAACTAAGTCGTGCAAGAGTTTCGGCCGAAAGACGTAAGGGTGTCGAATCCTAGTCAAGGTCTTCAATAAACCAAGTTATGAAATGCTTCCAACATTTTATTTACTGCCTTTTTCCTAGATGTAAGACAAAACTGCAGCTGACTTGGCATGGTAAATTAGTATTAGGACAGAGATTAACATGTGTAGCACTGTTGTTGGTCACCTTCAAATCACATAGAGCCTTCCATATTTGTTTTTCTTTGTATATATTTTTATTCATTGTATCTCAGACCATCAATAAAGAAGTCAATGGTAACTTTAGGGTTCTCAAAATGATATATGAACTATCACAAATAGTATGGATATCAACAGCAAGAATTATAGTATTTTAAACCATGATAAATGTATAATAAGAGAAGCATGCTCATCCAATGCACCTAGGAATCACTGGCAATAAAGCCACAATGGTGAAGAGGTGAAAAAGGGGCAGTGAGCTCATAAATTATAATGCACCTAGGATTCATCGGCTGATAGCCATGAAATGGTGAAGAGGTGGAATGAATCTGCAAGAACATAGAAGAGAAAACATATATGATTGAATTAATTAATTAAACAATTAATTCTGCAATCTTTAAGAATATCTTTTTCAAATCACAAATTGTGATAAGCTCGAACATATGCATGAATTTGTTGGGAATCAACAGATAGAGCCGATTACTCTGAGATTTGAGCACCTAGGACTCACCGGTTGTATAGCCATGGAAAGGGTGACGAGGTGAGATGGAGTTTGTAATGATTTAGAAAATAAAAGTCAGATATGAAACATTAAATCTAGAATAATATCATTTAATAGCTCATGCATGATCATGTTATTATCTCTTGCTATCAAGTCGAATGGTGTCTTTAAATACTAGGATGCTCAGTAGATGACAGACGTTCCAAGTCTAATTCCAGGTAGGGAGGGCCTTTCTCGTTAGAGATTGTGTGGAGAATAAGTTAAGGTCCGAGGTTGGGTGGTTAAGCCCCTGATAATGTTTCACCTCTCCCCAAGTTGTCGAACCTACAACAGACAAAGATAAGCTATACATTCAATTGTTTGTCAGAAATAGGTATTATCACTTTTATGATGTATATGCAAGACTAAGATAACATTAATTGAGTTTTATCCTCATTACAGTTATTTTGCATTTAGTTGCGAGAGAAAGATTTATCTGATAGATTGTTATATCAATCTTTCATTTATATGAATAATAAATATGAGCATATTTTCTAATCTTATGTTATTGCCACAAAAAGCAATCGGAAGGAAAGGAATGATAGAATGGTATCTGAAGTCCTAATTGATTCAATGGTATCTGAAACCCTAATTGATAACGTAGTGTATGATGCCCTAAATGATCCAGTGGTAATTGAAGCCCTAAGTGATATAGTGGTATCTGAAGCCCTAAATGATCCAATGGTAACTGATGCCCTAATTGATACAGTGGTATCTGATGCCCTAAATGATGCAGTAGTAATTGAAGCCCTAAGTGATACAGTGGTATCTGAAGCCTTAAATGATCTAATGGTAACCGATGCCCTAATTGATACAGTGGTATGTGATGCCCTAATTTTATATAGTGGTATTTAATGGTAGTCATTATATGATATTGTTATAGTGGTATTTGTGGACTAATCTGAGTGATTGCAGAAGTATTTTTACAATGATTTATCAGTTCAAATTCCATGGTACGTAGATTTTAATTTCCATAGAAAATTCATTTATGGTATTTCAATTCTTAGTTAAGAAATTTTGTTTATCTAATTTTAACCGTCAATCTCTTTCATATGAACGAAACTGATTTAACTGTCTTCCTATGAAAATGAAGTAATAACTGTACTTCTTTGAGTAAGTTGTTAATTAAGACCTGAGAAAGCTGGTTGTTACAATAACAACTTTTGTTTTTTATATGTTGATCCTTATTTAAGATTCACCCTACAAGATGACAAAATCATGCTCTGATACCACTGTAATGTCCCTCATCATATTTAATTTCCAACTGTCTTGTTCTTTGAACATGATATAATTTTTCACTTGACGATAATGATTTCTTGAATTACAAGATCAATTGTACTCTATTATGATTATTTATGTATTTGATTGTAATAAATTCTGAGATTGATAGTTGTTTGTTGTTAATCTTGATCAACGATTTTTTACTTGGTCTGAAAAGTGCCATATTACTCTCCTTGTCTATCCTCCCTTCTTTTATTGTCTCATTCCTAAATCTGATCTATTTGTTTGTAATAATGATTTCCTTACTGTTTATAGCTCGATAGACTCCCAAATCTGGCATTATAATGCACTTAGCAACAATTCATACACAACAGTGTAGTTTGTCTCTAATCAACTTCTAGTACTATACAAGGTTAACAATAAATAGTGGTAGTAACAACAACAAATGTAGAGACTCCAATAAATCAAAGACCTTTGTAATGTTTCCCTTATAAAATAAATAATAAATTAAACTTTTGTAACGGGCCAGTTGATTTAATGTATCCCGGACCCATTTTTATTTTGTTTCCGTAGTTAGTGTCGCCATCGGCTATCTTTGTACACCCTCGGAAAGCTTTTCTTGACGGGTATTTAAGCATGGCTTGTAGGAGGTTTGTAGGTATGCTTTGAATTATTCGTCTCTGTACTGCGAATTCCTGTTCGAGTTTGGGATTGTTCGTCGTTTCGGAAGTGAAAGATCTTCCCTGTTTGGCTCGTGCGGTTTCGATGGGATTTAACCCTCACCCTATTCCATTGTTGCATTGTATTTCTTTGCTCGAATCTGGCAAATCAGAGCATCATCTTTTGGCATAAGTATTTATTGAATGAATTGACTTATTCAAGTTTCCATTATTGTGTCTAATTTCTTGTGTTTATAAACAGGTTAGTAGTCTTGTGGGGGTCCCAACACCTAAGCATATGAAATACTGGCATCTCCTGACGGCCCTCATAGCCCTTACGGCCTCCGTTTTCTCCACCCCTCCATATCACTCAGGAATCTCATTGTACGGCTCTGAGATCACCACCGTACAGCTCATTAATGTACAGCCAGAAATCACTGTACAGTCTGTTCCAGACACCGTACGACCTCCTTTCACCATATTGCCTTCCACAAATGCCGTACGGCCTTCTAAATACCGTACACTCCTCAAGAGCAATCGTACGAACTGTCTTGACTAGTGTACGGCCTTTGCATCTCATCTTCTCCACCGTACGGCTGCTTCAAATAGCTACCCTCATCCATACGGACCTCCTACAAGAACATATTCGCATCCATTTCTTGTAAACAAGTCTGTAAATCACTCCATTGCTAGCCCAGAATATTATAGTGGTATCAAAGCTTTTGATCTTGCCTGCTTGTGGAAGTGAATGCAAGTTTATACTTGGAGGAGAAAACGAAATAACCGTATTGATAGAATGGCTAATCATCAGGATCCTATGATAGAACTCATGAATCTTTTAAGAGAGCTGAATAGAAATCAAATGCAAATCAACGAAACGCAAAGGCTTATGCAGGAAACTCTACAAAAATTGGCCGAGGGAAAGACAACAGGAGAACAAAATGGGCATAGTGACGATTTTGTTTCCGGAAGGACAAACTTTCAGCCCTCTCGCTCTTGAACCTCGACACCCATCTTCCTTCCAAGGACAGAAGCACCACACAAAGGAAGAGAGGTCACTTTTGAGGAAATGCAAGAAAAACTTTGGGATGATTGACGAACCGCAAATATGGAAGGAGATATATCTTACAGAGACTATGTTGATCTAAGAATGAGATATTCTAGTGGAGAAAATCACAGTTATTTTAATGATGATCTCAAGAGAAAGATTGGGAAGGTGAACTTATCGCCATTTGATGGATTTGGAGTCATCACCGCACAGTCATGGGTCCTAGAGGCATATACCTATTTCCAATTCAATCCAATGCCCAAAGAGGAGGCAATCAAGTTTGCAGCACTTCATCTGAAAGGAGTGGCGCATGAGTGGTGGCATCATGGATTGGTCACTCTCGGTCACGACCAAGTGACCTCTTATGTTGAGTTTACTAAGAGACTCATTGATCGTTTCGATGGGAAGGACCTTGAGCTAAACTTCAAAAATCTGGCTCAGTTAAAGCAAACAGGCACAGTACACAACTATGTCACTGAGTTCCAAAGGCTGTCCGTATTAGTCACAGACATCTCTGAAAGACGTCGAATTGTGTTATTCATGGATGGGCTGATAGAGTCTTTGAGAAGCTGGATCAAAGGGTTCAACTTGGGTACACTCAACGAAGCTATTAAGAAGGTGCGTGACATGGCCGCATCTTCCTCCAAAACTCACGCAGTTACACCAACACCATCCCCACAAGAAGACAAAGACAAGGAGCCAATTCAAAAAAATCCTCAATTTGATGAAGAATCTCGGCAAGAACTCCGGAGGAAAAAGCTCTATTTCACGTGCAAAGAACCATGGGGTCCTGGTTATCGCTACCTTGGGAAGGGAAAGATTCATTACATTGAGGTGATGCCTAATGACGATGACGAACAAAGACCTGCAACGACTGGCGAAGAAACTACCCAGTAGGAGAGAATAAAAGCTCTGATACAAAAAAGGGGTTCCATTGCTACCTCTACTACACTGGCTGGAGGTGGTATCTTCAAAGTTTGCGGCACACTTCACGAAAAACGAGTCCCAATCATGATTGATAGTGGGGCCACACTCAATTTCATCAATTCATTTTTGGCAATTAGTAAAGGTTTGCACACAATTGAGCACGGAGGATTTGAAGTTAAGGTTGTAGGAGGAACCTTGTTACCTTGCACTCATGTGATCCCACGACTACAAATTTCCATGGAAAACTATACCTTGGCAGATGATTTCTTTGTCATAGATTTGGTTGATACTGATATCATTTTGGGCATCCAGTGGTTGGAAACTCTTGACTAGTACACTCAAAGTTTAAAAAGGATGGACTTTTCATTCGAGACGGATGGCAAGGTGGTGTTGCTAAGAGGAATGATAAATAAAGGATCGAGGGAAGTCACAATCAAGAAAATGGAGACAACTTTTAAACAGGAGTTGGCCCCAAACACTGGAGATAAAAACAAGATAGTCAACACCTCACCACATTCCTTGGATAAGTGGCGGGTACATCTATTGGCCGAGTATTCCAGGAACACTTTTGCATGTGAGTTGATGGATGGTTATATACACGAAAAATACAAGGTTATTGATGACATCATTTACGTCAACGGGAAGATCTACTTAGTGCCGAGCTCAGAACTTAAGGAACTGATAACGGAAGGTTTCTTAGAATCGGGTTTGCATTTGCTTGAGGACAAGCAAATTTTGGGACAAGAGGACTGTAATGTTCCCATTATAAAATAATTAATAAATTAAACTTTTGTAATGGGCCAGTTGATTTAATGTATCCCGGACCCATTTTTATTTTGTTTCTGTAGTTTCTGTCGCCGTCGGCTATCTTTATACACCCTCGGAAAGGTTTTCCCGACAAGTATTTAAGCATGGCTTCTAGGATGTCTATAGATATGCTTTGGATTATTTCTCTCTGTACTGCGAATTCCTCTTGGAGTTCGGGATTGTTCGCCATTTCAAAAGTGAAAGATCTTCCCTATTTGGCTCGTGCGGTTTCGGTGGGATTCAACCCTCACCCTACTCCGTTGTTGCATTGTATTTCTTCTCTTGGATCTAGCAAATCAGAGAATCATCTTTTTCCATAAATATTTATTGAATGAATCGACTTATTCAAGTTTCCATTATTGTGTCTAATTTCTTGTGTTTACAAATGGGTTAGTAGTCTTGTGGGGTTCCCAACACCTAAGCGTATGAAATACTGGCATCTCCTAACAACCCTCATAGCCTGTACAACCTCCATCTTCTCCACACCTCCATATCACTCAGGAATCTCATTGTACAGCTCTAAGATAACCACTGTACGGCTCATTATTGTATGGCCAGAAATCACTGTACAGTCTGTTCCAGACACCGTATGGCCTTCTTTCACGGTACTACCTTCCACAAACATTGCACAACCTTCTAAATACCATATAGTCCTCAAGAGAAACCGTACGGACTGCCTTGACTAGTGTACGGCCTTTGCATCTCATCTTCTGCACCGTATGGCTGCTCCAAATAGCTACCCTCATCCATACGGACCTCCTGCAGGAACATATTCACATCCATTTTTTGTAAACAAGTCTGCAAATCACTCCATTGCTAACCCGAAATATTACAACCTTGGTATAAAATTGTAGTAGATAACTTCTAATTTAGAGTCTATTTTTCAATGCATGTGATTTGAGCTTCTTTTCTTTTCTCATCCGTCTACTCCCATTGTAAAGAATTTCTTATTCCATGGTTTTGTGGTCTAGCTTATGATGCACCTTTTGTATCATGAGTATCAATTTATATATCATAGCTCATCAGTCTGATGTCTATGCGATTATTTCTTGCAATTAGTTATACTTTGTCTAATGGATACGTATGTGCTTGTGATCTGTTATATCTTCTCTGATGTTATTTAGTGTATGCTAATCTGGCTCGAGCTTGGCCCTTGGTGATTGGACAGGTGTTGACCACTATCCGCTTGGCTTTGTGATTATGAGTTTGTCGATCCTTAATAGCTGTTTGAGCATCATCAATTTATCTTCTCTCATTTTTTTATTATATGTCTAATAACTTCCTCTGCTCCTCTTTATCACCGCTTGGCTTCTCTCAGGGTAGTTAGTAATGTTTCCTTTATTCCAAACAGTTTGACCATTTGTGTTTGTCTTATCCTCTGTTCATCTGATGTTTTTCATGCTCGATGTTCTTATTCTTTGTTTGTGTCATCCATGCTAGAGAGTATGTGTCTTTTTCCTTCGCCCTCCTTTCTATACTTGTGCTCTAATTCATTTCTACAGTCATCTCATACTTCTTGTGCTTCCTGTTTTGAGTGTCCATGTGTTGGTAATCTTCTCTATGTGTGGTGACTCGTGATCTTCCTACACAGATGTGTATGCCGTGGTGGTGGTTTGTTCGTCTTACATGTCCCTCTGAAATATTAAAATTGACTTCCTCTGTTTATGTTCTCCATTTCCCCCCACCTTTTCCAAAAAAATCCTATCCTTATATATCTGTGATTATTAAAGATTGTGGCTATTCATTCCATGTATTTGATCTTTTAATACAAATTTAATATATTATTATACTTCAATGATAATAC
The DNA here is from genome assembly GCA_028749045.1 of Cupressus sempervirens. Taxonomy (NCBI): domain Eukaryota; kingdom Viridiplantae; phylum Streptophyta; class Pinopsida; order Cupressales; family Cupressaceae; genus Cupressus; species Cupressus sempervirens. Next base: position 631,851,938 of record CM053787.1, read on the forward strand.
GAATGTGCATTAGATGAATTATTTATATTTAAGTTCTGAATCTTTATATATATATATATATATATATATATATATTGATGATTATATCATTACCTTGTTTATAATGGTTTTATCATTTATTGTAGTGTCCTTAGTAATAATAATATTAAAACATTATATTGATTTAGTATATTATTATTATTTTTATCTTCATTTTTAAATTTATTTACATGCCATGATAGTAATATCATTTATTTTAATAAATTATATCTTTAGTGCATTAAAATATATTCTATAACATTCTTCTATTATAATTATATTGATAATATAACTTATAAGTATTATTATAATTTATTTATTCATTTATTTATTATTATTTTGTTATCATTTATTATTTAATTCCATTCAAGGAAAATGGGGGACATGACAAAATATCATTATAATTATGCAACTTAATAATTATTGAATGAATAAGAGCTCACGTAATTATTAACCTGATTTACTACAAGTGACGACCAACAGCCAAACCACCCACTGCACTACCAAAAATGGTAACTGTTAATAATAGACTTGCTAAAAATAGTAAGTTCATGACTGAGATGCCTAAAACACCCTGTCAGCTCATGAGGGTCGCTATGATGAGCTAACTCCATCAACTACATGGACTTGCCAAAAATGGGGACATTACACATTGAGCCAGCCAAGTAGCGCTGCTGGATGTGAGTGCAACTGGAACATGTTTGAGCACATCCACTCGAAGAGGCATAATAGGTTGTCTGTGGAGAATATGAATAAACTAGTCTTTGTGCATTACAACTTGTGCATTAGGACCAGGGAGATTTTGGATAGTGACACCTCTCTAATTACTCTAGAGGAGGTTGATCTAGAGTCTGAGTGGATCACTGAGGCTACTGGTTCTGTCTTTGATGATGAGGACCTAGAGTGGGTTGACAAGGCAAACAGAGAGGCTGAGGCCATAGCTATGGCAGCAGAGGAGCAGAGAGCTACTATTGCTCCTAGTGGCACCTCAAAGGCACTAGCAAAGACTATAGTTGATCCTAGAGGCACCTCACAGGCTGAGGATATGGCTAATTAGTTCTCTAGGACCTACCGTAGATGCCGTAATAAGAGGCATATTATAGATTATACTGAGGCTGAGGCTGGGGATGAGGCTGAGAATGAGGATGAGGGCTAGGAGCCATAGCTATAGTCTTCTTCTAACTTTTTGTTTATCTTAACATATGATTGGGACATTTGATGATGACTATTGATGTGATGGATTTCATGGATTTAACATACATTTTGATGTGTTGCACGGATTTTATATATCTATGTTTTCTATTTCCTTCAGCTACTATTTAGTATTTAGCAATTTACCTTTGTACTTGTTTAATTGATGTATGTTTATGTATGTGATCAAATTACCTTCTATTTCATGATGTTATTGTGTCTTTAAGCTTTATTCAATAATAGGTGCATGGAATGTTCTTTAAATCCTAAAAAATCTCAAAATTTCAAAGGTTTTGACACTTTGCTAAGTCACTAGCGAGTTCGAGCTGGGTCACGAGTTGAGTTACCCTTACCGCATTTGAACCAGATCCAAGTCTCAATAGTTTGTTCTTGCCTGAAGAAAGTCGTGTGATAGAACATCGTAGTAAACACAGATCTTCTGTCACTCAATGAAGGGAAGCTCGTGTTAGAATTGGCCAAGATCATTGATGTACAAGAAAACACTTTATAGAACCGCCTTGAAGGAATACTTGGTACGTTGGAAACACTTACCGTTGGACCAGACTACATGGGAAGGTGAACACTTTTTGCAGCATCCGACATTGCATTTGCATGAGGACAAGCAAATTTTGGGACAGGAGGACTGTAATATTCTTGTCATAAAATAAATAATTAATCAAACCATTGTTTACGAGCCAAATGATTTAGTATATCTTAGACCCCTTTTTATTTAATTGTTTATGTAGGTGTGGTCATCGGCTCACTTTGTAAACCCTCAGGAAGTTCCTTAGAAGAGTATTTAAGCACGGCATGTAGGTAGTAGTTGGTAAGTGATTTGGATAATTTTTCCTTGTATTGTGAATTCCTATTTGGAGGTCTCTGTTGTTTGCCATTTCGGAAGTAAGAGATCTTCCCTACTTGGCTCTTGCGATTTCAGTAGGAATCAACCCTCACCCTATCCTGTCTATTGTATTTCTTTACTCTAGCAAATCCAGAACACCATTTTAGTCTGGAATATATCTATATCTATTTGTGATTGTCCCAATATACTCCAGCGTCTTTTGTACAATTTCCTTGAAGTTGCCAATCCATCCTAGAGAACTTAGCTTGAGCAAATCTAAAGAACACCACTGTACTGCATCACCTCTGTCACGCACAACCTCTCTTATCCCTCACTGTACACTTCATCTCCACCATCGTACGGCCTTTTTCATCCCTCACCATACACATCATTTGCATCATCGTACAACATCCTCCCATCACATCATATGGACCCTCTATCTCTGCTCTTGCTAATGTACAACCTTCCCCAACCACCGTACAAACACATTCATCACCGTACATTATCCAACTGCTATCATACGGCCTTCCATTGCGCACTACCTTCTCTAATACTACCATACGGCCTACCATTAGGCACTACTGTACAGTCTCCCCATTATGCTCCAACTCTACTATACGACCTCCCATGTGTGCATTGTTTGCCAAAATACTACTATACAACCTCCCCATTGTGCATCTGATGAATACTTGATAGGCATTTCACAATTGGAACGTGTTGGAAGGGAAACGGAACATTACGAAAGCTCATTTATCTTGTGCAATATTCAAATCTATCCTTAGGTCTTATAACCTATGACCAAACACAATTGTAACCTGAACCTGTCTTCATGGTTTCTTGGTAACTTGTGGATGTTTAGTTCAGCAAGGATCTCTGTGTCATCCAACGTAGATAATTTGTGCACTTCATTTTCAGCAGAAACCAACAATTGATTCTTCCAATCATAGATGCATGGATAGATATCTTTTTTCATAATGCCTACAAAATCAGAACCTTCTCCATGCTGCAGAAACCAACAATTCATTCTTCCAATCATAGTCATGCATCGATAAGATATCTTTTATTATAATGCCTGTAAAATCAGAACCTTCTCCATATATTTCCGCAATGTCCCCGTAGCTCTCTGAAATACTTCTGCCTCTCAACCACCATCTTGGTGAAGAAGCTCAACATCAAGATGAAGATCCAAATCAATAGGCTGACATGTCTTTGAAAAAACTCAACTCCATACAAAAAAAACTCTAATTTGCACACAAGATTGTGAGTCTTAATGCAATTTCCTCTATAGCATCCTATTGCCTCTAAGGTTAGGCCATCATCATGATCAAAAGGAAATATATCCGAATTTGATCTCTATTAGATTCCAACACTCCTCAATCCCAAGGACTTGATTGCTTTGTTCAGAGAAATTTTGTAGCCCATGCATGATTAAAAATCTAATTAAAAATCTCTTAAGTCAACAATACTGAAGCTATCATAGTCCCTCCTCTCCAAAGGCTCTGTTTGAACCAGTGTTAAAAGAACCGGACTCAAAAAACTGATTTTTGACTCCAAATATAGATATGATATCCATAGATCACCCTAGTGACTTACTATAAATATTAAGTATGAGCAAAACATCCAGGTGACTTGCTAGAAATAGTCACTATGAATCAATGTGTCTTGAATGATCTCTGCAATGCACACCAAAAATAAAATAGGACGGAAAGTTGAATATTACTTAAATAAGCACTAAAATTTGGGGACTTTAAACTCTTTAGCTTTTGAGAGTTCTTTAGTTGAAGCCTGGTTCTTATATAACCCGGTTTCCATATCCCTAGAATTCTTAATGGCGCCTTGTAAGGTGTTGGAGTTGAGGGCCTCAACCAAACCTCTTACTGAATCCATTAGTCCATCCATGAATGGGACTTTTAGCCTCTTTCAGATATGCCGATAACTAGGACCGATATTCATTGGAATTCCATCACATATTCAGCAATAAATCCATTTATTTTTAAATTGTGACAACTCTCTGAAATAAAAGCCGAAGGTCTTTGTTATCGAACCTTTAAATTAACCTTTATGTGAATTACAGTATAAGGTGATTCTTGCATGTCCCATAGTGGTCATTCCATGGGACCACCATCCATGTGTAACTCCAATCAAATGTAATGAAGACAAATATACATTTCTAGGTTTTTTTTTCATTCCAAAAGGTTCATTGGACTTGGAAGGCTAGTTCTCAACTTGCTCCGAGCATTTTCTAGCTGCCTGCATAACAGTCCACCTTGAACATTTCTCTATGTTCACTCCCAAGTCCTACTTGGGCCCTTTGATGATAATGGATCACACTAGTCTTAGTTCTGCAAATTCAATTCTTAATGAAACCATGGATGTTGGTATGAATCTTCTCTCATGATTTCCAGCTTGCATTACAATTATTTTTTGTCAACTCCATTTAAGGTACTTCCATCATAAAATCTACTAATAATGCACTACATCTTACCCACTTCAGATTTACACCCCTTTCTTTGTTAATCTCTCCTTTTTGATTGGTTACATTTTATAAACTAAGGTCCTTTTACCCTTGTATTTCTCTATTAAAGATATATACATTTTGAGTCCCATTGATCTATTTAGGTAATTTGTGGGCATTAATTTAATTTATCTTTTTCTCCATCCATTGCACTGTTTATATAGTCTCCTATTAAATTTTCTCACTAAAAACTTTACCTTATTTACACTTTCCATTTATTGTCCGAACTTTTCCGCATAATTGAAAAAATATTGGACCTATATGGTGATAATCGTTACACTAGGCTAAGGCAAATGGACAAATTTTTGAGCACACATAAAGCATAAATATATATAGATATATCATAGTAACAAAAATGCCATTGTTAGTTAAACTGGACAAAAAAAGTGCAGAAAACTGTTATTTCTTTCTTTGAATTTTGGTTGCTATAAGTGCGCTACAGATGCAGAACATAAAATAAGCTAAACAAATTAATAACAGAAGGTAAACAGTTGCAGTCAATGGCATAGGGATAAACAATATATAGATGTAAAGATAACCCACCTTCATAACTGTACTTTCCTTGACAGCATGACTAGGCATTCCATATAGTAGGCCCGCAAGTACACGTAGCCCATTGGCCACCTGGAGATGAATTAAAAAAAGACTTATATTGCTTAAAGGGTGATGCAAAGTTCAAATTGTTAAAACCAGAATAATATAAATAAACCAAATGCAACTCTTTAGAAGAAAATGCTGAAAAAAGATGATTGATAAAACACGCAGCGTAACAAACAAGTATAATAATATAACTGGCCAGATAGTAGCATCATACTAATTCCCCATTTAGTGTATTCAAACCTGTGCCTGTGATGTCAGGGATGGTATTAATTGATCTATCACCAGTGGCAGCCAATAATCAGGCAGAACATGGCACCCCAAAACATGTAGAGCATTAATGGCATGTTGTGCAACAGCTAAATCATCATCGCTGACAGCACTGCAAATGAGATCCAATATCCAGTGCATGGAATGAGGAACAACCACAATGTTGAAATTGAGACAGCTAGGAATACTACTTTTCTGTGAAACCAACAAAAATAACCTGCAAAGACAAGGTACTAATGTGTCTAGATAATCTGCCACCTTCTCTTCTGCTAGAATCTGTAAGTTTAGAATTTGAAAAAGATAAGTAAGACTGCAATTATTGGTATACAAAATCTCATCCAATAATGAAAGAGGCCAGTCTTACAATCATCTGTTATATCCTTTCTATAAAATACACATATCTATGAATATCCAAGGCCTCCTGTATCTTACTGCTAATTTTGCTACCACAATTTGCATCAGTAAAACACCAGAATTGAAACATTTGACCAAATAGTTTGAAGGAATGTGATGTTGACAAACCAGTAATGCGTACAATACACGCGCAGCCCCTAGACGAACATTAGAAGTCCACTTCTTAAGATCCTTCTGCACAGGATTCATTAACTGTTCCAGATATGCCTGTGAATAGAAAGGGTGTTACAAATTATCCGTAAGAACCTTTTAAGTTATCAATAAATTCAAATTTCAAATACAATAGTTAATGTATCATCTTCTTCAAGCACGACCGCTACTGATAACTAAAGTTAAAGGATTCCTTTTTGAAAGAAAAAGTTTGGGGCAAGACAAAGGTGGAAATGGTAATGAAAATTTCTCAATCAACAGAAGAATGCTCTTCCCAATAGTTTATTACAATATTTTAAGTTCTGAGGACTTTAGGAAAAATCCATTAACTAATTGACAAGCATAACACATTTCCCATACTCTCCAAATGCTTCTACCTGAAAGCATAAGTGAAAATATTTTAGTTAGTAGTTCACATTCTTTCATCTACATAACAGAGCAATTGACAATATAAATGTACGAACCCCTGCAGGTTCCAACTCAAATTTCTAGCTTCCCACACATCTGAATTTTGTCAAACAGTTGTCATGCAATCTCTATGTATGCCGGTTTGAGTTTTCAGTTTGATTTGTTTGCTTAAATGGGCATCGAATATGACTTAAAAACTTGCAAAAATAATTCAACAATGACTAAGCAAAGAACAAGAGGCAACGAAAGCTACTTGTGGTCATTTCAAATGCATATATCAGAATTTTTACATGTAAATGTACACTTATTGCCAAGAAGCATTTTAACAAACACCTTGTGTGAAATAACATTCAATTTAATTCTGAACATTTAATGAACCTGGTAATAACGTTGAGATCTTCAATTAACCTTCAGCAACCCCAAACATGTGACTGGGTTTACACCTGGCCTTTAAGCACAAAATGGCCCCTAAATGTGATCACAGCCCATGAAATATCCAAATGCTGCCTCTATATATTAATCGCAGCTCTACTGTAAAACCCATGTTATCAATACTGGATTGATAGATGCCCACGTGTCTGTTAAAACTTAATCACAATCAGCCTCTTATGCACAGATTTCCTGACAGTCCAAATGCACGATGAGTAGAAGCAATTTTGGTCAATCAGCAGAATGGATTGATCCACTAATCCATCGTCTAGATCACAGAAAGTTATCCACACAAACAAGCACACTTCATTGGCAAAAGTTAACCAACTCAAAATGCAGGTAATTTTGAAAGAAATTTACAATTCTTCCAGCACAGAATTTACAATTCTTTCAGTGCAGAAACTGCAGGATGGCAGGAAACCACTCTGATACCACTGTAGTAAATCCTAAAAGTTCCGACTCAAATTTCTAGCTTCCCACACTTAGGAATTTTGTCAAACACTTGTCATGCAACCACAATGTATGCTTGTCAGAGTTTTCAGTCTAAATTGTTTGCTTGAATGGGCATCAAATATGACTCAAATGCTTGCAAAAATTACTCAACAATGACTAAGCAAAGAGCAAAAGGCAACGACAACTACTTATGGTCATTGCATAGTGCATATATCAGAAATCTTACATGTAAATGTATACCTATGGCCAAGAAGCAGTTTAAGAAACACTTGGTGATAAATAACACACATTTTAATTCTGAACATTTAATGAACCTGCTAATGACGTTGAGATCTTCAATTAACTTTCAGCAACACCAAATAGGTGTCCAGGTTTGGATGTGGCCCTTCAGCACAAAAACGGTCTGTAAATGTGATCACAGCCCATAAATATCCAAACGCTGCCTCTATATATTAATCACAGCTCTTCTTCAAAACCCACATTGCCGATACTGGATTGATAGATGCTGACATGACTGTTGAAACTTGATCAGAAATTATCTCTAATGCATAGACTTCCTGGCTGCCCAAATGCAGGATAAGTCGCAGCAAGTTTCTGCTGAACTCTTTGAAAAGATTCATGAGTTCTGTCGTAGGATCTTGATGATCTGCCCTTCTACCAACAAGGTTATTTTGCCTTCTCCTTTGGGCATAAACTTGCATTCACTTCCACAAGTTAACAGAATCACTGGCTTTGATAACACTGTAACGTTTCCGATCCCCTCCGTCTAAAACAACCGATCGAACAATTGTGTATGGTCCACTGGAGAAGCAGTATGGCTTGGGTAAAATGTTGTACAGTACAAAAAGGAGAATGCGCACTTCGGAAAGATGGTCGTATGGTGCAAGCCATATAGTGTGATGTTGGATGAAGAGGATGTCCATAGAGTAGGCCACAGAATGTTGTATGGTAGTGGGGACAGTAGTGTACGGTGACAAAGTCTTGGCCGTATGGTAATCAAGGAGGCCATAAAGTACCCAAGATTGCAGTATGGTAATTGGTTAGTGAAGGTAGATAGGGGTGTGTGTACGGTATGGAATAGGGATGGACATACGGCTAATATCTGGGTAATAGGATGATGTACGGTATGAGTGTGTATGGATGGTACAATGCCATGAGGGGTGGAGGGTATTGCAAGTTACTTCGCTAATGATTAGGCCATACTCAGAGTTATCAATACAAGTGATTACATTTGCCAGAGACACCCAAAAATGCTAGTACAAATGTTGAAAACCAATCACAGATTAATATAGATATAAGTATTTGCAAACAAAGATGGTGCATGGATTTGCCAGATCCGAGCAAGTTATGCAGAACAGAATAGGATGAGAGATGAATCCCACCAAAACCGCAAGAGCCAAACAGGGAAGATCTTTCACTTTCGAAATGGCAAACAATCTAGAACTCTAATAAGAATTCATAGTACAAAAAAATAATCCAAAACGCATACAACTACTACCTACATGTTGTGCTTAAATACCTGTCAGGGAAACCTTTCCGAGGGTGTACAACGATAACCGACGGAAACAAAAAATAAAAATGGGTCCGAGATATACTAAATCAATCGGGACATTAACAAAGGCTTGATTAAATATTTATTTAATGATGACAACATTACAGAAATGAGTCTTAACTTCGAATGCAAGGGGCATGAATGCTCCTAGTAAGTGGTGTCTTATTAAGCGCTAGATCAAAGCGATGTGTTTACTGTACAAGGTAAATAGATAGTTATTGCATTAAGAGACTAGAATGTAACACAGAACAAGATAGTACTTTATTCATTTAAGCAGAGTATACAATTACAAGTACAATGATGCTTCATAATTCCATTCGGACGATGTACATATATCTCCCGAAGGGGTGACTCAACCGTTATGCAACCTTTCGGACACTAACTAATCTCGTCGGCTGTAGTATAGTTTTACCAACAACATCAGCCCCCCAAAAGAAAAGTCATCTCCAAATGACAAAATAGAGACAACTAAACTACTAAGTAATGAAGACATAAATTAAGAAGAAAAAGGGTGTGTACTTGGTGGAGCAGGTGTAGTAGCCGTCCTTTATGCCCATAACTTTTTTAGCCGTCCAAATCCACCTCAGCTTGCATTTGAAAGTTCTAATGCTCTCTTCATAATCTCAGCTACGTTTCAGAGCTCCAATTCCTTTACATATGACTCCCTCTTTGCGTCCTTCGTAACAACGCCAAATGTTTATCGTACAAGATAAACTGATAGTTATTCCATTAAGAGACTAGAATGTAACACAAAACAAGATAGTACTTTATTCAAATAAGAAGAGTATACGATCATGAGTACAATGATGCTTCATAATTCTATTCAGACGATGTACATATATCTCCCAAAGGGGTGACACAACCATTACACAACCTTTTGAAGACCATCTAATCCCATTGGTTGTAGTATAGTCTTACCGACAACACGATGCAATAGTGATTTTGATTCAAACACAATATGGAGTGTAGTAGAAAGCTATAAACGTATGAAGACTTGAAGAAAATAGGAAGGTGTCTTTGTAGGTGCAGAGGGATCTTCTAGAGGGTTGGGAATAATTTGGAATCCCATTGTTACATCCCAAATTTTGCTACATTAAATAATTTTCTAGCCGTTGGAAAATTCATGATAGTTGTTCGGTAAATTTGTTGAGAATAATGGTTTATGTGAAATTGATCTATTGAAAAAGTTATTGAGATATTTCGATTCTTTTGAATTGGAAATTCGGTTATTTGTTAATGTTTCATGTGACATGTTAGTGAGCCGTTATGATGAAATTGGAAAATGAATATCTTAGAAATTGAAAATGATTATGTGATAATTTATTATTATTTCGAAAATTTGGAAATATGTTATTGTCCATAATCATTTCCATTTTGCAGGAGCATGGTGATGAGGGGAAGTGTTGCCAAAATGAGAGTTAGGAAGGGGATACCCATATCCATAGTCATGCCATCAGGTATGAACCTAACCACCTTGACCAAGGACTCAATGGCTATACAAGAAGGAAAGTACAAGGATGACCATGAGCTATCAACTTACACTAAAACACTATAAACTCAAATAAGAAAAATCACCTTCATTATGTGGATGATCTTAATACATCTTGCAAATGTTATGTGTCTTAGTATAGTAATATCGTGTCTATACTCATACTTGTGTTGGTATAAAATATGTACGTATGTATACACGTATATATATATATGTATGTGAATTTCATTTTTAGCGTATACATATATATTTATGTATATAAATATATATACCTGCATATTAAAGCCACTCAGGCAACACAAATATATAAGAAAGACATTAATATACTTAGGCATGGGTGTGGAGGATGTTGCCACCTTTATTTTTATATTTTCGATCTTGACAATGGTCATTATTTATTTATTTAATAGTTGGGTGGCCACCTTTTTTGCCATGACCCTTCTTAGGAATCGGGCTTTATGTTGATCACTATTCAAAATGAAATTGGAGACCCGTGTGATATTTCTTGCCACATAAATCTTTATTTCATAACTGAGCATGCATGGGTGACTTATTGATTTCTTGGTTGGCCTCTTTGAGGATGCTTTTATATATTGCTCCCATTCCCTCTTGGGCGCTCTCCCTCATACTTTATTGTTTTTCAAAGAACTCTCTTCGTCCATGCCAAGTTCTTCTCAGTCCCATAACCTGTACAATGATATTGGATTGAAGTCTATTAAATGTTGTTGAGCATGTAAAGAAACCAGTGTATTGTGCTCGATCAAATTTTGATAACTGCTAACAAAAGCAGTGACATCTTTCTACACTCATTCCAACTATATTCAGCAAATTGTATCTGTTGAATCAAGTCATGTCTTATATTCATACATAATTGACCATGTTTATTTCATGCATTCCAAACTATAGTTTTTCTCTAAAGCTGGCCTTGCTTGCTATTACTAAAAGCCATAATCAAATGGTGATGCTAGATGTATTTTCCTTCATTTATATTTTGCTTAGAGAAGTATATATATGTGATTGTCGAAGGGCTATGAATGTGATATGTTTGGAATTTGAATGCAGTTATGTTCCTCTATCATGAGTACTGAACCATATTGGGATATGTTTTATATATCCTTAAGATGCTAAGACTGCTCTATATATTTAAGGAATATTATTCAGAACAAAGACTTCACCTTCTTCTGATGCCATAGGCCAGAATTGGCATGAAGATGGAAAATGTATATGCACCTTATTTTAAACAATTATCATTTAATAAACCTCCCAAACAATCATCCATGAGGACCAACATGGTCAAGCTGAAGGGAGAGAGTGGGAAGAATCTTGCAATGAAAGAAAAATATAATCAGTATAACCATTCAAATACAATAAAAAGACAGCTCATGGAAATCTTTTGTATTAAATCTTGTTGTCAAGTCGAGCGGTGGGGGATCGGGCGTATAAGTTGCCCATCCAAAATACTTGGCCAATGTAGTTAATGGAATGTCTCCCACTATGATCACCAAAGGTCAGGATGCTAGCACTTTTAAGATAGGCTGATTGCAAATTGTTCACAGTCTCGATAACTAACTAGTCGACACTCTTAACACCAAGATGCTCAATGGTTGGATAAGGGTGTCCCAAGCCAACTCCTAGGGTAGAGAGGGCCTTTCTCAATGGAGATTGTGTAGGGATACTAAGGGTCCACGGTTGGGAGGTTAAGCCCATGACAATGCTTCTCCTCTTTTCCAAATGCCAAGGCTTGTACAACTTAGTGTCATCAACAACTTATTCTCTAGTAACCTTTTCATTTTTTTGCATTTCATTTGATAGACATTTGAAGGTAACCTAAAGTCAAGAGGTTAGATTAGGAAATGCAACTAAAATGGTAGTTAATAATTGAATGTCATTTGAATCTAGTAGTTAAATGGCTGCTAGTTTCTAATTATTTGGAAATGTAAATTATAATTATCTCATATTTCCATTTCAGGTGAAAGAGTAGAATAATTGATTAACTATATCTCTTTTTCCAATTAAGATTATGATGCTATCTCTTTTATTTAAAGGTTAATTAGTTTTAGAATTTTAGCTTGTTACATATGGTATCAAAGCACTAGGTCCAACTCTGAACCCTGGGCTCATCACACCTCTCAGACAAATCACGAAAACTAAAAATGTAGATTAAGATATTAAATAGGATGTATACCCGCATGACACCTTGCAAGAAACCCCGACATGCCAAAACATGACTATTCCTACTGCTCCATACCTGAGGATAACAAGATCTTAGCGCAAGCATTACGACAAATCAAGAAAGAGAGAGTCGTGTGGACTAAGGCCAAGAAGGCAGAAATGAGAAACAAACTTATTGAGGAATGGAATACTAGGCAAACAAATCCTCTTATAATTTACCGTATACCATGTAAGGGGCAAAACAAGCAAAGAGATGAAAATGGACAAAATACCTAGGAATAGGGTGTTTAGTTTATTGCTAATTTATCCTTTTTGATGTATCGTAGGAAAACTCAACCTTAAAACATGGCCAGCAATGGAAACACTTTTAAGAACGAGGTAACCAATAGGGCTAATCCCTAGAACTCATTGGATCTGTTGATCCAAATTTCGCAAGATACCCAAATAAAACTAGAGAATAGGGAAAAGAAAATGAATGAATAGCAGCCCAAATTGAGCAAAGTTAGGAGGAGACCCACTCCTTGCTTCCTTCTAGGTCAGATCTGAGAACTCTGGCCACAACAAAAAGGAAAAACAAGCTTCATTAACATCCTATGAAAAACAAAAGAAACAAGAAATAGTCAGCGATCTATCCACTCATATTAAGAAAATGAAATCTCCTAGATTCTCAGGCTCCTCGTCCAAAGAAGATGTCAAGGCATGGCTAACAGATATGGAGCAATACATTGAAATTATGAACTTTTCGAAAACATCTTAAGCAGTATGGGGAATATACCATTTCTTTGGAGAAGTAACTACCTGGTGGGGAAACGCCAAAATAGAACTCAATATTAAGACCTCCGAGATCACATGGGACAAGTTTGTCCCCATCTTCAAAAACTGATGGCTTCCCCAAACCTTCTATGACCAGAAACTCTTAGAATTCCAAAATCTCATGCAAGGAGATCTGACTATGCATGAGTACTGGGAGAAGTTCACCTGTTTATTAAAATAGGTTCCCCCTTACTAGCAAGACAAAAATTTGAAAGTTAAAAAGTTTATCATCTATTTAAACAATAGAATTGGGGGAGTTGTAGATGTCATCGTTCTACAAACCATGGAGGAAGCTCTCAAGAGAGCCATTCGACAAGAGCACAAAATCAAAAGGGATGATTCCATTCGAGATAATTAAAGGAAGACCAGTTCGAACACTGATGGTTTGGATTCAGTAACCCATAAAAGGAATTTTAAGAACTTCAAGCCCAACAAACCATAATTCAAGGGAAATAGTAGAAGGGAGGTTAAAGGTAACCCCAATAACAATCATAGCAATAAAGGGAATGAAAAGAAGGGGCCACCCAAAGGATGTTTTACATGCAATGGGGACCACTACACCAATCAATGCCCCAACAAGTTCAACACTAACTAGCCACCACGAGCCCCACTACCTCCTCAACAGGTTGTCTATTAGCAGAGGATCCAAGCAGCAGTGGACAATTGGCAAGCTGAACATCAATTGGGTCCGATAGAAGCTCCAAGTAAGATTTATGGTAATTCTATCTCTATATTGATTGATACAAAAGCAACAAAATGTTTTTTCTCCCCAAAATTGTTGAGTAGCTTTCCTAAGAGAGTTGGATTTATGGCGACTGTTGAGTATGCAAATAAGACAAGGGCTAGGGTAGAGAAGTGTATGTTTGGGGCCTGGGTAGGTTTGTCGAACTTCTATACTTAGGTAAATTTGTATGTAGCACCTTTAGGGTCTTATGTTATCATCATGGGAATGAATTGGCTTAGTGAGCACAAGGCCAAAAGTAGACTATCTTGTCAAGACAATAGAGTGTTTGGACGATCAGGGAAATGCTGTAAGCATTCAAGGGATAATGCATGAGGTAAGACTTCATGAAATCTCAACTATGCAACTTAAAAGACCTAATAGAACCCCTACAAATTACTTATCATGATAACTACTGCTGTCCTACATTTTGTCATCACAAAATGTTGGTAACAGCACAAAACTTTTTCAAGCTAGTTTTGTGTATCTCTAAGTTGGATTTGGTATTCAATTTCTTAATGATGATTGATCAATCAACTCCAATTCGTATATCAAATAATTTTGTTGAACGCTTTCGTTGTCTTTTTCGTTTTTTCTTTTTGTCGAGCCTTTGCTTGATTTTTAAGGCCTTCATCGTCCTTTTCTTTGCTATTGAGTTTGCATTGTTGCTTTTCAGTCCTTTGGTCTTGCTCATGTCATGGCTTTCAATTTCTCCTTGATTTGGTCTAACCTAGAGCGTAATCGGAGTTGTCAGTCAAGAGATATGGTTGTTTTAGTGCCTCAAAAGTGGACCTTTTTGATGCAACAACACGAATTAAATATATCATGTTATATTTTTAATTTGACATTCACTTTTTGAAAAATATGACTTAAATTCACTTTATGTTATGTTTTTAAGTTACTTCATCATTTAAATTTCCACTTAAAATAACTATATAAACTGTTTAGTTTCAATTTAATTTTTGATATTTAAATCAAATGCTCATTTAAAGTTTTAAATGATATTTATGTGTTATATTTTTAATATGATATATAAATATTGTTTATGTCCCATTAAAAAACATTTTAATGAAATTAAATTGATATATGTTTGTTAAATGACTTTAAGTTATTAAAAATGGACATTTTATATGCAATTACATGTAAAATCCATCAAAAGTTGACCTTTTACATGTCACTGCATATAAAGTTCAACTTAAAAGCATAAGACTATCAAAAATGGACCTTTTTGGTGTCATTACATCAAAAGGTGAGTTTTATATGTCATTCCATCAAAAACATGACATTTCACTTAAAATATGCAGTCTTCCCCAAAAGGTCCGATTTTGACCAAAAGTATGTTTTAAAATGTGTCAGGCACCCTAAAAGGTCCGATTTACCTTGTTGAGAGTCTTTAAAATATGCATGTCACCCCAAAAGGTCCGATTTTGGAAGGACACATGCATTTACTCTCCAAGAACCCAATTTTGCTCATTGTGAGGGATTTACTTGATGGTTTTACATTAGATCTTCTCCAATAGGGTCGTTTTTGTTTGGCAATAGATTTTTTAACATCAAAGATGGATTTATCTTCCTTAAAAACGGTTTTCCAAACACTTTACAAGGGTGCGTTTTTGGAAAAATCTTCAAATAAATCCATTTTTGAGTGATTTAAATCACGTTTTTGCAAGGAAAAGAGGCATTTTGGCATATTCAATCATTGACAATATATCAAGGGTCACGTTTATGAATTTGGAACTGAAAAAAACTCATATTACGCCTTTTCTGAATTACATTTTTGCTAAAAACGCCCAAAAAATTGTGGTTTTAATGCACTTTTATGCATTTTGAAGCCACTTTTTCACATTTGAACCCATGTATTAGCATTTGAGGAAGTTGTTTTTGCATTCACAAGTCAAAAATGACATTAAAACATGCATTTTTTGGCCACGTTTTTGCGAAAACGGCCCAAATTTTTGCATAAATAGGTCATGTTTTTGTTCAAAAAACTCAAAAAATGACATTTCCAGCCTGTAACTTTGATTAAGAGGGATTGTTTTTGAGTTTTAAATGCATGATATTGTCTTTGGAGACCATGTATTTGGCACTTTCATGTCAAATTTGATCCTTCATTGCTCATTAATATTTGTTAAATGCAAGTACGCAAAAAGTCAACAAGTTAAAAATTCCGGATTTGAGGGAGAATTGGTCTTCAAATCTATAAATCTTACTATTTTGGCTCATAACCTCATAAGTAAGTGGGCGTTTTCAAACTTGCTCATTAATTCATGCCTATCTTGCTATTTCCATGCATATTGACTTGTTATTGCACACTTCTCCATATATATGCCATGAAAAGTGCATTTTGACTTTAATAATGATCAAAACTCTCATTTTCACACTTATAGAATTTCCCCAAAATTCTAAATTTGATTTTGTGCTTGAAGGAAACTTACTTGTTGACAAGTTTGAGTTTAAGCCCAAAGGCATGTGTTTGTTTTGTGCTTGTTTTTCATTGTTTGCTTGCTTGCTTTTTTGTTTTTCTTCTTTTGGAAGAAATTGCGAATTCTTTCCCAAGAACTCAAGTACATTTCACTTCACTCCACTTTCCATGTCATAACACTTCGCATCTCATTCGACAAATGCGATTACATGCTTTCCTTCTCATTCACCATCTGCACATGCGTGTAATCCCATTTTCCATTTCCATTTCCACTCATCTCACTTTTTGCATTCACTTGCATGGCACGATTATATGAAAAACCTTACATGTAATTGCATCTCAAAACCCTGTTTTTGACTTAAGGTCACTTTTTGAAAAATCAAAAATGTCATATGCATGTTTTCCCATGCATTTTGACTTCACCTTTTCACCTACACGACTATAAAGTTCATTTTCCCTCAAACTTCATTCCATTTTTGCATCTCCATATGCATTCGCACCTCCATCAGCAAATACATACTTTTCCATTTTTCACATCTATCCATGCTTTGCACCTCATCCTCCATTCACACTTACATGTAAAAGCTCGTCCACCATCCACCTTCGCATTCCATCTCATCCTTCATAACTTGTTACATGTAATCATTTTTCGTGCAATAATGTCTTGGAAACCCTAAGTCACGTTTTGGAAATCAACAATCTCCATTTCTATGCATTCCTATGTACCAAGCACTTTACTTCGAATCCATTTTCCATGCAATGACATCTTAAAAGCCCAAGTCACATTTTGAAAATCAGCAATCTCCATTTGCACACATTCACATGCACCAAGCACTTTATGTCAAAAAAAGGTAAAGGTGCTGATGGAAGGTTGTTCTGAGTTTACATACGGACATCATTGAGAAGGTTTTCAAAGTGTCAAAAACTCCATTTTGTGTTGATCTACAAAGGAGAAGCCATGACAACTTGAGTGAGAAAAGCTAGATCACATCAAGTTTTCAAATGACAACGGACAATTCATCAAAGTCGGAGGTTGTCAAGGTGAATGCAGCAGTACAAAGTATAGGAACATTTGATCCTATGATCATTCAGGATTGCATCGCTAAGTACAAGGCCCTTCAAAACAATCCTTAGGATTGTTTCAATTCTTTTCTGTCTTTCTTCTTCTTCTTCTTCTTTCATGTTTGTAATTGAAGAGAATGTATTACATGAAGATTTGTAATTGCATGTAATGCGAGTTACATGTGTATGTAAAAGATGTAATGCAAGTTGCATGTGTAGTTGCATGTAACCCTATATTTTCTCCTGTAGTTAGACTAGGTCAAAGTTGGTTGAGTTGCTCCCACTTTTTCCTCCACCTTTTTCTCAACTCCTGTGCCTCTATAAAAGAGCGCCCCTCATTGTAAAATCATCATTATCTTTATGCAAGAGAGCTCTAGAGAAATTGTGCCAGCATAAATTTGTTTGTGTAAGCACTATTTGGAGGGAAAGTGAATACAAAGGAGCATTTGAGACTTAACTTTGATTAAGTGAGATTGTTATTTGTGTGAATTGTAAGCTTTGTCTATAATTCATCCAAGTTGTCTTTGATTCATGTTATCTCGTGTTATTGGTAATTGTATCTCTTGAATTGAATAGAAAAGAGTTAAGAAGCAATTGAAGCCAGAGCTTTGATCGGGAGCAATTGTGAAACTATATAGCTAGAAACTTTGTTTGTAGCTTATATTTTCTTCTTAATTCGCAAAATAGTTAAGTTATTTTTATTTTTAGGAGTCTTTGTGCCCTAATTGTAAAGCTTTTCATATAGAAGTAGGACCAGACTTAGAGCCAAACTAGTACATTTTTAGCTAGCCTTTGGTTAGTAAGGTTTATCGGTATCACTATTTCCAGCTCTTGATAGAAGTGTAGTTAGAGATTCACCCTACCCATTACTCACTCCACGAGTAAGTGGATTCTTTCTTGAAAGTTAAGAAGAAAGGATATTGGTAACACCCTATTTATAAAATCTCTTGACTTCTTGCTTACCTTGAGTTGATCCAAGGAACGGTGAGAAGGGGGAGCCTTCCCTTTAAAGCAGGAGAGACTCTGTCTCACACGTTGTGGCTGGTCATCCTATTTTGCGACTGCATTTTTACCCAAAACTGTCGGTTGCAAAATATCCACCCAATAGGTGTCAATTCATTATTTTTTAAACATATGTTAGTCATCCTCTAACGAGAGTAAGTTCTGGAGATGTCAGTTCATCATTTTCTAGGTATATGTTTATCGAGCCTTAACATACGACAGTTACAACAGTTTGTGTTCCACGTATTATATATCTCCCAGTCAGCCGGATCATTGGGTGTGTGTGTGTGATAGATAAACGATAATAAACAGGTTTATGGAGAATTTATTTAAGAGGAATGGTACTGTGTAGAATCTGTAGCTATTGAAGCCATACAGCAGAGAACTATATTTGTTTTCAAAGGAGTGAGCATTGAATCTTCTCAGAGAAAGGGTATTATAACTCCAAGACTAATTTTCAGTCATTACACTTTTGATATTTTGAATTACTAATACCGTTGTGATAATACTGAGATGCAGAGCATGATAAAATGGTGTTACATACCATCTGAAGAGTTGAAAATATCACAGTTATCAATACAGAGTCTCCTTGCAGTGGTTAGCAATTTAATTCTGCATTCTGACAATGGACAAATTATTTCAGGTTGTAATTGCTAAATTTTCTCAGAATTATTACGTTGTGTGCCAGTTTAATCAATTCCAATTTTATCAGATATACAGTTTTACAGATCTGATTCTTCTGTAATGTCTATCATTTTGAGTATTGTATCTCAAGGTTCATAACACTGACAGAGAATTGGTAATGGTTGCAAAGTCACATGACATTGACAAATTTTAAAGTTGTAAAGAGAGTATAAGGTTGTAGCCTGAAAATTTGTACTCAATGAAAAAGAGTTGTTGCTCTTAAGTAAGGGGTTTGGAGACTCCTTTGGGTTGCGGCCCCATAAATGGTGCAATTGGTAGAAGGATTTGTGAGACTGGATTAGGACAGTAGCTCCTGGCATTCTTGAGTTGGTGGTTTTCCCGCATTGCATTTCCATGTTATATCTTGCGCATTATTTTCATGCATTGTCTTTATTTACTTTTGTTGCTTGTATATATATTAAGATCCCCCCCTCTTAGTTGTGTAATTGGGATATACACTTTATAAATGTGCACTATGATCCGTCAATATCCTTGGCTTCCCATCTGTTACCACTGATTCTTCTGGAAATCCATCAACCTCACCGTTCTGTTGATCTGACTTCTGTGATGACAATTCTTCCCTATACATTTGATCAATACTTTCAACTATCATCTCCATTTCTTGAATTCTTGAATCATCTTCTTGTTGATTTGGAAAAGTTGTCATCTTTGCTGCTTGGTTATGAGCCATACTCAACTGTAAACAAAATTCATCAATTTCTTTTTCTCTGTCTTCAACAAACTTGATAGCAGTGTCCCAGTCCCTGTGTAATTGGAGGTAATATGATTTTAGCTTGTCTAATGCTTCCTTGATTGTTTGCACATGTGCACTAGAAATTTCTTTTGCAACCTCATTCTTCCCTTCATTTGAAGAGTACATATAAATTTTTCAATCTGTTTACGAGCATTGTCAGTTTTATATAGCACTTGCCTAATTCTTTCCTATGTGACCACTAATTGATCCTTCAAATCTTGGGCAGGCAAGGGTCCATACTTATCACAGTGACTAGTACTTTCACCTGATTCGCTTCCATCTGTAAGAGCAGTTTCCTCATCATAAGTTACTGTAATATCCTTGGCCTTAGGAGTATACTACATCCCTTCTATTACTCATCATATTGATCTCTAAATCACCCACATAAAATCTGGAGCACCCTTCTGCTGTTGGCTTAGTGAAATCAGAATTTATGATTTTGTTATTGCACTGTTTCGTAATGCAAGAAGATTCAACTTCATCCCAGGTGTAGTTATAGATGATTCTTCTCTTTCAATTCTTTGCAAGCTCCCTGGAACTCAATTACACATTCACAATGAGAACAATTATTTTCTTCAACACAATCTTTCTTCTTCTCTTCTTTCTTCAGAAGAGACTTAAGTTTTCGTTCACATTGCCTGAACACATTTCAAATCAATGTGTATACAGATGACGAAATTGCACATCCCCAATTCAAAACAGGCCATAGCATAGATAGAATCGGTTGGGGAATTGTTTCAATTCCCTTGATACTTAGAACCATAATATAGCTGCAACGATCTCTTGTGCATGTACCCTTCTAATTTTTAGTAGAAAATGATGAAAAATATCATAAATCAAATCTCGCAATCCTGAATCCAACAATAAATAAATCATTTTAACTAATGCAAAGTTTTCCAACATAGCAAACCTTCTTGAAGCATGAATGCTATTGACATCATCAAAATCCTGAAAACTATCAACCATCAAAAGCAATATTTTCTTCACAATGTCATCATCATAAGCAACACGTGGTGCCGAGATTATCAAAACTTTGCAAAGGTATGAAATAACCATCAATTTGATTACTGCATCTAAATACATCAACAACCAATATTTTTTCAAAGAAACTTTCACATGAATGAGAGAAAAATGTAGAAGTTCTAAAGGTGATTGTTCCACTAAACTCAAACATCCTGCCAGTTCATTCAAGATGTTAAAAACAACATTTTGCATTGATGGGTTTGAAGCTTGCCACCAGCTTCTTGAAAAGCTTTACCCAACCAACGTTCTTCTACTGATCTCATACTTGATTTCAGATTATATTTTCATACAAGCTTGCAGGATGCACAGCTCTGATACCACTGTGATATCCTCAGTATACTTATTTCAATAGAATGACAATTGCTCCAGAATTCGGATGGATGCCAATATAAGCTTCCAAAAATATTTATTTGAAGAGAATGATATACTTTATCCTTTTTTATTTGCCCGCATGCAAATGATTCACAGCCAAATATTTCTGAACAATCACAATGTAACTTCCAGAAATTATAAAACAAGGTTCAGTGCACCTGTTAAATACTGAAGAATGCAAAGTCTCAATGCCTGCCGCATGCTCTCTAACTATTGACTTTAGGATACCACTTATTGATAAACTGAGATTAAAACTCCCAATGGTCGCTACCATATGGACTAAATAAATAATGAACTCCACGGATTTATACAAATTATCTATTGTCTTCTAATCTGGATTGATATCGTAAACGTTGGGCTTTCCTAGTAAAGTTTTGCTGACACTTCAAAATAGTCAATAGCAATAGATAATTCATTGTAATATTCAGTTTGCTGGCTTTGTGTACAGAATGTGTGACAACCATAGAATATTCCCTTTTTCACTCGGGATCTTGAATATCAAAATAATATACCCAAACTGAAGATATAATATTTCATTCTTCTATAATAAGGTCGAATGATTTTCCTTTCATATCCCTGATAGTTGGTGGAAGTTATCGGACTTTGCTGATACTAGGTCGAAGTTATCAGACTTCGCTTCTTAATTATTGCTGTTTAGCATATTGCCAGTTCATTACCATATAATTTCTAAACCCCATTATTCAATACTTGAAGCAACCCAAAATTTTATTTCAAAGGCTAAAATATTTTGGATTTCGGCATATAAGATTTACATCACTCCACATTGGAGTCATTTAATGCAGTAGTAAACCCAATAAAATATTCTTTCACCGCAAATATTAAAACATTGCAGCTTCAAGTATTATGGAAAATAATATGGCACCTAAACAATTACAAGCTCCATCCGATGATTATATGTTTAATTATTAACCAAGATCATAAATGAAATATAGTCTCACTTCATAAAATCAAAGATATTTCCGGAATCACTATCACAGAGAATATTAAAAATTTCCATCAGACGGAAATAGGCACATTATAAATTCATCACTAATAGTTCTTTGCCCAGCAATATTAATCAGTCTCCCAACTAAATATGTTATTCTGAAAATGTAATAAATTAAATAGCTCTTCAACAAAGTAATCTTTCTCCATTGAAATCCATAAACTCGATAGCCCAACGAAAGAATTTGATAATCCTTCCAAATCTTCTTAGGACAGATTTTTCACCGTCGAAAGCAATATTCCCAGGCATTCATACCTGAGAATCAATTTCAGAGAACTTTTCAAATCAATAAAATAAATTTCCAATTCCTATCTTGCACTCTTCCCCAAAGTCTTTTTATAGGAATGCTTTCAGGTACATTCCTGTACATTAATCTTCTAAAGTTATAAACAAGTACTTAACATTTATTTGATAAAAATAATAAATAATTAAATATATATTTTTTAAACTTTAGAAATTAATTAATCTTTCCAAACTTTCCAACTGGGACATCACATGTGGAGTCATGACATATCTGTATATGTAAGAAACAATATAGAGATGAATGCACTGTACTGTCTGCGGGTAGATACATAGCTAAAATATGTGAAGGAAGTCTGCAGAAAATTGCATTGAGTGTAATAGAGAAGGACTTGGACAGGTTATAACACACAGATCTTTTGGCTAATAACATATTTATTTAGCATCCCATTCATACTTCATAATATTTAAGTTGCCGACTCTGAAGTGGATGCGTGATTCAGAAGAAGGATATGGGAAAAAAATTTTGGATACGGATGCATTTGAAAACGTCTATGTCTATATATATATATATATATGCAAAGAATTTAAGAAACTTATAAATACAAGAACTCACTGATACAAACTTAGAAATATACAAACATACCCGTACTATATTTCTTGTGATAAAATATAATCTTGAGGTTCCAAATTTGAAGACTACTAACGTCTGTCCCAGCTCATTCCATGTATCCTACGTCTGAAAGTGTCCCACATGGCTTGGTGTGCAAGGTATTCGGATCACAAACATAACTCAAAGTGGCCAGAATATATTGATCCACATTAATCTAAGCACCATCTGATCTTGTAATATTAAAGCAAAAGGATACCCGTGAGCTATATATTAGGCTCAAAAATATGGAGGTGGCCCTCTAGATTGTGCTGCAATCACTAACAAGAACCAATATCAATCATTCTAGAGAAATCCACAGAAACTCTCAAGCCCAGTGTGGAAATGAACTGTGAAGACTATATTTCTATATATCGCAATCCTTAGCAGCCTTACTATGTTTGCAACGACTAAGTTCTAACTATTGGACTTTCCTGTAATAGCTGCCTCCAATTTAAGACCTGACACATCCAGGAGCCTGTGGTTGGCTTCCGGTCGCATCCACAGGGCTTCTAGTCACATCCGGAATCCGTCCGCATCTGCTTCCATCTCCAGCAGATACCTGGAGGAATCGGTATCTTAACATAATATCAATGTGAGAAAAAAACTGCTCCACAAAAACAGGGACCATTCTAGTTACATTGGGTGTTGAAATTGAAATTTAAACTGTATTCCTTGCATAAAAACTCTACGAACACGTTGTACAATTAAAAAATTTGTGTCAAGTTTGAAGCTAAAATCCATAATTTATAACATTATGACACCACCAACTTCAAATATGACATGACATGCAGAGTACTGATAGGTATGGCAGAGAATAGCTTTTCAGCTTTCACTATAAGCTCATAAATGAAATCTAACGCTGAGAAATAAAAAGCTCAAAGCTAACAAGGATACAAATAGCAATACCCTATAGTAGTAATTGAGATATCATGTATTGAAAACAAAATGTAGTAACACAATATGCAGCACAGACTAACTATTGCTTTCAGAAAAGTTCCAATCTCACAATATTTTTTGGCCATTCTCTTCATTCAAGCTTCTGTCCATGCCTTTTTACATGATATGCTTCATCAGCATATAGATCTAATAAAAATAATAATATGAAAATGCAAAACTGAAAAAATCTTATGATGCTGAAAAAGGCTAAATAATGTGTAAGACAAAAACACAGCCATGTGAATAGTCTAAAAGTATGTATTACATGTTAGAAATACAAAAGATCTTGCAGTAGACAAGTTACATATTCTATGCCATAGAAAGAATGGGGTGGCTCTATAAAATTGATAATACTTTATATTTTATCAAACACCCAACATGCAATAACCTATACAGTTACCTGTAGTTGTTATGCTAACGGCATGTGTTAAGTTCTTTAGCTAATTGGAGAAAATGAGAGTAAGGGGGAAAACCTGAACCATCATACGGCAACCTTTGCCAGGCCTTCCCTTATATGGTGGAGGTAGCTCAAATCCAGAAGAATCATGTTGAAGATGACCCTCAGCCTCTTCCTCCATTTGATGATTCCCTGCTAGTCTATCAGCACTACCAGTGTAGCTTTCTACACGGGTCCTGAAAGCTTCTTTATTCACCATCTGAGAGCATCAATAATGAAAGACAACATGTGAAGCCAAGAACGGAAGATAGTTTTATCTTGTTCTTCTCATCAACAATACAGATATTTTGCACTACCTACCATTATTCACACATCTCAAAAAAACATAAAACAGAATATATTAACAAAATAAAAGGATATATCCAATTTTAAGTATTTCACTCTTAATTGTTTATCGCAGTGTTTTATGTTGTGTGTATATCCTTTAAAGCTACTAAAATATATAGTTATTCCTTTACCCTTGTGCATCCTCCTATCATTCTTATTCTTTATACTGTCCAAACAAGTTGTACCTCTCGTTTTGTAATATTCTCCAGTGTTGAGAATGTGTTCTCTCAGTCTGAGGTCTATTAAAGTCCATTAGTGGAGATCCATAAAAAATTAAAATGTGAATGAAGAAAAGAAATGAAACAAGAAATGCAATGCCATATCCTATGTAAGTATGTACCAGAAAAATATATGGAATATCACAAACTGAATGTATAAGAGAGCATACAATAGTATATATAGATCAATGGGAGAAAAATATGAGTGTGTAAACCACTGACAATGTCCATGTAATTTGACTTCAGGTTTGTTTTGTGCAGATAATTTGACATCCTTCATGCAATAGTTACAGGACATCTTAGGTGAGGCAGGCCAGACAAGAAGTAGAGTCTCAGCAAATTTTGAAGAAATTTACCAAATTCGCCAGATTTAGTAGGGTTTGCAAGTCCTGGTTAGGCTTGGCTGACCAATAAACACTAGAAAACAAAATAAGCACAAACATTGAAAAGATTTGGATATTACCCGAGTAACCAACACTGAATCAATTAGTCCATTCTTGAGAGATTTGTTTCCTCGGCAAACATCTATTTCATTCTCAATTATTTAGAGCCTAATTATATTTTACTGATTTGGTTTTAAGCTAAGTCACAAGGTACGAATTCGAATTCAAGTTTGGCAACCATGAAATTCGAATGAAGTTCCCCTTCGCACAAGTGCAGCAATCCTCTTTGCAAGATCAATCTCTTCCTCTTGCACTTTGGGTATTTTACTTTCTTCCTCATCATCAGGTATCACCTCAATATAGTGAGTCTTCCCCTTGCTAAGATAATGGTAACCTAATTCCCAAGGTTTCTTGCATGTGAAACAAAGCTTCCTCCTCCAAAGCTCCTAAAAAGTGGCCTCATCTATCAGACCCTTCTTCTAAAATGGCTCCTTGTCCTTGTGCTCTTGTGGGAGAGGTGGTTGAGAATGTATCTGACTCATACAGGATGCGGTAGCCTTGTTGCGTGTCTTCTTATATGCCTCTATGAGCATGTTGGAATTGAAACATTTGACCCAACCCTTGAGAGGTTCCATCAATGTATCCATGAACAGCACACCAAGCCTTCTCTCATAAATGTTGGTAACCAATACTAGAAAACTCTGAAATTCTGAATGCAATCATACACCGATCCAATCTACTCTAGTGCTAACCCCTTGAAGTTGGGCTATGGATCCTTCCCATCAGAACAATCGACAAGTTTCTATGAGAAATCCGCATATGAAGTGACTCGATCGTAACCAAGGTTGACCATCTCATGGTGCCCCCATCCGTGAGCGACTCCTTCCAAGTGAAGTGTCGCAAACTTGATTGCCTCATCTTTAGGCACTGGATTGAGTTGGAAGTAGGTAATGACTTTTTGTACCCTCGTTTGTATCTATGTTTTCCCAACCCATCAACGGTGATAAATTTAGCTTGCACATCTTTTGTTTGATATCATCGTTGTAATAGCCATGATTCCTAGCATCAAAATATTTCATTCATTGATTTGCATAATTCTTGAAGGATAACTCTCCCTCAAGACTCACAATCCTCTAATCTCGTCAGCTTCTCTAGCATCTCTAAGAAAGTGGTCTCTCACTTTTTGCAAGGCGCTTCTATTCTTTGGTATGCATTGTGATTTTGACCTTCCCATGATTGAGTCATCACCATGTTCATTGTGTTTTCCATTTGTTCTACTTTATGCCAATTGTCTCAATGTCACTTCTATGAGTTTTTGTCATTGTTCTCCCCAGCCATGGCTACCTTGAGTTTGGCTTCTGGTTAGCTCCCTCTACAATGTCATAATTTCAGTATTAGGCTCTCCCATTTTGTTTGCGGAATGGTACCTCCTTTTGGTGTATACTATGAGCTCATTTTGCATGGCAAGATCACCAACTCTATACAATTGTAATTATTAATTAGCAAGTTCTCCTTTGACTCCTTTCAACACTCAATCCCCGTTCGACACCCTTTAGCACTCAGTACCCCATTGGCTCCCTTCGCCATTATATGATACCCTTGCTTCCCTTCAACTCCCTTGGACACTCGGCACCCTTCAATACCCCTTCGGCTCCCTTCAATACCTCCTTGGCTTCCCTTTATACCCCTTCGACACCCTCAATTGATATGAGTCAACTATATGGTTTGCAAATGCCTAATTTATTATTGATGAATCAATTCTAACACAAGACACTCATAAAGAACAAGAATGAACTACAAGGAACAAAAAAATTGTACTTTCAAATTATATATATATATATATATATATCAGATTACATTAATTTTGTCTTCACAAAGTTGAACAATTATGCAAAGTGAACTATCCAAAGTGATTTCTCTAACAACGGACTATGGTAGTTGCTAACTACTAAAAGTACAATTACAAACTAGGGAAGGTCTTCCAGCCAAGGAAGGACCTCTAGTCCTTGCCTCGGAGTTGGTTTCTTTGTTTTTCTTGCTTCTTGTTTGCTCTTTTCTCAACACCATTTGGTGTTCCTCTAGCCCATCGCTTCTTTGGTTGTATGCTTTCAGTCCCTGAGACCCTTTTGGTGGTCTCTTGTTGGACAATAATAAATTTATCTTATTTTATCTTATCCACTTCCAAAACTGCACACAAGCGTCAATTCCAATTGAATTGCAAATACACAAGAAAAGATAACTCCACAATGCCAACACATCCTTACAAAGGACACTAGGAAGTTTCTCTATGGGTTACAAGCAGGCCGACAATAGTTCATTGCTTTTTTTATACTTATACTAATTAATTAAAAGTGTCTATAAGATATTATTATTAAATTTGGGAATACTTAATCAATAACTTAACTGAGTCATTTAATTATTTTAGGGACATTACAGTGGTGGTGTTAGACCAATTGTTATAGTATACTTGTTGGCACGAGTCCCAAAAACTCATTAATAACTAGACATGGACATATTTTTGCCTCCCATAGGATTTAGGATAACATGGTATCTAGAGCGCCAACCCCTAGGTGCTAACACAATTTTAGATTTTTATTGTGAGCAATTCTTGCCAATTCTTACTAGGCAGTCATGTATGTGATCAAGGGTAAGTTCACCCAAAGAATAATCCAGATATCTTTCATTGATTTGGCTTCGTATCAAATATTTATTTTGTAATTGTAGAGCATCTTAATCCGTTTGGTTTCGTCATTCATCACATTGATCCACCTAATCTTTTGATGACTTAATCTAGTTGTTGATTTGTCTTTGGAGCTTATTCTGCATCAGTTTTGACATTAATACTAGGTTCTCGCATTCTTAATTAATTAAGCATATACGTGATTGGATTGTGACTTCATCAACGTAAGCAAGGAGACATGAGCAGTTCAGAGACAACATATGCAGCTTCCTGGTATTTCCTATTTGGATTGGGAGGCATTCCTATACTTACATGAGTCTATTTCTTCCTATGGTAGACAAGTTTCTTATATGCATAACCTTAAGACACTTAACATTCTTGTAAGAGATCCTTGTGATGGACGTAGTTCTTGAGGGGTATTAGAAAATTGAGCCCACTATACATCACTCATCCTATCACCTATGTTGATTTGCTTTATCTATTTTTTAGAAAGGGGTTTTGTCCCATGAGAGTTTTGCCTTCTCTCCACTTTGTGAGAGACTTCTATTTCCATTTGCATTGTACATGGGTACCTAAACTGATTGTGTAGTCAAGACTGATACTACATATTGCACTTTACATAATAATTCTTCTTCCGAAGTTGCAATGTAATTCCAACTTCACTTTTAAGAACTTTCTAAGAACTCTAAGCAATTAATTTTGGGCAAAATGTTGTAACTAAAAGGCATGGGTATCCCAGACACAACAAATGACTCCATTCCAAATTAATTTTAAATCATTTTCAAAAGACAATTTATTAGGAACAATTCTAATTCAAGGAATCTTGGCAGAGAGATATCCAAGAAATATTCTAAACACAACTATCATAAGAACACCAAAGTGTGTGTTAACAATACATCACCCTTGTCACAAATGGGATCCCTCTCCAACCTAACCAACTAAACCAAGGAAACCTAAACTACAACTAAACCACTAAGCCACTAAATTGACCCACCAAAGAAAACTAAACAACGATTGACCAAGCCACTCAAACAAATCTCAAGTCAACTAACTCTGGGAAAATTACTCTATTGGCTCCCAATTGATAGAAAGAAAATCTATCCTACCCCTTCTTGAACCAAGTGGCTCAAGAGAAACCTACTCTAGGTTTATAAAAGATTCTAACAAGACAACACATGAAAGTGTTAAATACATGCTTGTCCTAACATGGCCTCTCAAAATGCTCAAGGGCAACAAGGTTTGGGTGATAATTCTCAATATGGGAAACTTATCCTTGTACTCTGAAACAAAATTTACTACCCCGTTTTCAAATTAAGGAAATTTATAATGTAAAATCAACAATTGGAGTAATCCATGAGGTTCATAATCAATCGAAATAAGAGTTGTCTTTCCTAAATCACTATAATCAAAATAATAATCTTCATAACTTTCAAGAGAAAAAAGGGAAAGACAAAACCTAGTGTGTTGACAGTGTAAGTTCTTCTCCAAACTCCTAGAGATCAACTTTGGGTGATCGAAGTTGGTGATGGGTCATCCCACTAGCATCAATGTCAAACTTGTGAGTGATCAAGATAGGATCAATACAGAGATCAAGCCCATGGAAAATCACCTTTGGATGCTTGTCCTTGTGTAAAATAAATCATGCATCCTTGCAAGTCTCCTCAAGTGCAACCTCAAAAATAAAGGATCCCTTGATGATTTCTCCCTCAAATATCTCCTCAAGTTGCTCAAATGCAATATCAAATTGGAGCACCAACCTAAAGTGTACTTCGTTCACTTCTTCCATGGGAACAACTTGTGCATCTCTCAATATATCTTGCATACCTTCACCATAAATACTTGAATCCTCACAATCCAATACGAACTTGTAAACTGCCTTCTCATTAGGCAAATCTTGCAATTCCTCATGTGGCATCTAATCATCCATAGCATCTCCAAAAATAATAGAAGTAGTATCAAGGATCCACACGCATTGATCATTGAATGGTATCTCAAGTGACAATGTCTCTAGAAGTCTAAATTGATGGTGAATCATGCCACTTGCAACAAAATGTCTATCCTCAGGTGTCTTGAACAAAGACTCTATTTGCATTTCTTCCTTGAGATCTTTTAGCACCCCACCCCAGCCCCCAAAAGAAAATAGTATAGATGATGTTTGCTTCATCAAGTTGCCCGTTATACTTTGACTCATCTATGATATCTTGCAATTCGTTGTTTAACTCTTCCATTTGATTATCTTCTTGAAGGATATTTGAAATTCCTCGCAATTTGTCTTCATGACTTTGACCTTGTAGTATGACTGAAAGTTTGCCAAGAATCACTTCTTCAAACCTGTAATAATCTTCTTCTTGTTATTCATGATATTGATCTTTGTCTAATATGTTTCCTCTTCCTCGGATGAAATCTATTGCATCCTTGATTTTCTTATCTACTTCCTCTCATTGTGATGACATGCATGAAAGTTGATCCTCCACTTGGCTATAATGATCATTAAACTCAGCCATGCTTCCCCAATGCAACTCATTTTGTTTTTCCTCCAAGTTCCCAACTTGAAAGACTGAAGAAATGTTTACCACCTCCGTTGATACATCCTCATACCAACCCATTTGAAACTTGACTAAGTCAACACTCTACAAAATGGGCAAGTAGATTATGAATGTGAGGCTCTGTACACTGCACCAAATGTTTCCTCCATATCCAATTCTTAGTTTCCTGTTGTATTCTTCTTTGAACTCAAGGAACTTTGCTTCTAAATTGACAAATACCATAGGCTCATAAACTTCTAGAAAGGGAATTCTCCCTCGTAACACCAAGTCCACCCTCATAAGAAATACCAAGCAATACATTTCCTCATGATTTGTGGTACCATGGATCCTACATTGTCCTAATGTTGCCACCTAAGATAGTTTACATAAATGCAAACGCTTGCTCAAATTAAACCAAATTGGAAGAACACCCACCCTCCTACCCATATTGACAAAGCGTTTCTTCTTTCTTTCTTTTTTTCATCTTTTTTTGGACTTTTTAACTTCTAAAGAGATCTCTCACATCTAAGATGTAACTTACAAGCTCATATTTTTTGATATCTTCGTCAACGAACTTTGTTGAGCTCTCTTCTAGTGACCATTTCTATTTGTGTAATGACGAAAGGTATATGAACCAACAATGCCTCTAATTTTCTAGGTTTTCCCAAGAATAAATTTCAATTTAGCCCTCCTAGCACCAATTTCTATTGGTGTGTGTTTTATTCCACTATAACATTTAGAATCAAACACTTCGTGTTTTGAGGTGACACCAAATATTCAATCCTCTTGATATAAGGTCATCTCTCATGCTAAGCTTGCGAAGTAAGATCATGACATGACTTCAAAGTTGTGGATACCACTGAATGAAATAGTGTGATTTTCTGGTAATCAGTTAGGTGACTTATGCTTACTCATTCAATTGGTATCAATTGCCTTCACTTCTAAAGATTTAGCTTCACAATATGCAATGAAAATATGGTTTGATTTTCCAATTTTTCCACTTCAACTTAAACATAACTTCCATAGCTACTTCTACTTCTAACTACGAATAGAAGAAATCATGAATGGACTTGGAATCTACTAGATATATATTTACCAGTGACTCCACGCACCTAAGGATATATTCAAATAGTTTTCAAATCAATATCTACCCTCTTCGATCCAATCCATGGATGTAAACTAAAGATTGGATATCAATTGAAATTAATTACTTTCACTAGCTCACCACACAAGCCACTCCTACCATCAGCAAGAGGCTAGTGGCCTAGTTTATATTTGAGTCGAACATCCACCATTTTTTCCTCCAACAAAACTACTTCTAAACAACATGAAATGAAATCCTAAGCTAAGTGAGGAAATATGAACCACCGTGCAATAATGCAAACTTGATCACAACAATTAACCATGCAAGATGCAATAATGAAAAGTACAGAAAATTTGGCATTAAATTAGCAACAATTCTCCAACAAATCTTTCTCTACTAATGAGAGGGGTGGAGTTTATATACAAGCCCCAATTACAATGAATAGCCAAGGTTAAATGAAATCAACGACCCAAAGTAATTCATTACAAACCCTAATTAGGACAACCAATAGTATCCAATAGAAGTGAAGCATTGTAAAATAGGCCAACGAGAAAATTCAAAGGCTTGATGACTAATAAGAAGCAAGGAAGTCGCCTAGTCACCATACAACAAATCATCGAAGATGTATACTCCTTTTCCCTTCTCCCTTTTAGCAAAATAAATGAACTTTAGTAAAATTTCACTAACATCCTCCATGTCAATACTAGGAAGGCTTCCATACTATAACTCCGTGACCTCTAACTTCAACTTGATATCTTTATCTTAATTCCACAACCTTATCCTTAGGAATTCTTCATAGTTATTAAACTTATTTCTCTTGGATGGTTGGACTTTACAATATCTGAACCTTTGTTATTTCCACCTCCATCGTTTGGAATTCTTCTGTCTTCTTTATCTTCAGATTTGATCCTTGGAAAAATCCTCTGAAGACATTAACATCTTCCTTGCCATGTTCGAGCTTCCTCAATCAATTTTCTTGTATGATCGTCATCAAGATCACTCCATTGATGGGAACCGTGTCCTTGAACTCTTTCTTGTTCTCAATCTCAGACTTGTCTCTATGTCCTTGTTCATGCTCCTCCTTAGTTTCTTCAAGTCGAGGTGCTCTATGTTATATTTGTGACCTCTCCCCACTTGGATGTCATTGAAAACTCTAGGTAGAAGCCCTTGGATAGATTCTTCATTAGTACTATCCTTGCGGTGAATCTCATAGGCTCCACCATCCTCTTCAAAGCTCGAAGGTAGTTAAAATTAAAGACTTCAGAAAATAATAAGTTTTAGATTATGAAAGTTCTTGAATTCATGCATGGATTACATGACGAATTCCATTATTTGTCTTCACAAATTAATCCAAGGAAAGAAACAAGCAATATGCAAGGAAACCAGGACACAATAGATTATTGGTACTTAGTCAGATTTATGAATTCTGATTTTCAAACCAATCATGATAACATCATCAAATCAGTCCTATTAACTTGTCAAATTAACTCCACATCATGACATAGGACTCCCAAAAGACCTTGAAAACAAATAACAATCCATTCATGGCAGCAAACTAGTTACTTGGAAAGGTTAAACACCTAAAAACAAGTCTGCAAATTTATTTTAATCCCTCTTAAGATGATCCCAGCATTCCAAATTAAGCAAATTCTATGTCAATGGACTCATTGGTCAGCACTGAACAAAGTGACCAAGCATTAAAATCAAATTTATGATCAAAACTAACCAAAAAAATTCTGAGGGCAAGTATGGAAATGAGTTGTAATTGATCCAAACCATGCACAATAATTGTAACAAAGCTTTGGAACCTACGTTCGCACTAATCCTTGTCCTAGACAAATGATCCATCACTTAGAATGATAGAATCAGACCTTAGCAAAGCTCTATTTTCTGAATACATGCCTGTAACTTACCTCATTCCAGGTATATTTGACCTTCCAATTTAGTGATTATTGTACAAGAACACCCATAAAACACAGCAAAAGCCCCTTGAACAATTTCGTGAATGACTAAATTATGAAATTTTCTGCAAAATTCGGCCATGTTCTTGGATACTTCGGATTTGGGTCTGAGGACAAATGTGCTTCAGGCTTTTATTGGCCTTGGAATGGGATTAAAATTGTTCCACAAAGGTCTGCAATAGATTTGAATTAGATTTGCCATTACAAGGAAAACTCTGATTGAAGAAAACATTCGATTTCCCGAGGCAACTTTCAGATTTTCTCTCATGGCGGCCTTATCACAACCCTGTAAGACCTGTGCATGGTTGCAAGTGATGAGTAACTGGCTACGAAGACTTAAAAAGTATGTCAGGGCAGATTCAGTGACAAGATAATTTCCTATGAATTTTCCAAAAATCATCCTCATCTAAGAATTTTCAAGCTTAGACCTGCAACACACCATCATTGCAATCCTTCAATGGCTGCAAAATGGAGTGATGGGGAATCAACCCTGGGACAATTATATCTCATCTTCAAGCACCACTAAATTTCCAAAAAATTTAGAGGGAAATCATCTAGCCTCGCATGGTCTGCAGATTTGATTCGCAACTTACCTGTTTTGGCCCTCCAACAGCCTTCAATGTCTCAGATGATACTCTCCATAAGTCTGCAATCATAGCTGGATCAATTTAGAAGCTACGATATATCAAGTTTGGCAACAAAATTAATTCCATGGAGGTCATCCTCAGATTTTATACCTCAGAGTTGCAGCTATGCCAGGCCTCCTTTCAATGGCAGCCACCTCCTTCCTCAC
Organism: Cupressus sempervirens; assembly: GCA_028749045.1. Classification (NCBI taxonomy): domain Eukaryota; kingdom Viridiplantae; phylum Streptophyta; class Pinopsida; order Cupressales; family Cupressaceae; genus Cupressus; species Cupressus sempervirens. The sequence continues at coordinate 631,886,552 of CM053787.1, forward strand.
TTAGACTTCAATCACCCAAGGCTGGATCACTCTTCTACTTGGCCTTTTGCTTTAGATTTTCAGTCACTTAGCCTTTGGCTTGATAAATCCTCATGGTTGATGGCCTTTTGAAGGGGTTTGCTTTTGTTGATTTACCACCCACAAGCAATGTGGGACAATAGTTCAATACCCTTCTAGAAACTTCTCACTTTATTAATTTCTCATTATTTACACATTTCTCTCTCCAAAGGTATGGATAGTATTTCATACTTCATCCATGGATCCAAAGGCCAAATTCACACTCTAATTCCATCCATGCAAAGTGAGAATATCAACTAAGACATGGATAGTATTACGATATTAGATAGTTTCTATTTTCTCTCTCTTCCGTCTTTTTCTAATGGTCACTCTTTTTGTAATGTTTCTAATAACTCTTTTTGTTTGTTATGGAAACTTTCTTTTTCACTCTACAAGAATGTTTCTATTTCCTTTCTCTTGTTTGTTATAGAAAAATTCTTTTGTATATTGTATATATAGATCATTCATGACCTTTGTTTAATAACACATTCATTATTTTACCATAATATGGTATGAAAGCAAATTCTTGGTCTCTTTGAAAAATTTTAATTTCTTTCTTGAATGTTTTTTTCTTTTGATCTGTAAACGGCCGAAGCCTTATGCATTATATTAATAAAATAATTAAGAATACAAGTGTCTCCGTTCAAACGAGCACTGGTATGAAAGAACAGAGAAGAAAACCTTCAATCTGCCCGAGACTTTCATCCGATACACTTTTACAACTTAAAAGGGGCATACCCCAGTTTACGTGTATGTTCAGTTTGTCTACATTTTGAATTGGAAGTATCAGAAACACCCTCTCAATAACCTGAATGTGTTGCTAGATAAGATTAATGATAGGTGAAGCTATGGACTTGAATCTTATGTGTTTGAAAGAAAGGATATGCTCCCTCCCTCCCTTCCTACTGACATTGGCATGAAACTTATTTGAAGCATTAGTATTGTAAAAAAATCAAAATATATAGTCTAGTTTAGCAACCATTCTATGCTAGTTGATGTGTATCCTTTTGCTTAGGGATCTATTTCTAAGATGTGAGGTTATCAGAATCTATGATAGAGGTTTTTAGAACAACTAAAATTATCCTTAAACCTATCCAGTTTGTAGATACTTTAAAGGGATTCAATTGTTATCAGGATTGTTATTAGGATAATTGCTATGTCTCTATTTCAAATTTTGATTGCCTGTGCTGATTAGTGATGAAAAGGTGTCAAATTTATATTTGCTACCTGACGTGGTGATAAATTGATGAAAGGCTACTGCTTTTTCTTACTTAAATTTTTAAGAATGAATTTGCCAAAAGTCTAGCCTGGAAGCTATCAAAATGAAATGTTCCCAATTTTAATTAATTTGGGGTCCAAGTTAGTAATGTTTGCATTTAGGGGTTTCGATTGATTTAATGTATCTCGGACCCTTTTTTTTTTTCCATAGTTTGTGTTGCCATCGGCTATCTTTGTACACCCTCGGAAAGTTTCTCGATGGGTATTTAAGCACGGCTCATAGGTAGAAGTAGGTATGCTCGGATTATATTTTCTCTGTACTACGAATTCCTGTTGGAGTTCGAATTGCCGCCATTTCGGAAGTGAAAGATCTTCCCTATTTGGCTCGTGCAGTTTTGGTGGGATTCAACCCTCACCCTATTCCATTGTTGCATTGTAATTCTTCACTGAGACCTGGCAAGTTGGAGCTCCATCTTTAGCAAATATCTATTGTGTGGGTTCAATCTATTCTGGTTCTGTGCACTAACGTGTCTCTATCAATTTGTGGATCCATTAACATTCTGTGTTTGCATATATGCATCATTGTGTTTTTGGATACCCTTCTGTGTGTTGCTCGTACGGCTCATTCCTCACTGTTCTTCACCTCCATACGGCTTGCTGCTTGTCACTGTACGGCATATTGTCGTATGGCCTTCAGCCCACCTGTATAGTCAGCAAACACTAGCATATGGATGCCTAAGTCCCTGTACGGCCAGCATAGTCCACCCTTCTACCATCACCATACAGCATTCACAATTCCACCACCATACACCCATACTGCCATCCGTACGGACTCTCCAATCCATCGTACGGCTTGCACTAATCCAGTCGTACGGCCTTCTTCGCATAACGTACGATAAATCCTAAATTGTATAATGTACAAATTTTGACCATACGACTTCCTATAGTTATCTTCCAAGTCTGTACGCCCCTTGCAAACACATTCCTTCCTCTGTACGGCCAAATCCGGCACCTACAATTTTGAGGTTAACTTGGCACATTACAATGGTATTAGAGCTAGTGATCTTGCCAACATGTTGGGATGATTGAGAGATTTTGGGATTGGGATAGCGCTATGGCACCAAGCAGCGACAGTGAGTGGTGGTTGAAGACACAAGGGATTGGCAAAGAGCTCAGTGAAGGTGTTGATCTTCCATTAGATATATTGGAAGTATGTTTCTGTCGGGTGGACCAATTACCTTCAAGATTTATACAAAGAATCCTCTCGCTGATTAAGGATGCCTTAAGTCAACCCAGGCTTTTGAGACACCATGACAAGGATAAAAGATTGGCAGTTGCAACATGTCTCACCGAGGTCTTGAGAATTTCGGCTCCTAAAGCACTGTATGATGATAACACCATGATAGAGATATTGCAATTGAGAGTTGACAACTTTCAAAGTCTTCATGACTTCAGTAGTGACCCTTTTGGTAGGAGATCTACAATATTGGAGAGTAGTGACCCTTCAGCCCACCCATATAGTCAGCAAACACTACCATACGAATGCCTAATTCCCTGTACGGCTAGCGTAGTCCACTCTTCTACCATCACTGTACGGCATTCACAATTCCACCACCGTATGCCCATACTGCCATCCGTACAGACTCTCTGTTTACCATACTGGTAAAGAAATCAATGCATACAAACAATGGAACAGAATAGCAGAATTATATTCGCATATGCCAGACATACATTATGCTTCATAATATCAGTAATAGTAGATGATTTACAATGATCCTAGATGGGATATAAATACTACCGCCGAACCTTCCTGAAGGAGTCCGTCGACCACAACATTACATCCGCTACAAACTATTTACCCGTCAGCTACAAAATACAAAACACTAACAATAGTCAATCCGTCGGCTACAGAAACACCACTGAAACCATCCAGTCGGCTAACATCATCCCCCCCAAAAAAACAGTTGTCTCCTGACAACTAACAAAATTAGGAGAAAACTTAAAGACAACAGAAGAAATACTAGAGAGAAGGAGGCGTCCCAAAAGTGTGCTGCTGGCCACGTAACTCACACACCTGCTCTGTCCTGATGTGGAGATCTGTCTGAATCTGAGAATTAACCTCGACGGCCTCCTTTAGAAGAAGCGCCGCATCCATAGCCTGCCTCCTAGCTAACTGCATCTCGTGCTCAACCGCATCCTTATCTCAAACCGCCGCCTCTGTACCTTGCCTAGCCACGTCCCTCTCCTGCACTGTTGCTGCCATATCTGCCAGTAGTGCTGCCTGCTGGTCGGCCAAGTCGGCGGCTAGCTTCTGTCTAGCCTCACTCTCAGTTGCCAATGACCTCTCTGCTGCAACCCTGTCCACCTCCGCACGTCGACGACCATAGTGAACATCCTTGTACAATCCCACAATCTCATGTGCTAGCTTCATCATAGGGGTGTCATTGGGTCCCAACTCCGGCTCAGTAGCCCAATCTGCCAACATCTTAGCTGTCTCCACCGCCGGCCAGCCCCTGTATACAAAACAAGTCTAAAATCGTCGAGGACAGATCCCACGGATATATGCTCTGATCAAATGCCACTCCCTCCGTCGAGTCAAGGCCTGAATTGCCACATCATGTCCCTTCTTCAACGCAGACTTCATAGTCCTCAGGTAATCTTGGCACCTGTCCTCATCCGACCCGTAATCCTCCTTGGCGAAGTCCTCCAATGACCATTCCGCATCACTGTTCTCCTCCTCATCAACGAGAGCCATGCCCACATCCGGTGTCGCCTCCTTTGCTGTTGGCGCAACCACGACCTGTGGCATTCCCTCCTCCTGAAGCTGAGGCTTTGGTACTATAGGTGATATTCCTGAACGCCTAGGAGACTAAATGGACGGACCCCGCTTGGCAGGAGTGAGTCGGAACTGCTGCCTCAGAAACACACTAGCTCTATCCATCACCTCCGGTTGGTCTGACTACGCGAGCTCCATGTTCTCCTCCGGTACTGGCTGGGCTGACTCGGCCTCGGCTAAAAAAGATGACGAAACAGTGACAACTGCATCACAATCAATGACATCCAACTGAACCTATGGCTCAGGCTCCGACGGTGGCAATTGTGCTCTCTATGAGACTGCGACGGTGACATCTACTGGTACAACTAGAATCACCTCCGCTATAGCCGCCGGCAATATCTCGACGACTGTCCGTGCGACATCTGTCGCTATCTATGGGACCATCTCCGTCATTGTCCGTGGGACATCTGCCTCCGCTGGAGGAGTCATAAGGACCAGGGCATGGCGCTAACCAAACGGCGGAATGACCGTCGAAAAGGTAGTCAAGTGCGCCGAAATTGACAGCTGAGGAGGGGTAAAGAATGTGGGCCCACTACCTGCTGCCTCACCGCCAACTTCCGCCGATGTGCTCACCTCTTCTTCCACGGACTCAGTCCCATCACTCACCAAAGTGCCCTCCCAACTGCTATCTGTCTCTCCAGAAGCATCCAGTCCGTGGAGTACTTTCTTGTGGCTTGTTGCTGATCCTCCTGTATCCAAGTGTCGCCAATAGAATATGGGAGGCTCCTCGTTTGCCAACTTGCCCCTTGGAGGAGCCTCAAAATCATCCTGTGGAATCTGGCTAGCTGCAGCCTCCAGAAACAACCCGATGGCATGGTGCGACATAAAAAATGTTCGGTGCTGAAGCGTCATGAATTCCTCCGTCCTGTCGGCAAGCACTGAGGCCCAATCATATACCACTCCCTGCATGATACCATTCATAAATACAATCTGCGGCAATGCTATATCTGAAGCTCGAGTGGCGCCTGTCAATCTGCTCTTGATGACGTCCATGATACACCTCCAGTGACCCTCCCGAATAAAGTCCCTGCGAAGCCCTCGGCATTTTGACCCCTAAACTGCTGCCTCCTGCTCCACGAGTGTAAGGTCCCTGCATACTAGATCTATCCAATGCTCCTTTCGTTCCCGTGAGAGTTTATGGTTCTTGATTTCCACTTTCTTACCATCGGGGCCAGGGATGCTGAAAATCCTAGTAAAATCTCTAGGTTTAAAGGACACCGTCATCTGCTGCTTCTTGTACAGGAATGTACTTGTTCTGCTCCGCGGGCTATATGTCTTTATCATGGTGCGCAATACTGACTCAAACAAATGGATGGAGAAAATGGGAAGCTGGATGGCCCAGTGTACCTATGCCTGCATCAGAATTTGCTTAATCTGGTTTGCCTCCAGGGTCTCCTGCCACCACCTCCGGCATTCGATGCCACTAAGACTCTCAAACTGGTCGGTGAGATAAGTTCCTCCTTTGTCTTCTGCTTCTTGCTACTAGAACTCGAGGGACCTGCAACTCGAACCCTCGATGCCAAAACTCTTGAATTCTTTTCCATATTTGCTGCCAACTGACTCCTTTATGGCTTCCGCTTGCCCGCTGACTCCATGCAAAATGGTATCTTCTTTCTTATATAGTCCCTCCTTACCCTCGTGGCAGGCAATGGAAGCGCTCGGTAAATTACCTTCCACGAAAAAAATTGTCCGCCCAGTCCCCCCGTAGGAGAGAAAAGCTAGACGACCGCTAGGCGCGGCTGCCCTCGGTTGCCCGCTTGCAAAAGAATGCGTCAAGCTCCCAGCGAGGAGGTCCAAGACTGGATCTGTTTTCCTCCACTATTCTACCCTACGAAAGGAGTGTGTGACGGCATGCTTTCCAGACTCCTTATGGTTAACGCAACCCTTACTACTGATGAAATCAAAACACTTCACCTTGACGGTTGTCCAGCTACCTTAGAAATCAGAATGCTATAATCCTTCCCAAAGATTGTAGGGTCGAGTGCCTAGAGCAAATCCTTCCCATGCGAAAAACTTATTCTTTCTTCCCGTGCGGTCTCACTATTGTGATATGATTAAAGCCCGCGAAAACTACCACGGATAGGATAGGCCAGAGGAAGGAATTGACCGGCAGGAAAGAAAACTCTTACTGGCGGAGGAGTTAGATGGAGTTAGAAACTTTAGAGCCCACAGATGCACTAGCGAATAAATTAGGCGGCAACCAAACCTTTCGCCGGCCCCTCTCAATGCCAAGACTCTACCAATCGGCAAAACACCCTTGATGAAATTAGGGACGTCGAGCAATGCACCCGTGCAACCTGCCGAAGTGTGTTCTGGTGGTGACAAAGGAATGAAGAAGTTTTTGTTTTTTTCTTGTTTTAAGTCTGGCGAAGTTTTTTGGTTTTATGCCCGCGGGGCTTTTTGTCCACAGGCCTTTGCTTCTTTTTACACCCATGGACAGACTGCCCACGGGGCCTTTTTTCACCCATGGACAAACTGCCTGCGGGGCCTTTCTTACACCCGCGGACAGACTGCCCGCGGGGCTTTTTTTCACCCGCGAACAGACTGCTCGCGGGGCCTTTCTTACACCAGCAGACAGACTGCCCGCGGGGCCCCCTCTTTTTTTTCTTTTCTTTTTTAATTTAATTTTTTTTTTTTTTTTTTAAATTTATTTAATTTCAAATTAAATAACAGAGGTACCTCCAGTTGGCGTCGTCGCCTCACAGTCCTTTAATGATGACGACGGAGGATTCATGTGAGCACTGGGCGACGACGACATCCTTCTTGCACAGTATATTTTCAATTTAGATCCGTTAACTGACTGAGCCATCTCCTGTCCATCTAAGGTCGCCAGTTTGATTGCTCCATTGTCGCCAACCTCCCGGATCTGGTATGGTCCAACCCACCGCACCCTGAATTTTCTCGGCTTGATTTCATTGCGGCCATCATACTTCAATACTAACTGTCTCAGCTGGAATTTGCTACGTTTCAGATGCTTATCATGCCAGAGCTTGCGTCTGTTCTGTGCCACTTCCGTCGCCCACTATGCCAACAACCGTTTCTCCTCTAGCTTATTCAAATTATTTAACCGCTCTTGTAAGCTTCTGTCGTCATCCAACTTGTTTTCCAACGCTATTCAGAGACTCGAGATCATGAATTCCGCTGGGACTACTGCTTCCTGTCCAAACATTAACTGGAATGGTGTATGCCCTGTCGTCACCTTGTACGCCGTGCGGTAAGCCCACAGGGCAGCGGGTAAGTTTTCCTCCCAATCAGCACCTTCAACCGCGCAGGATTTGTAGATGATGGATACTAGGATTTTATTGGTGGCCTCCACTTGTCCGTTTGCTCTTGGATAGTACGAACTCGACAGTGAATGATAAATCTTAAACTGAGTGGTGAGCAGTCGAATAACATGATTAACAAAATGACCTCCCCTATCACTTGTTAATTGTAATGGTATTCCATACCTGGTAATGATCTGTTCATAAATAAATTTCGCAGTGCTGACGGTCAAGTTATCTGGTAACGCACGTGCCTCCACCCACTTGGTCAGGTACTCCGTTGCAACAATGATGTACCGACACCGTCGAGTCTTGCTCACCCTCAGTGGTCCAATGAAATCTAATCCCCATCTCTCAAAAAATTCCTGCGCATGTGAGGGGTGAGGTGGCATGAAATCTCTCTTCAGCAGCTTCCTGGCCCGTTGGCAAGTGTCACATCCAACGACCCATTCCTGCGCATCATTGTACACCGTTGGCCACCAGAGACCTGTGAGCAATATCTTCCTTGCAGTGGTGTCGAGCCCCATGTGTCCTCCCGCGGGACCCTCATGTGCTTCTTTTAACACCTGTGGTATCTCCTCTTCCGGCACACACCGCCGAAGAATATGATCCGGCCCCATTTTGTAGAGCAATCCATTGATCAATTGAAACGTACGACTCCTAATTATCAACTTGCGCCTATCATTCGGTGACATCCCCATGGGAAACTGTCCTATTGACAAGTACTCGCCAATATTCCTGTACCATTCTGGCAGTACCCGAATCTGAAACAGTTGCACGTCAGGGAAGTCATCATTCACACCCTCCGCTGGTTCCCCTGTTTTGATCCGCGACAGGTGGTCGGCACTGACATGTTTCTTTCCAGGCCGGACAATGATTTTGAAAGTGAATTCCTGCAACAAGAGTAGCCATTTACTGATCCTCCCTTGGATGACAGGTTTATTAATCATGTACAACAGGGCCTGGTGATCAACATCGAACACAAACGATGTAGCAAGCAAATAATGGAGGAATTTTTGCACAGCATAGACCATTTCCAATGCTTCTCTTTCAGTCGTGTTGTAGTTCTGCTCGGCCTTTGATAACAACCGGCTAGCAAAGTATATTGGGTGATCCAGTACGTAATTACAAGACTGTGCCAGGGTCGCACCGATCGCATAGTTGGAGGCATCCACATGAACATGGAACTCTTTATTCCAGTCCGGATATGCCAAGATGGGTGTCGTAGCCAGTCGTATCTTTAGCTTCGTCCTGCTCTTTATCCCATCTAAATGATTCTTCCTTGTAGGTTAACTTATCTAACGGTTGGGACAACTTGGCAAAATTTTTAATAAATCTCCTGTAATAACCTATATGCCCGAGAAAAGATTTTACCTCCGTCACATTAGTAGATGGTTGCATTTCAAGAATGACTCTCACCTTATCGGGATCCGTCTTTAATCCTTCCTTATAGACAATGTGTCCGAGCAGTCTTCCGTGCGGAACCATGAATCTGCACTTCTTGGGATTCAATGCTAGCTGGGCTCTGCAACATCTCTCCATACATTCACCAAGTGCTGCCAAGTGTCCGTCCTCCATGCTAAATATTGACCAATCATCCAAGAAAGCTTTGAAGTTTCCCACGGACATCCTATCGAAGATATGCAGTATAATCCACTGGAATGTGGCCAGCACATTACACAACCCAAATGGCATCCGGTTGTATACGTAGACCCCACCATCTTCGACGACAAACGTTGTCTTCAACTTATCCTCCTCCACTATAGAAATCTGATTGTATCCGGAGAACCCGTCCATAAAGGAGTAGATTTCATGTCCCGCGACCTCCTCCAGAATGCTATCTATGAATGGAATCGGAAAAGGGTCCTTGATCGTTACTGCATTCAAGCATCTGAAATCGACGCATATCCGGATCTAAGTAGTATCCTTCTTCAATGAGATGACTATCGGCGACACCCATTCGCTGGTCTGTACCTTAAAGATAATGCCAGCTTCCAACATCCGGTTGATTTCCTCCGTAACCCGTGCCGCATAGTTCTTGTTCATCCTATAGGGTTTCTTTCGTACAGGTACAGCTCCCTCCACCAGCGGAATGTGGTGCACACACAATTCCGGCGGTACTCCCTTGAGGTCCTTGTATGTCCATGCAAACACATCCTTGTATTCCATAAATATCTTGAATGCCGCGGCCTTGAGTACTGGATCCCAATTATCTCCGACTAGTATGTCCTTCGGCTCTGCCTCGTCCCCCAAATTCATCGTTTGCAGCGTAGCTTCATTATACTTGATTGTCTCCCCTTCACTGAATGCATGGGCGGGTGTAACATCCAACGGTGCCTCCCCCTCCTTTACTTCACTAAACTCCTTCGGATATTCATTCTCAATCGACAGAACATTGCAGCTGTGAAATAATTCATAGTCCTCCATTTGCCAGTGGTAGAGACCGTTGACGGAATCCAAGTCGTCATCCGTTGATCCCCCGTCCAATCGGAGGACGCCCTCCTGATCCGGTTCCATCCGTTGCCTACCTTCATCCTCCTCTCCTCAGAATCTGACGACAGGGCCTCTTCCCCTACCATTTGGGTATGCAGATCAATGACGAATCGGCGGCCTTTACTTTCCAGTGATAAGTTGTTCTTCTTCCAGTTGTGTCGGGCTCTTGCTTCGATAAGGCACCCGCGGCCCAGGATGGCGTCATAGCCTTTCCTCTTCAACGGAATCACCATGAAATCCATCAAGAACGGCTGAGTGCCAATGGTTACTGGCTGTGCCATGAGAATACCCAGTGGTTTAATGCCATGTTGATCAGCGGTCAGCAGCTGAAATCTCGGAGGCCACAATGTCGGTTGTCCAAGTTTCCTCCAGGTATCTTTCGGCAATACATTTACGCCGGACCCTCCATCAACTATTGTGTCTGTGAGAACATGTCCAAGGATCCGCATCTCGACAACTGCAGGGTGCCCTTCGGATGTTAGTGCCAACAACATTTGATCTTCTCCTCCTACAGCAATTTCCTTTTCCTTCCCTCGACTTGGTTCTGCCGGTGACTTTTCCTTCCCTTGACTTGATTCTCCTGCAATATTTGAAAGAGCAGATCGAAGTTGAGGCATGGTGAGAAGCAAATCATTTACCTTTACTCGCACCTTCGTTTGCAAAATTTGTCGTACTATGTTTTGTTCTGCGGAATTCCTCGCTGAAGTGTCGGCGATGTCCGGAGGTGTTGCTGCTAGGGATACTTTTCCAACCTCCGCCCGTGCTTCCGCAAATTTCCTCTTTTCTTCGATGGGGTCCAGGTATTCTTTTGCTTGTTGCCGCGTAATTGCTAGAACTTCTTCCTCATCCGCCCTGACAGTGATCAAGTTCACTCCGGATTTCGGACACTTTGAGTCATCATGATTGCCAGGTCTGCACCATCGACACAATAGTTGAGGTGTATTCGCCGTTGGACACTCCCGCGCAAAATGGCCCCACAAGTTACATGCGCGGCACTAAATAATCAGCTGTCCATTTGCATCATACTGGATCCGGCTTCTACTCGTATTGGTATTGTTATTGTTGTTGTTATTGTTCTATCCACACTGATTATTCCTGTATCCTCCGGATGTAGCACCGGTGGTATTTGTGTTTCTGCTACTACCCGACGGGGAAGCCTCCTGTGTGAGAAGTACCTGCGAAGATCCTCTAGTTTTCATGTTAAAGGGGCACTCTTTTGTCGAATGGCCCATGATCTGACAAATGCCACAAAATTGGTTCTTTGGGCACGATCCTTTAGTATGACCGTCGGTCTTACACTCTGTGCACCACAGCTCATTGCCTTTTGGCTCCTTCTGCATGTTTTTAAACTCCATCATGCGAACCATATCCTTCTGTAGGGCATGAACCTTCTTGCTGCTGCCTTCGTCATCACTACTATCATCTCCGACAGGCTCGTCATCATCAGAATCAGAGGAGCTAGTTTTCTTCTTCTTTGTCTTCTTCTCACTTTCAAGGTCCAGTGCTCTGTTATACGCGTCCACATATGACGACGGTGGCACAATTTCCATTTTCCTCCACAATTTCGAGCGTAGGCCGTCCACGAACCATCTTTTTTGCAATCCGTCCGCCGGCTTGCTTTCCATTTTGTTTATTAAGTCTTTTAATCTCCTGGCGTAGAGGCAGACATTTTCGTGCTTCCCTTGTTTGGTATTGAAAATCTCTGCTACGATTTCATTATCATCCCACAAGAGTTTAAATTCCGCCAGGAACTCCTTTTTAATGTTATCCTAGCTATTTAGCTTTTGTGGATCCATATCTGAAAACCAATCAATCACCACACCCCGTAGAGTTGCCGAAAATTGCCTGATCCATTCATTGGCATCTATGATTCCATTTGCCTGCCAGATCGTCTCGCATGTCTTACAATGTCGGATGGGGTCGGCTGTACCATTGCCCTCAAACTTCGGTAGCTTTTCTTTGGGTCCCGCCATCACAACTGAATTTGGTAGAGAGGCGTTACTGGGTCCTGCAACACTGGGGCTGTTTACTCCAACACCGGAGGTCTGCAGTCCCACACCGGAGGTCTGAACTCCCACATCGGAGGTCTGCACTCCCACACTGGCAGTCTGAAATCCTACACTGGAGGTCTGCACTCCCACACTGGTGGTCTGAACTCCCACACCGGAGGTCTCAACAGCTGCGAAACTTGGTGAAGAAGAAGGATCTTCTGAAGTTGTCTCTCGTGGAAGTGTATCCCGAACGAAGAGATCACTCCAAGCTCGTGCTCCCTCAGCACTACGAGCCGTGCGAGTTGATGCTCTTTCGTCTGAATTTTCTTCCCTCGGCGAACACAAATTCAAGAACTCCTCTCGTGCTTCTTCCACCAATTTCACCCGCTGCCAAGTCTCCTCCAACAATTCTTCGGTGCTCCGGCTTCTGTCGGCAATCTTCTGAAATCTTCGTCGACGTTCGGCTTGCTGTGCCAGAATTAAATTCTCTTGCGCAGTATGTGTTCCATCTTTTGCCTTGACCTTATTCCGATCCTTGTTAAGCTGATTTGGCATTAATCTTCATTCTTCCCACCTTCCAGATTCATAAGGCAACGGCGCCAAATGTTTACTGTACTGGTAAAGAAATCAACGCATACAAACAATGGAATAGAATAGTAGAATTATATTCGCATATGCTAGACATACATTATGATTTATAATATCAGTAATAGTAGATGATTTACAATGATCCCAGACGGGATATAAATACTACCGTCGAACATTCCGAAGGAGTCCGTTGGCCACAACATTACATCCGCTACAAACTATTTACCCGTCAGCTACAAAATACAAAACACCGACGATAGTCAATCCGTCGGCTACAAAAACACCGCCGGAACCATCCAGTCGGCTGACACTGTCCAATCCACTGTAGAGCTTGCACTATTCCAATCATACGGCCTTCTTAGCATAACGCACGGTAAATCCTAAATTGCATAATGTACGGATTCTGACAATATGGCTTCCTGCAGTTATCTTCCAAGTTTGTACACCCCCTACAAACACATTCCTTCCTTCGTACGGCCTTCTAGGCACCATATCCGTATGGCCAAATCCAACACCTGCAGTTTCGGGGTTACCTTGGAACATTACACAAAATTGTTCCGTGCTTGTGATCAAACAAAAAGTTGAATGTAAAAACATAAATAGTGACCATAGAATAGGGTTCGCAACTGATTCTACAGTGACAGTAATAGAAGAAGACCAGAATCATTGAAAACCTCAGTTATGCAAATGATGACAAAATCCATCTAAGAGATGGATCCATGCAAGCAAAGCAAAATAAGACAAATCCACACCTTGTCTAAGATAAAATTTTATATAATACTATATTCAAATGTACATATAGGACGAAATCTACATAATCTTTACACCTTGTGAGCCAAAATTGGGTATATAGAGCGGATCACAAATAGAATCGTCGAGAGAATTGAAACAAGTATAATATATATAAGTAGAGAAAGAACCAAACTGAAACTAGATGACAAGCTACCAAAATAGGAAAACACCTAACATATATAAAATATAACCATGATACACATATAGTGCTAGGAAAAGAGATAAGAGCAACTAACAAATGAACGACTCCGATAATCTCTAAACAGAAAAGGAAGCCTTGCAAAATGCAACCACTGACAGGAGGGCAAAAGAAAACGACCAAGAGCACAACTGCTAAGCTTCCAAGATGTTTTCCATCTAGTGATACCACTCCATGCCCCTCTAGTTGACACAGATGTACATGTTACATCCAATTGCGGGTGATTTGCTCCACGCGATGCATAAAAGCCCTCTTGTCCTTCATAATCAAGATCGAGAAGACTTCAACCAGAAAATTCAAAACATTGTATTCGCTCCTATTGGGGATGCAGAGGTCATCATCAATATTCCTAAGACTACATCTAGTTCACAAAGAAAGGGTTTCTTAAAAAAGGCCTTGCAAAAATCCCTAAGCATCAGAATATCCTTATCCACATGCAAGACAGTAGCTATAAACATGGCCACAATGTTGGAGTTATGCTTGGGCCTATTAGCTAAAGCTGAAAACTCCTCACCTAGTATAATCATGATGGCTCGATGAACCTAGTAATCCTTGGATTTGACCATCTTGCTAATCCTAAGGATAGAGATCTCCCCCCAGAAAGCTATCTCTCTATGACTAGGCTTCATCCTAATAGGCGTGTCCATCCCACAAACCTTAATTTTGAAGAACTCGAAGAGACAACCTAACCCTTACAACTCACGACGACCACAACTACGAATTCGCAAACTTAACCTTAAAGGGTCTTAAATAGTTAGAGCAACATCATTAGGAGATGCCCTCCCTTTGGTTGCCCATGCCAAAAATTTGGGAGATCTTACAACAAGATATCCGTAATTATGAAATACCTTGATTTTGTCCTTTATCAAATGTGTTGTCTGATACTAGGTGGTTTGCTGACAACAGGGTTCAATTAACTAAATTGAATGTAATCAGCGATACATGTGGAAAGATTTGCAAGCAAATAGAAAAGGAGTTGCAAGGTTTCATGATTAAAGAATGAGTATAAAGTTTTAATAATTCCCCTAGCTCGCTTTCCAGTTGTGTTTAAGTTAGCTGATTACAAAGTTAATTTAATAAGTATCCTCGCTAGATAGTGGATCCAGAGATCTAACTATATAAAAGTTACAATTCTGGGTCACTATGGTCTAAAACTTTCCCTAGGTATTGCAGAAATGACTAATTAATACAAAGAAGTTTCAATAGTATTATAAATAGTGAAATTTTGTCCATCATCTCTAGAGATTGCTAAAGCATCCACTATTTTGTTGCTCTCTCTCTCTCTCTCTCTCTCTCTCTCTCTCTCTAAATATATAAATATATATATATATATATATATATATATATATATATATATATATATATGTTGAAACCTAATCTCTTCAAATTTGTCCACAATGCTAGAGTTGTTTTAAGTTTTGAGTTTAATGTCCAGTTAGGTGTACTTTTTTTCTAGAGTGCATTAAGAATGATTTGTGAATCTACTTCTACTATTAGTTTCTTAATTCCCACTTCTAAGCTTAGTTGAAGCCCTTCTGAGAGCGCTTCTAATTCTGCCATGTTGTTAGTTATCCTCCCTAACGGTTTAGCCCATTTGAGGATCCATTTGTTAGAGTTGGAGATAAAGGATCCTCATCCAACTATACTTGAGTTGTCCCTAGAGGCACCATCAAATTTTACCTTTGCCCAACCTAATGGAGGGGGTTGTCATTTATAGTTCTCTCAGGCTTGCTTGCTAGTTTTAGTATAAACTCTAGGGGGATTGATTAAGTTATTCCAATTCTTCTTCATTAAAGCATCTCATTCTGAAAAAACTCCTTCCTTAGTGTGATTCTTTAGATAATTGTTAATAACTTCAGTGATGCTAGATTCTACTTTGTTTAGGAAAGAGTTAAGGTGCAAATCCTCATCGTTAAAGATTCTCCTATTTCTCTCCTTCCAAATCTCCCATGGAAGAATGGATGGTGAAATTTTCCAAAGGTTGTTGTAGATTTTAGACTGTCCATCTTTAGGCCAACTTTTAAGATGTTCCCAGAGATTAGAATGGAGAGTTGTAGACCAGTTCAGTTTCTTACAAAGCCAATGCCAATATGATTTAGCAAAGCTGCACTAGAAAAGGAGATGATCTAACGTCTTTGATTCATTTTTGCCTAAGGGACATCTCAAAGGTCCTTTGAAACCTATTTTGGTGAATCGATTTGCTATGAGGATTATATTTTGGGATGCTGCCCACAAAAAAAACCCCACTTTGGGAAGGCATGTTGGGTCCCAGCAAAGAGAGAGGGGGGTTTCAATCTCCCATCTTTGAGAGTTTATGATAAGATCATAGCCTAACTTAACTTTGTAGGTTCCCTCTTTCGAAGCCCCCTATATTAATTTATCAGAGCAATCAATGTGTTTGACTGGTCTTTGGGTAATAAATTGCTTGTACTGAAGTTTTTCTTGTTCTGTTAAGTCAGTGTTTTCCACTAACTTCCATTTCCAATTTTCTTTTAGGTTAATTATTTCTTTGTATTTGTAATCCTTGACAAATATTCCCCATAGATTTATTAACTTGACTTCTGTGGCATCTGAGAGAGAAGAGGAATTGGGAGCGGGAAGCCAATCCCATGAATCTTCCCAAAATAAAACTTCTTCTCCCCTTCCTATATGCCAAGTAAGATAATTAGTGATTAAAGGTCTACAATGTAGCATGAAGTTTCAAGTGTTTGAACCTTGCGCGGGATTAATAGTGCGAAATAGAAAAACAGGGTCGTTGGAGTTGAGATATTTATTATATAATTTTTTGC
The DNA here is from genome assembly GCA_028749045.1 of Cupressus sempervirens. Lineage (NCBI taxonomy): Eukaryota > Viridiplantae > Streptophyta > Pinopsida > Cupressales > Cupressaceae > Cupressus > Cupressus sempervirens. The sequence goes on from CM053787.1 coordinate 631,902,778, forward strand.
CTATTTATCATCCTTATTCATATACATTCTCCATACTAATTGGCTCCAAAGGCTTCATTCTGCCAATTGAGATTTTTGATTCCAAATACTCCTTGAGTCTTGGGTTTACATATATTATCCCATTTGATTAACGCTTGTTTTTTCTTCTCTTTTGTCCCTTTCCAAAAGAAATCCCTTAATTTTTGTCTATTTTTGTTTGATTCCTTTAGGTAATGGAACACATGATATGTGATAAAATGGTATTGCCAATAGTACAAATTTGATCTTAGTTACTCATCCTGCCTTGGTGAGCCATCTGCTTTTCCAATTGTTAGTTTTCTTCTCAAGTTTTTCAATAATAGGGTTCCAAGTTTTCCCATTCCTGGATCCTTTCTCTATCTGAATTCCTAGATACTTACAAGGGAAAGTTCCTTTCCTATATCCCATTGTTTGACAAATGCTATTTTCCATATTTGTTTTGGTCTTTAGGAAAAAGATTTCTGATTTTTCCTAATTTACTTTTTGTCCTGATGCTCTCATATAGGTGGAGATGATTTCTTTATATTTACTCGCTTCATTTAAATTACTAATACCTGTTGTTATTGTATCATCTGCAAGTTGCTGATGTGTGATATTGCTGACTCTTTTGTGATAGACACTCCTATTATCTCATTTTTTGCCTGAGCCTTTCTTATGGCTCTTTCAAAAGTTTATACCATAATAATGAAAAGAAAGGGTGAGATTAGATCCCCTTGTCTGATTCCTCTAGATGAGCTAAAGAATCCCTCTAGTCTTCCATTGATAAGAATAGAGAGTTTAGGCATTGAAATACAATTATAAATTAGGTTAATCCATTGCCGCAAAAAGCCAAAGGATTCTACTGTTTTGCAGAGGAATCTCCAGTCCACTTTCTCACAAGCTTTCTAAATATCTAATTTCATAAGCATGCATGCTGATTTTTGAGTTTGTACCAAGTGTATTAATTCTTGAATGATAATTATTCCATCCAAAATAGACCTACTAAGTATAAAACCAATTTGCTCCTCACTTATTAATTTGGGGAGGACTAGCTTGATCCTATTTGTTATTGTCTTAGATAGAATTTATAGATGGTGTTACAAAGAGCAATAGGGTGGAAGTCTCTTGGATCCATGTGTTTATTTTTCTTTGAAAGAAGTGAGATGAAGGTGTTGTTGATTTTTGTTAATAGAGAACCTGAGTTTCTAGTAGCTTTTATGGCTTCACATAAATCCTCACCTAGTATATGCCAGAATTTTTGAAAGAAGAATGCTTGAAAGCCATCAGAAAATAGAGACTTATCAGGATTCGTACTAAATGAGGCATTTTAAATTTCTTCTTTTGTGAAATGCTTTGTTTAACATCTTATTGTCTTCTTCAGTGATTAGTTTTGGTATAGGTTCTAACATCATACTTTGAGTTGTGAGATTTGGTGTTCATAGTTGTTTAAAATGTCTATGTAGTAATTTACAAAATTTTCTGCTATTTGTGTTGGGTTATCTATTATAGTGCCTATGCTATTCTTACTTTTCGATATTTTGTTGATATTTCTATTCCCGATTGTGCTGTTATGAAAGAATTTAGTATTGTGATCTCCTTCTTGAAGCCACGTTTCTCGCAATTTTTTAAGCCACGTTTCTTCTTTGTTTAGGATGTCTTCGTGTTTGTTCGTTAATACTATTTCTTTTTCAAATTTGTCATTGTCCATTCCTTGTTGGATGACAATTTTATTTAGATTTCCTAATTCTTCTTCTATCTCTAAGTTTTCTTTAAAGATGTTTTTCAAGTGTTTTTTATTCCATTTTAAGATGTTTTGTTTTAGTACTTTAAGTTTGGAAACAAAGAAAAACATTTTGGACCCTTCCGCTATTCCTTTTAACCACCATTTGTTAATGTTTTCCATGAAGCTTTCATCCATAAACCACATTTTTTCACATTTAAATGGATTTCTAGTTGGTTTATGCGGTATAGAGATTTCTAGGCTGCCAAGGAAGTGATCAATATCGGCCAATGGTAGAATAGATGATTGAACTGTAAAGTCGAATGTCTCAATATTCCCCTTGAAGATAAATCTATCCAGTCTTTCTACTATCTGGCAGAAGTCCCTTCACCTGTTGAACCATGTCAACTAACCATTCTTTGGAGGGATATCTATGAGGTTATCTCGCTGAAACCATTCTTTAAAATCTAACATAGTTTGTGTTATGGTTTGAGTTCCCCTACTTTTTGCTTTTAAGTCTAGAATGGCATTAAAATCTCTTCCTACCCAAACATTCTCTTCTTGGATGAAGCTTATGAAGTTACTAATTTCGTTCCAGAGTATTTTCTTTTCTGTCGTTTGTACCTGGCCATATACATTTATAATTATGAACTATATGTCTACTTTGTAGCTTTTAACTCTTCCCCCATCCAATTTTTGTTTACTGACATTTCTTCGAAGTCTATTTTCCACGGAACCCAAATCAAACCAATTCCCCCTGAAGCTCCCTCTAATTCCTTCACCCAAGTACCAAGTTTTTTAGTTAGTTTCTCCCTTTTTTGTTTGCTTAGTTTAGTTTCCTAGATCATTATTAGTTTTGAGTTAAACAAGGTTAAATTATGCCTAAGTAAGCACTTCTTGTTGGAGGCATTTAGTCCCCTAACATTCCAAGATGTTATCTTCATTGTCCAATGGGAAAGGGTCTTCCCCTTCCCGCCTTTCAAAATATCTCAGATTTTCCTCTGATTTTCTAATTTACTAATTTCTACCCTTAGCTTTGCTAGAGATTTTCTGCCTCTCTTCTTTTTTTCCAGTTCCCTACATCTTGGTGCTGAAATCCCTTCTATAGTTCTAATTCTCTCTTATTGGTTTGTGCTTGTTGGTTTACATCTCCACCTATTTCTTTATTATTTTCCATTTCTTCCAATATGATTTCTTCCAATAATCTTTCCAGGATGACTATCTCCTCCTCTTCCATTGCTATCCCATCCTCAGCCATTCCTCTACTTATATTTTCCTTTTTAGACTTTTTTCCTTCCTCCAATAGATCCACTACTCCGAATTCTTCCCAAAATTCCTTTCAAAGCCTCTCTTCATTGTCTGTATTTTCCGTATTGCCAAGGTTGTCTGTCTATAATACATTTAGCAGCGTTGCTACTTCCCCAAGTATTTCATTAACTCTGTTTGAGCCTTGCTTTTGCTGGACGGTTGAATTAACTAGAGCCAATCCATTAGTTAGGACTATGTCACTTTCAGATTTAAAGGTTGCAGTTTCTGGTGGTATGAGTAACTTGGAGCTTAATGAATCTTGCTCTATTTGTTGATTCTTTTCCGCTAATGAAAATTAATTTCTTCCATTCTCTGGTGTCTGTCAGAATTTATGTTTATTTTTGTTGAAATATCCGGGGCTGTCTTCTAAACACTTTTTCCTTTCTGCGGTGTGATTTGCATTTCTGATTCATTTGTATTATATCCATAGTTTGTCTTTTGTTCCTTGATCACTATTCCTTCTCGGGATTTTGGACTCTTATCTATTTCAAAGGAGAGATATCCAATGTTTGCAATTCTTAGTGTTTCCTTTTCCTTAATAGTGATCAGTTGCTCTTTGCTCAATTGCTTGGGTTCTTTATTGCATTTTTTATTCTCCTGATTCCTATCCACTTCTATTTCTTGGAATGTGCTCAGTCTATGCTAGTTATTCTGTAGACTAGGATTAATGTAAATTAATCTTGCTCTATTCTTTGTTCTTTTTCCCTTCAGTTTTATTTGAAGAGTTTGAATCTTCCATGTTGTCTTTCTGGTAGAGTGTGTGTGCCTTTTCCCATATCTCTATCCGATCCACAATATCATTATGAATCAGGATAAACTCATTTATCAATTGGTTGTATGCTTTCAAGTTTTCTTTTATATCCCCTAATGAAATGTTATGTTCTACACATTTTCCACATATTTGGATCTTTTTTATTTCCTCCTCGTGCTTAGAACCTATTAGTCTAAGGCTCTTCTCCAGGTTTTGATCACTAATTTCTGCCTTGCTAACATTGCTGACTTTTGATATTTCTTTCTTGAAATTATTAGTTCAAAATTTTTGAAATATTTGCCCGAGTAGGGTCAAAATTTGCATCTTTTTTTCCCTTCAAACCCGACGAGGAATTTGGAGCTCAATTTTTTTTCGCAATTTCGTGGCCTTCTTTTTGGGCATTTTTGAGCTGACTTTTTCTATGCATGTTCTACAAGGGCGGTGTCTAGGGTGTTTTAAACCCTCTGTCTCTGATTTTCTAGCAGTTTCGTTTTCCACCATTTTTATACAGTCAAATCTGCCATTATTTTTATTAAATGGCTAGGGTTTCCTTAGGAGTCCTCTTTTTCCGTGCCAATTTTAAAAACTTTTTGCATATTTTTGGAAGGTTTTTGCAAATCTTAACTGGGTTGGTCTATATTTTTCTTGGTCACATCATTTTCTATGCCGTGAATTTTGAGCCAGCAGATCCAAAATCTAATTTCAAATACTTTGAGGGTTCTTCGAGCTCTCATCTAGGTGTCTCTTCAAATTTTCTAGGTCTTCCATCAATTTGCCTCAAAGTTTGTTCTATCTCAGTTTTATCACGATTTTACATTGAAAATGTGCAATGGCATCTCTCACCAGTCTCATGCTAGAAGGCAGTTAGTGTTTCTACGGAAAGAACTACAACACCTGGAAGCAAAGAATAGTGACGATCATCATGTACCATCGCCTTGAGGTGCTTGTTCTACATACCAAGACTTGTCCTACCAAAATTTTTTGGGTCTTCTGTCAATTTGCCTCGAAATTCGTGTCATCTCATTTTTATCATGGTTTTACATTGAAAAATGTGCAATGACATCTCTCAGTAGTCATGTTGGAAGGCAATCAACATTTCTACGAAAAGAACTACAACACCTGGAAGCAAAGAATGATGGCGATCTTCAAGAACTATTGCCTTCAGGCGCTTGTTCTAGGTACCACGACTCATCCTACCACAATCCATGCTACCACAGACCAACATTGCAGAACATGCAAACCTCTCTCATCAACCCGACGTTGCCTTTTACGCTTTTTTAGGACATGCTAACTTTTGTCTTTTCAACATAGATTGACCATTAAGGGAGGGTATTACGATATTATATAGTTTCTATTTACTCTCTCAATTTGTCTTTTTCTAATGGTCACTATTTTTGTAATATTTCCATTTACTCCTTTTATTTGTTATGGAAACTTTGTTTTTCACTCTATAAGAATGTTTCTATTTCCTCTCTCATGTTCATTATAAAAACATTCTCTTACATATTGTATATATAGATCATTCATGATCTTTGTTTAATAACACATTCAATGTTTTACCATAATAGCTAGGGCTCATTTCATACTTCCAAAAAACTTGATCTCACTTTTCTATCAAAAGGGGGAGAATCGACCCTAGTATGGACATCCTTGGTACATTGAAGAATTTTACGATTTAGCTCCAATAAGGAAATTTGACCCTTGTTAGATAGTTCTTACAAAAAATTCCACATTCGATACTCCCCTTGAGGAGAAAAAACACCCCATGTCCGAACATTTTTTATACTTAGAAAAAATTCCATTATTCCTTATACTCCCCAAGGAAAAAATAACCTTCATTTGGACAACTCCCCGATTAGAAAGTTTTAGAATCCATACTTGCCACCCATGGGAAAAACGACCCTACTCTGGACAACTTTTAGAACTTAGCAAAATTTCCAAGTTTCCAACTTCCTCTAAGGGAAAACGACCCTACTGTTGACAATTCCCAAACTTTGAAAATGTAAAGCTCGACCTTGGGGGAAGATCGACCTCTATCTAAAAATTTTGAACACTCTGAAAATTTTCAAACAAAAAATCACCCTTAATTTTGGTATGGATTTAATGGCGCCTCTGCATGGAATATGTCTTTGTATGGAATTTTAGACTATTTGACTAGCCAAAATTATAAATGAACTTATGACTTTACGTTCAACCCACCATAACATGACCCCGACAAACTTCAATTATAATGTTCTCACTTTAAAATCACAACTTGACCACTTGATTTTTGTCACCCCAAACTTTTAAAGCTCTAAACTGCCAAACTTCATGCCAAAATCTACCTATCTTAACAGCTTTGAGCAAAAAGAGGGGGTCCCCATTTGAAATGTGGTGATGGTGAGAAAACTTCACAAGTCACTACAAAGTAATCAGCATCAACACATCACTAGATTGAACCATCAAGTAATACTCTAAAGAAGCATTGACCCTTATACAAAGAGCAAACATATTCTTGCAATCCAATAAATAGATCGAACTTCAAAGGAAAAGCACAAGAAGAATTGGCACTAAGTCCCCCATTAAGTATGCCAACCCCTAGGTGGGCCAAGAAGCCAAATGACTAGATGTTCATTTTGTCTTCTTGGACATGCACTAAAGTAGAGGGTACCCATAAGGCCTAGGAAGAGATAAAGTCTCTCCCAAGGATTATAAGGATAGGCACAACAAATTATAGGGTCTTCATAAGGCCTAGGAAGAATTACATCCTACATGTGCATCTATAAGGTCTAAGAAGATATGAAGTCCCTCCTAAGGATTATAAGGATAGATACACCAAAGTACAAACTATACATAAGGCTTGGAAAGAGATAAAGCCTCTCTCGAGATTTATAAAGATGGGTACACCAAAGTATAGGGTATCCATAATGCCTAGGAAGAGATAAAATCTCTCCCAAGGATTACAAGGATGGATAAGCTAAATATTGGATATCCATAAGGCCTAAAGGAGAGAAGGATTGTGAGGAAACAATATTGTAGCAAGAAGATTGCTCTAAGTTAATTATGAGATAACTAGAGCCTTAGAAAGTCCTCCCATAGGAGCTAAGAACTTGATCACAAACTCTCCCATGAGGATTGGGAAATGGTTATACCAAATAAAGGATATCCATAAGGCCTCAGAAGGAGAAAGGCATAAGGAGATGATGGCATAACTTGAGGACCATTCTAGAGTAGTCATACAAAGAAACTAAAGCCCCTAGGAGGTCCTCCCTAAAGAGCATGGAATCTAATTATGAAGTCTCCCTAAAGATTAGGATTATTCATCAAACTCATCATGGAACAAGAAAATACTTAATAAAGGAGATGGAAAGTACTACAATACATAAAGATAAGTTCCCTCTTTTGAATTAGCCTTCGTATTTTAAGTTATAAGTTCTCTCATTATTTTGCATAAACATAAACTTCCACCATGATCGTTTACATTGTCCAATCATCTCCATATAAAGGCCTCCCCACAGTGTCTACTGATTTATATAATTGGTTGACATTATTTTATTATTTTGTTAATTTGGGCCCCTTTTTATTAATTTGATTTATTTCTTTATTGGGTAGATATTTTGCAACCGACAACTTGTATGAATTTCATTGCAAAATAGGATTACTAGCCAGCCACAGCATTTGACATAGATTCTCTCCTACCTTAAAGGGAAGGCTCCCCCTTCTCATTGTTCCTTGGATCAACTCAAGGTAAGCAAGAAGTTGAGAAATACTTTTAAAGAGTGTTACCAATATTCTTTTGTCTTGTTTCAGGAAAGAATCCACTTTCTTGCAAAGTGGGTCCACTTTCTCACGGAATGGGTAATGGGCAAGATGAATCTCTTAACTACACTTTCATCTTATTATTGGAAATAGTGATATCGATAAACTCATATCACTATCTATTTCTTCTATTTTACAAAGGTAAATCTATACTATTAGGGCACACAGACTTCCAAAAGTAGATGATTTCTAAATTCTGTCCCTATAAATTATTCTAGTTCATAGACATGAAAGTAACTTAATTCTAATAATATGCGTAAACTAAAACAGTAATACAAATTGCAGCCACAACTTCCAATTTATAGCACCAGAATCGTTAACATTCACAACTTCGAAACAAATTGTTTCTTATTAGATACATAAAAGATTTGCATGAACTAAAGAGAGCAACAGAAATTGCAATCACAACTTCCAATTTATATCACCACAATCATTTTCAAACACAGGTTCAAAACAGAATGCTTGTTCTATTCACTTTTCCTTAAAACTTGTACAACAAAGTCATAGTTGTGCTTACACAAATTTGGCAGAGCTCTCTTGCATAGATGAAAAAGTGGTTCTTCAAAATGAAGGACACTCCTTCATGTAGGCAAAGGAGTGAGAGAAAAAGGTGGAAGGAACTCAAGCACCTTGACTAAGTCAAACAAACAAAAAAGATTAATTGGATTACATGATTGAAGGTACATGTAATCAAGTTACATGCACATGGATTACATGCAACCTATCTTCTGAAAGTACAAAGCTGAAAATACACTAGAAGAAAATGTTGAAACTATTGATTTTGAATGAATCAATCCTGTAGATTATCAACAAAAGCCTTATACTTGATGATTTAATCGTAGATGATCACATGATAAGGAATTCCTATATTTCGTACCACTACATTCACTCGGATAACCACAATGTTGCATCTTTCGACAACCTCTTATTCTCTTTGATGAATTGTAAGTTGTCATTTTCAAAACTTTTTCTCATTCCATAGTTGTGAATTCTCCTTTATCAGATTTGCGCATTCTGGAGTTTCTAGCGCTTTGAAAACCATCTCAATGATCCAGATGTAAACTTAGAATAACTTTCCCTGCAACACCTTTGACTGATTTTTATTTTCTTAACAAAATGCTTGGAGCATTCCTATATAGGGTAAAATATGGATGAATAGGGTTTTAGAATAGTGCACATGAAAGAAAGCCTAAACCCATATTCGACACATATATTTATATTCTTATGATATGGAAAGTAAATCTAGGAGATTAATAATGAAATGAAGAAATAAAAGGTACTTACCTCCGAAAAAGAATCGGCTGAAAACCCTGTCAAACAATCTTAAACATTGTAGATTTACGAAATCTTGAATTGAAATTGTGAGATCTTCAAAACCCAGAAATCTTTTCCTTTTTTGAAGGTAGGTTGACCTTGACCCAGAGAGCGAGACACATGCCCAAAAAGTCGACCTTGACCTGTACTGCTCCCACGAAATTTTAATTCGCGGATCTCACAAGTTCAATGAAAAGGGTATCCAAATCTGCACTTATATTCGTTGTTCCACACCTATACCTGCAAGAAAAATGGTTTTATTTGTTGGATGGGGGGTTTGCCTTAGTCAAACCCCAATTTGGAATTAATTTTGAAACTAAATTGAAATTGCAATATGTATAAACAAAGTAAATGGAACTATTCACCTTGCTTATATTGATATCCTTGTCGAGGATTCAAATCCTTGAATCCACATGTAGCTATGCTCCAAATGAATGTAGAATTGTGTATAGGATGTCTCAAATCAATGGCATTAGATCTTCAACACCAATCTTGGATGGATCTTGGATTAGGAAGAGGCTTGAATGGAAATGGATGAATCTTCAACAAGATGGCTCCATAGAGCTTCAATCCTTCAATGGCTACTACTGGATCTCCTTAATGAATTGAATGCTTGAAGATGGATGCTTGCATGAACTTGATAATGCTTGAATGCTTGATCATGAAAGAGTATAATTTCGTCTCATCTCCTTATGCCTTATTGTCTTAAGTCTTAGAGAAAATGAGAGGAGGCTTCCTTATATAGCGATCTAGGGCACAAACTTCTAGAGAAGGCTGATATGGGAGCATTAAATCTCAATTAACCTTAAACCCTAGAAATGGACCTAGATTAAATGTAATTTAAGAGTTTACCATTTCAGAGACCAAAACAGCCGTCCCGAAATTCTTCTGGATAATAGATTCAGTTGCACGAGATGGTATTGAATATATCGAGTAATTTAAATTCTTTTCGAAACCCAACATCCAAAAATCATGGAACCTTGAAATTTGGACCTGGGATCAAGGACAAGGTCGACCTTGACCTAAAATGTCGTCCTTGACTTTGAGGTTGTCCTTGACCCTGAGGTTAAGAATCTCAAGCTTTCAGACCAAAATGCCAAAAAAAGTACAAAAAGAAAGTGGAAAATGGGGCAAAATGGGATAAAAAGTCAAATCCAAGTCAAAGATCCATTCAAGGCATTTGACATGACCCCAAACCACTTACTTAGACGGCTAAACACTATTAACATGGAAGTGCTTCCATTTTAAGATGATACAATTCCCACACGAACTCAGGTTCTACAGTTGTCATTGGGAAAGTGGAGGCCAAATGAATTATTGCTTTTTTCCGTTGAAAGCATACCTTCTTGATAGGATGACTCTATTCTTTGAAGAAATTATGACATATCTTGACCTAAAGAGTTCACTGCAACATGAGAATTCCAAAGGGTGAGAACATCTTCTAGTGGCATTAAATCCATGAGGGTTTCATGATTTGACCAATGATGGCAAATCCATGGAGGATAAATGTTTCGAGTATGACTAAGATACTTTTTGAACACTTAGGTATGTTGGAAATGGTACGAACAGCTTTTATTTTGCGAAAAAATGACCAAAATCGAGTTTTCCTAGATCAATTTCATATGGGCAAAATGTGGCTCGTGGTTAAGAATGCAAGTAGATATAGATCGAAAGCATGTGGATAGAAAACTTCATGTTTAAAAATGAGAATTTTCCCAAAAATTGATATTTGGAAATGCATTTACATGTGGTGAAAACTCATCATTTTTAACTTGTGTAAATGTATAATCGGGGTTTTAAAGTCTGATTACGTAGTCAAGAGAAATGGACTTGGGCGAATTTGCAGATGAAATGAATATGAAGGTTGGAAATGAGAATGAATACTTGCATTCTTTGAGACAAACTTCATCATTTTCTTTATGAACAAACCAATTAATCGCTCTACAGCATGAGCAAAAAGTTCCCCCGCAATGTTTCATTTTACCATTGACCCCCCCACCTCAATTTGTCAAATCGAAGACCCTGAGCTCTTCCCGTATTAATCAGTGAGTCAGACTACCATGCCATTAGGGTGGGGGCCACTATTCTATGGTAGGCACCCCCACCCTGCTGCCTCGGCCTGCCCGAGATAACAAAATAAAAACAAGTTCATGAAGTATTTACAAAACAAAGAAAAGAAAAGACAATCATATCTCTTGCTTTGACTCAACTTTGATAAGTTTCAACACTTCACCGTTCTATATAATTTCGGTTTTGAATGATGAACCTTTGCATTTACATAGAATGAGAGTTTTGAACTTATTTAATAACTGTGAACAAAAATCTAGGGCTACATTTAAATAAATGGAAGAAAAAGAGCAAAAGAATGCAACAAATAAACAAAATGATCAAGAAATGCAAACAAAACCAAAATCTCACACTTGGAGAGCAAAGAGTAAAACTTGGAACAACAAGAAGCTAGAATGCAACTCTATTCTCCAAAATCAGGTTTTGGAGATGTGTTTGAGTGTGTTGATCAAATGCTTTGAAAACTTCAAACTTTAGCCCTAAATCATGGTTTGTGAGTGCAAATGCATGTGTTGAATGATGCAAATGTGTTTGCAAATGCCCTCACAAATGCAGATTGCTTTGCATATTTGAAAATGTCTCTTCAAGAGCAAATCGTGGTTTGGAGCTGCAACTACATGTGCTTGAAAATGCAGAAAATGCATTTGTAAATGCCTCTTCTTTCAAACGCCTAAGGAAAACACACTTTGGAAAATGCTTTACATGCCATGCCGTTGTCATAAATTGCCCTAATTGAAGATCTTGTAAACCAATGTATATTTAAAATATGCAAGCAATAAGCATTAAAACACACATCCAAGCAAAATCGGGGTTTAGAAGACCCACTGCATGTTAGAAATGTGAGGGATTTGGCAAACACATGCACTCATAAACTTGGACGCCCAAATGCAAAGGAAAGATTATGTTAAAACACAAACTTGTAAAAATTGGGCTTTACAAGCTCATTTGCATATTTGCAATAATCTTTTCAATGTAAATCATGGTTTGAAATGCATATTACATGTTGCATATTTGGCTTTCTATGCAAATCATGGTTCTTGGAGGCTTTTACATATTTCAAAAACACGTGTATTTGGCAAATTGTGGTTCTCAAAACCATTTATATGTTTTATATTTGACTTCATAAGAAAATAGCTTTTCTCCAAGACATTTGCATATTTCATTTTGCATGGAAAAGGGAAAATCGTGGTTTGTAGAGCAAAAAAGCATGGAAACCACTCCATCTACTTGTTTTAATGAGAAACAAGTAGTTTTGCAAGGCAAAACGTGTTTAGGAAATGATTACACATTGCATAATTAAAAATATGTTACATGCAACATGTAACTATCCACAAAACCACGATTTGCTTCTTTTTGTGAGAAAATACAAGCCAAAATGGGGGTTTGTGGATGCAATTACATGTGCATGAAACTTGCATGACTTAAGTTGCAATTTGGCACATGCTTAATTGATTCACTGAAGTGAATGTCACTTTATAGGTCCCATTACATATTTACACTAACATTTCTTACATTTTATGTGTAAATAGGTTGAAAAAGTCAAATTTCACTTAAGTGATCTAAATTAAAACATTAAAGTGCAACTCAACATCAAAATTTATTATTCATAAAGTGCACTTTATAACTTAAATTACTAAACTTAAAAGATCAAAAAGTGCAACAATATAACTTGAAAACATAACATAAAATGAGTCATATGTTTCAAAAAGTGCAACATAACATCAAGAATTATAAGGTCCAGTATTTAAAATATGCAGTGCGGGTTCTAAACCCCCATTACATATGCACTTAAATCTTATTAACTTTTGACTAACAACTCCAATTAAGCCCCAAGATATCTCGAAACAAGGGTGTGATTGAAATCAAGAGATTGATGGAAACAAAAAGACAAAAGCAATCCAAACAAACAATCAAGTATAGGCTAACAAACTGAAAAAACAAAAAACACTTCATGAGAACCTTCACTAAAAAGATTCATTATATGGATTGGAGATAATCATTTGATCAATCTTTGCCAATCGAATAGTGAGTTACCTTAGAGAAATATAAAACTTGATTGGAAAATTCTGTACTATTGCCTCCATTTTGTGATTGACAAAATGAATGACAACATAATTAAAGGCCCTTTATAATATAATTTAAATTTTTGCACCACTTAATTAATTAATTTAATCAAGTCGTTTATTAAAATTTTAAGGACATCACAAATCCTTGCCACCCAAAGAATGCTTGCCCTCAAGCAATCCATCATCAAACAATTTTCTCACTTTGAAACTAGTGTTACCCTGGCGTAGGGGTGCGGCGATGTGGGGGGATGTCGGGACGAGTTTTGGGTGCGGGAAAAAAATAGCCTCAATTTGGGGATAGCGGGGGGACAGCGGGGGTGCGGCGGTGAGGGAGCGGAGGGGGGGTGAGGGGGTAGGGGAGGAGGGGGAGTGGAGGAAGGGGGTTGCATAGTATATATATAATATATATGAGTGAAAATGCTAATTATGAAATGATACTTCAATATATTATATAACATTAACATACCAAATATAGTTGAATACAATGAATAGAGAAAATTGAAATGTGATTCACAAAACATAAGTTCAAACTTGAAACTTGAAACCTCATAACTATTACTAATGACCATTTAACAAATTAACTTAGTTCAAGTTGCAAGATTCAAAATTCATTCTTCAAATATGATTTTATGAATATCATATATCATAAAGATGCTCATGATGACAATGAGCCGAATAGCATGAAACAGTGAAATAATAATAATGTATCATAGCCATATCAAAGTGAGTACCCAGGAAGCACCCCGCAAGCACCCGGGAAGCACCCCATGAGCACCCAAGAAGCACCCTGTGAGCACTTCAGAAGCACCTAGGAAGCACCCCGCGAGCACCCACGAAGCACCCACGCACCCAAGCACCGCGTCCCCCCCGAGTCTTGACCGGTGCGGCAGGGGTGCGGCAGCGAAAAAACTCTCGGCGGGTGCTTACGCGCACCGGGTGCGCCGGGGTTTTGAAACTCCATGGTCCCAAACCAAGTGTGGACGTTGCAATATCCAATGGATGTTGTCAAGACAAGTGTTATTCTTCACTGCACCACTTTGACATCGACCTTTCCATGTCCAAAGTAACCAAGATCCTATAGAAAGCAATCATAAAACACATCAATGCTCTAATCCAAATCCTTCATGTAATCATGCTTGTCAATCTCTTTTGGAATCTCATAGCTCAAGTAAATCTTGTTGTATCTATGACATGGAGAGATTATAGTCATACACACACCTTATACACAACTGAAGGATGATTTCCATAGTCAACCAACTATAGTTACTCCAACAAGAAATCATCGACAGCATCTTCATGAACTTGATCAACCAACGGTAGGACCTTCTCATTCGGAGGGTCATTAATAGAACCTACATTTCCATCATGTTGATTGTTGATTGCTAGTTTGAAGAGATTTGTGCAAGTATCTTCTTCACCTTATTGGAAATTCACTTGTATTAATTTGAAAGGACAATTGTTGACTATTCTCTTGATCAAATCCTCTTGTGGTTATAGTGACGTCATAACATTATTCTTCATAGGCATAACTTTGTTCTTCATAGAGTTCATGGTGCTAAGAACCTGATTCTCGATCACCTGATTAAGATTGATGTTGCAAGTTCTATCACCTTTGGGAGATGAGTACCTCAACCTTAGGTCTATATAGTTGTTGATAAATATGTTTGTTTGACATCCACCATTAATCCAAACCTTCTTGATTTTCTTCAGTAATTCAACCCAATCCATTTTTATAAGCGCTCCACAAGATGGCAAGAATTTGGCTCTGATACCACTGTGATGCCCTGAAGAAAATCCCCACCTAAAAGGATCTCAAATCTCGGCCTGAAGACAATCTAGGCCCGAAGGCAATCTCGGCCCAGCGACCTTGATTTCAGCCCAAAGGCGACCTTAATCTCGGCCAAAAGGCGATCTCGGCTCCAAAGCAATCTTGGGTGAACTCTACTCTCACCTTTGTACTTGGCATACGGACACACTTTCTTCCTTCACAATTGGTTGGTCTTTTGTACGATAATTTATGACTTGGCATCTGTACCACAATACTACTCTGCATAGCCACTGTCTTCGCTCCTGCTTGCACACAGTTCTATGCAATGGATTGTCTTACGGATGATATCTCGACCAAATATCAAAAAGTTATTGATGTATGCTAGATCTGTTGTATAGTAGATAATTCAAGATATTCGGCTCTATTAATATGTGAGACACACAAAGATAAAATAATGATAGCACTTTAGATTACAAACTTGAGATTATAATGTCCCCAATTTAGCAGGTTCCTGTAGCCAAGGTTGGTCAGCTCATCATCATAACCCTCATGAGTTAACAGTGAGATTAGAGGGTCTCAATTGTAGAATTGCTATTTATAGCAAGTCCAATTTTGATTAGTTTATATTTTTGGCAGTGCAGTGGTGGCACAGTTGGTTGGTCGTCATTTGCATAGGATTGAGCTACTTAATGGTGGAGTTCATATTTATTGAATTATTAATGCAGCTTCATTATTAACGCACTTTATATTATTATATGTTACAAAATGGCCTTGTGAAGTTGAAGCTTCTTAAGAGAATGGCGCGTAGTTGATGCTAAGTTGTACAATTGAGATTATAAATATGACTCCCACTATGAGAATTGAGGACCCAATTTATCGCTTATTGCTGTTGTTATTTTTTGAGAGTTTTGGAGAATTAAATTGGTGCATCAATCCACTGCTTAAGTATAGTGAGATTGATTTGTTTTACAATCTGAAATTCGTTCTGAAATTCGTGCCTTCTCTTACTGTGGCTACTGTGATTGAGAAGAATTTGAATTTCATTTTGGGGTTGTAGCTCTCCAATTCTGCAATGACTATTTCTTGGAGACATTATCGAGCAGAGGTTGGTAATAATTGTTCTTGGGACTGGACAACAAGCAATTTGGAAAAGAGTCAGGCTTTGCAAGTACTGCTAGAGAAATGCCTAAGGGAAAATTGTATTCAGAGATCAATACCCTGGCTTGTGGTGCGAACCTTCCTACAAATATCTAACACTGTCATAGGGAAACCTGAGTGTTATTTTCAGATTAATATCAGGCCTGCTTATTGGGAGTTAAAACCCCATTCTAGCTGCAGAGAGAAGTCTTCTATATGGCAAACAATTGAACTTCTTGGACGTCATTCCTAGCATCAGTTGTGCATTGGAGAATTTGTGTGTTTGATTTGTAACAACACCAAAATCATTTGGCATGCACTAGAAATTCTAGCAAACCTACTATCATGGCAGGGAAAATTGGAAATGGCATCACCCGATGCAAGTCACTCTCCATATTTCAAACAGGTTCATGCTCCAATTGAATTGTGTAATACATGATACAATAATTTAAATGAAAATTTATGAATTATAGAGGTTCTCAATTTGCATTTAGTTGATGTTATTTTCACTGAATTCAATATTTGTATTTCGCTCAAAAAATTCAAAAAAGAAATAAATTTTTTTTAAAAAAATCATCTCTACATTCACCAACATAAACAGTAGAGACAGTTCAGGCTCTTTACAGTGGTATCAGAGCATTTTCCTGCCAAGCTACAGGAATTGGGTGCAACAACAGGTTGTTCAGTGCATTATTCCAATACTTGGTATTCAATATGTTGTGGATAAGCAGTTTATTATGGGTAGGCATTATACCCGTAGAGATCATACTTCTCCACCTAGGGATGGAAACCCAGATATTCAGTTTGATATTGTTGGCGATAGGGGTGTTGGTGATTCAGGTGGATTAGCTAGTACAAGTTTCAGGAATGCTGGCACAAGTTCTGAGATTGACACAAAGGTCAGAGAGACATTTATGGACTTGGCAGCTGGACAACACCATATTGCAAATGTGATGCAATAGCTTTCTAACACTCTGCAGCGGATTGTACTCCCTCAAGGACGGAATAGGGAGAGAGGTACTTGAGATGACTCTGTTAGTTCCCATAAATCTCGAGTTGATGACATGTCAAGAGCTGGTGACAGATGCAGAGTAGTTGACCAGATAAGGATTGATGAAAGGGTTGGTTATATTGGCACTTCTGACAGGCCACAAAGACCTACTTTCTTAAGAATTGAAACAGATGCAGTTAGTACCAAGACTGAAGTTGTACCCTTTGTGGATGATGTGATTGCACATATTGTTGAGTGGGATGCTCTTCCACAGGTTGTTAAGCAAAACCTGAATTTCAATAGATATCCGACACAGAAGCGTAAGCCAAATGTCAGATATTGAGAAAAAAACAAATGCTCTTCCACTAGTGGTGAATATTTGGAATAAACCAAAAATGTAATTCAAATAGAGATCAAGGGTGAAGAATGTTACGAGCACCATCCGTGGAGGCTCAGAAGTCAACATAATGTGTGAAGATAATGGAATTTCCTTGAGAAGCCAGCCATTTGGCCACCAAGATTTGAACTAGTAGACACCAACCAGCATGGAATCAAGCCATTGGGGATGTTAATGGTATAGAAGGTGAAAATTTGGACCAAGCAATTCACCCTGAATCTTGTGGTCATCACATTATAAAAGAAAGCATACGATGCTTCAAGAGAGGAGAGCTAGTAGTAGCCAAGGTGAACACAATTGGGAAAAGGATATGATCTCCATTACAAACAAGGGTCAAAAGCATGTGATTGACTGGAGGAACCAAGCTATCACTGAGTAAGCAGCTTCCTTGGATTCATCAAACTCACTGCCTAGAGAAGAATGGATGAAGAGCCAAGATCTGATGGAACTGAACAACAAAATAATGGACTTCAGTCATGCCTAGAGGATGGAACAGATTCTTTTGTGACCTATTTCACTAGAAAATGGACGACTATAAGGTATTTTTGTGAGCGCATAATTTGTTCGAAGCTACAACCCCCTAGTAAAGAGCAACAGCTGAAAATGATTTTACAAAGTTGAATAGCTTATGGGTATCAGATACAGTCTGTGGTTTGTAAACAACGACAACAATATCAGAGATATTTGACTTAGCAAAAGGAAGTAAAATTGCAGATAATACACCTCAAAGTACTATGGAAAAAAATATTCTATGTGCTGTGTACAAAATACTTATCAAGGGAAATCAATTTTACAAAAACTATACCCAAAGAAAAAGAAAATTAGAAAATAATTATGAATTTGTGGTGGAAAGACAAAAAAAATATTAAATACCAAAGCTTAAGGAAATTATAAGAGGACCAATTGTTATGTATGACCACTTCATTTTCTAAAGTGAAGATGGTTTCAACAAACTATAAACTGCACGAAATCAGCTAAACATCCAATTCACCATGTGGCCTCCAATTTACACTCCAATCAAACAACCAGTAAAATTCACAGTATAATAACCTTACCTTAATTTTGTACGGCGGTGGGATGTTGATAATATTGTACAATGTGCTGCACTTGGCACTATACACTCTTCTCTGTGCACTGCATGGCCCACTACACCATTTTTTGGGCAGAGTAGATCACTCTTTAGCTAGGACACTGAAGAATTTTCTTCTCCCCATATGACACAATTTGAGAAAAGGACATCAAGCTATAGTGAACTTCCTCCCTCAATGGATGGTAATCTTCCCAACTTAGCATACAACAGGCTTCTACCCTTAACATATGACACTTCCAAAGGATTTACTTCCCTATCATCAGGCAGAAAAAGCAAGTTGTATGCCTTAGTCTTCTTATCGCGGCCAATTATTCTCAACATTGTATGGTCTCCCAGCATACAACCTTGATCCATGTTCATCATACAACTTATTATTTTCAACATTGTATAGCCCGCTTGTGTTATTCCCAACATATAGCCTTCCTTGTAAAGTCACTTGATCCATCAAAACATACAGCAGGTTTCATTCATTCTCACTGTAGCAGAAAGTGCTTATCTTTACCACACAGCAATGTCCTTGCTTCATAGTACAGTGAGGTAAATTCTTCATGAAGCATAAAACTTTACTGTGTTGCATATGTTAAAATCAATCCAGAATCTCATTTTTTTGGTTTTGTCAAGACTCAAGACTACTTTTTGGCTCTAAAACCATGAAAATGATGTCCACCATGATGATCTACTGCATCAACGTACAATGTCTATTGTTATGATTGATATTATTAGTTGTCCAACTATCTATTCAGTGTTTGTATTAATTCTCTGCTCAAGTGAGTTATAAGCATTGGATAGATATAAGCATCAGTAGGTTGCCAGTTGGTATCCTCTTGACAAACATCAGGCTCTTTAAATATATTGTTCATCTTCAAGAAGTAGGATGATCTAGTCCGATCAAATCCGATCTCTGTCTAATAGTCTCCAGTCTTCTGTAACAATTCATGTGCATACAAAGACATTTTACTTGTATGCATCGCCATCTTTATTATTAATTCATATTATTTGAGTAATAAGATATAGCTGTGACCAGATAGAATTGTAATTATCTACTAGGTTCGTGCTAAATCTGTGTCTAGGAAAGTTATGTTACAATTCATAAAAGCAAGCACAGTTTTTTTAAAATGTAATCTCTAGATTTCTGAAAATTTCTGCATACATTTAGCAGTTTTGTACAGTCACAATTTTACGAATCACACTTTGTAAAGAGATTTCTCCTAAAAACTAATATGTTTCCGTAACACTTAATATAACATAAGATGAAAGGGTACCATCTTTTACAGAAACAAACCTTTCTAATGTCAATTTCCGAAGAGCACTGAAACTTCATGTACAGTTCTCCAACACCTTCCACCAGAAGAAGTGTTTTTTCTGCAACATCAACAGACTCGTCTGAAAGACCTAGTAATAGCAATGGCAGCAGCTGGGGAGCATATGTCCTAGGATCTAATGTATCATTAAGGCGCAGTTGATTTTCTCTGTCCTTGATATCAATTGCATAACCAAGCCATCCTGCAATATATGTAAAAAATAGCTGCAAAACACATAATTATTAGGTACATGCAAAATAAATTACTTAAAAATTAGACAAATGAATGAATCAAGGATAACAATGGATATTGTACCATCTACCAGTCTCCCACAACTAAACTACAAAACAAAAATTTCTGTTACATGTTTTTGTGCTTAGGTCTTAAATTTATAAAGACCAAATACTATCAAGGCCAGTTACAATTAAAGAACCAGTATGCATTTTTGTGATGCAGAAAGTTTCCAATACAAACACATTTGAGAGATTTATATGTGGCATTCCTGTTCAGACTAATTAATTAATTAATCAAACATTTGGGTGGCAAAATCAGTCTTATGTGAAGCTCCTTTTGTGAGAGCCAGGAACTCAGAAATTTTCACCAGGGTTATCTGATGCAAGAATATCCTAGAGGTCAAGCTATCTTGCGTCATCCAAGAGATCCGTCCTACTTCATTTCCTATTAAGTTTGCTGGCTATGTTCCAGCTACTGTGTATCTGTGAAAAGTGTATTGTCTGCTTTCATCTGCAGTTTTGTTAGTGTATTCTAGAGCTTGAGGATCTACTGCAACAACACAAAGTCTAGTGGTTAAGAGATTGGTGCCAAATGAGCACGTGTAGGTTGAAGCAGTCTTTATCTTTTCACCAGACTATGTCATGCAATCACACAAAACAAGATGTGTCGTTCAGTTAAGTTAGAATGTGCAAATTAACAGTTGCGCGCCAATGGCATATGGAGGTGTAGAGGCCTCAAAAACCCTCTACGAGAAAAGTTTGAAGTTTCAGCCCTTGTATCACTCTTCCTTGCGAGAGAAGTTTGAGGTTTCAGCCCTTGTAGCATTCTTCTCTGTGAGAAGAGTTTGAGGTATCAGCCCTTATACGATTCTTCTCTGTGAGAGAAGTTTGAGGTATCAGCCCTCACTCCACCCTATGTTATCAACCATGATGGACACATCTACTGGGAGCAGCCCTGATGGTTCTTACCACATGACTTGGTCGTTCAAAAGGAATCCTCCCTAGCTAAGGAGTCGATTTTTTGTAACTAGGTTGGATCCCTTCTTGGGCAGACCTAGAGCTACGATATGCTAATTGAACTTTGGCCTTAGCATTAAAGATTATTGATTAATAATATTATAATTATTATATTGATAATATAATTATTCTATTATTGTAAGATAATATAGTTATTGTGAGTTGTAATTATATTATGAGATAATATAATTATATCATTAATAATATAGTTTATTATTCTATGACAGAATAATTATATTATAATTATATAATACTAAAATAAATTATTATATTATATTGAGGAGCCCAATATTATTATAATATATATTAATGTCTAAATAATGAGAGCCCAAACTTTGAAAGGGTGGCGTCCCTTCATAAATCCCATTTGTTTGTTATGAAGAAAGATTTATCTTCCTCCCTTGGAAACATAGAAAAGAATATGCAATCTGCTTTATAAAGCAAATGATGTGCTTGGGAGAGATGATAAGAGTTTATCATCTATGGTTGGGAAGCCAGCAGATCTGATGGTTTGCCAGTTTGCCTATGGTCAATGAGCACCACTAGAAACCCAAGATTTTGATTATTGTATTTCAATTCATCTTATTTATCTATTTTAGTTCAAGCAGTAACATGGTATCACAAACAAGTTCAGTAAAGATCCCGAATTTATCAAAATTTTGTATGAGTCTATTAAAGAAGAATCATTCTAGTGCAGTGAGAATGAGACAAACCCTAAGCAATAGTGGCAAGGATATTACACATTCCCCCTCAACTCCATTAGGAGCAATGCCTCTTAACCCCGCTAGACGTATTGCCCGCACAATTCCATTTGATTTTGACCTAAGTTACTGATTCAGATGTGGATCTAGAAGCAGATGCGGGATGCAGGAATTTTTCTTTTGGGGGGGGGGGGGAGGTTATGCGGATGCGTGTGTGTGTGTGCGTGTTCAAATATATATATAAACCGGTGACTTGCAAACAAATAAGAAATCTAGGTTATGCCAATGCCCAGAAATGGCTGATTACTAACGAATCTGTTTATTAACAGCAATGACACCTTGAACCAAGATGTCCAAATATAATTCAATCAACAAATAGAGCCAAGATGTATATTAATATGCAACTCATGTCCATCTTGGCTGTAAGTATACTTGGATAACATGTAAATAAATGCCCAGAAATGTCAACTGCCATAGAGAACTAGATCCTCAACCAATAAATGAAAGTTGCAGAATTATTAATAGTTTGGCCAGCCACAAAACCAAAGACAAATCAATTCAGTCTGCCTGGACATATTAGCACAGTATGCCATACTAGAAGATCACATATTTTCCCTCTTAAGACACCAACATCATCAAGTAGAAAGCACAACAATCCTTGCCCGGACTCTGGGTGCATGTGGGTGGCATGCAAGTAGCATCCTGGAGCTATCCACAGGGCTTCCGAACCCACCAGGCATCCGCACGCACCAGCTTCCGCATCCAGGATTGCCGAGGATGAATCGATAACTTAGATTTTGACAGTACACTACAAATAGGATTATTCACAATACAAATCATTATCTACAATCGTCATTAGTCTTCCCAAATATTAATTGATGTATACTTATTGTTTGGAAGACAACTTTTTTCTTTCAAGGGAGATGCTATAATCAGTGTATAACTTTTGTTGTCATTGATAATATTGGTTGTCCAACAATTATTAATACCTTGTATTAAGTTGATTGTCACTCTCGGGTACTTACCTCTTGGCAACAATTGGGTCTTTAAAACATGTTGTGTATTGCCAAGGAAAGTAGTATGATATGGTTGGATGAGCTGGAATCCTTGGCCAACCATCTTCTGTATTCTTCTCTATAATAATTTCATGAAAAAATAAAGGCATATTTTACTCCAGCATCTAGTACACACTATCATCTTTATTAACGTTATGTCCCCATTTTAAGATAGAATTTTAATAATACTTAAATAAGGTAATGTTATTGAAAAAATTACAATGATAAATTATATATTAAAATTAGTATTAATATATACAAAATAAGAAATACTAATAAAATATTATTATAAGATATAAGATAAATAACAATATAATCTTATTATCAATAAAATAAGATCTAAAAATAAATAAAATTACAATGGATGAATAAAATTGTATACAAGAGATACTATTGTAGAAAGTAAATAAGTAAATAAATAATATAAGTTAACTAAATCTAATGAAAAGTCAAGAGATATGTAATAAAGAGACGCAACTCCTTCAAAACAAGATATAAATGAGAGGAGAGTTCATTTCAAAAAGAAGGAAGAGAAGGAAATGATAGGATTAAAAGAAGGAACAATGGAAGAGGAAAGTAATTGTTAATTCTGTAGCTTGTTAAAGCATACTGATCTGAGAACAGATCAATTCCATCTGAGATGGCATGATAAATATAGGACTAAGTAGTTTGCATTGCTTCCTTTATAAGATCAGCGCCAATCCTTAGGATGTTTGTTTAAGACTAAACTAACCTTAATTGTGTATGTTTGTGATTAAACTTAATCATCCTTAGAAAGTCGCCAACTTCTAGAGGATTAGGCAAATAATTTTGGAAGAGACATGTCCTTTCTAAGGACATGTACCTTGACTCCTATACTTATAGAGGGTAAGGATGAAGTCTAAGCACACACAAGATCAATACAAGTTTGCTCCTTAGTCCTTACTGCCTTCATACGAATTGCAGAAGTAAAACACAGAATTCTGATTTACATTTCTAATCCAGTTAAAGGCAATAATCTTAAGTTACTCACAGAAAGTTATAAGTAGATAGAGAGGGCAGAATTTAATTTATATTCAGTCCAAAGAATTTGCAGAAACTTTACATGGTATCAAAGCTCTGGTAGTCGAACCTAGGCTCAGCAAAATTCAGTAATCAGAGTTTATATATATATCTAGCAACTATCTCCTATCTTCAATGGCATACGCAATCAGACCCAAGGACAGGTTTGATAGGAAAGAACACTTTGATGCTTGGAAATTCAGAATCATGATGATCCTTGAAGAGAATGATGTAAAACAATTTGTTGATAATGCATCCAAACAACCGCCAGTTGAACCTCATAAATCCATCGGGAGCAAAAGAAATAAGAAAGCAATTCAAATCATATTGGATGGAGTTAAAAATGATATTGTACTCATGCTTACAAAACATCAAACAGCACTTGATATGATAAATGCATTACTAAATGCATATGAAGTCAATAATGCAACTAGGGTTCTCGCACTGAAAAGGCAACTAAATCACATTCAAATAAAGAAAGGAGAATCAATGAATTCTTACCTCCTAAGGGTTGCAAGCATTAGAGATGAACTATCAAGTATAGGAACCACTATTAGTGACACGAAACTAACACTAATGGTAATAGATGGATTACCAGGTTCATGGGAAACTTTTGCACAAGGAATAAGTGCCAGAGATAAACTTCCTGAGTTCAACAAACTTAAGGGCGATTGTCTTAAGAAGAATCCATAAAATTAAAGAAAGGGGGAAACTTAAAACAGAAGACGAAGAACTTCATGTTCTTAATACAAACTCTTATAAGGGCAAGAAGAAAAGAGGAAATCAAAAGAATGGAAAACCCAAGAAAGATCTATCCAGAATAAAGTGTTTCAAATGTGAAAAATTTGGACACTACAAATCTAATTGTCCTAAAAATTCTAAACAACAAGAAAACTATACAAATGTTACCAGGGAAGAAGATACCTATGATCCTGAGAATCGTGTATTGTACTCCTCACTATCAAATGAAATTTAAAGTAAAGCATGGGTAATTGATAGTGGATTTTCTAGACATATAATGGGATACAATGAAACACTAGACTCTTTATCAGAAAAGGTTAATGGTGAAGTTGCCATAGGTGATAATTCAGCACATTCCGTTGAAGGAATTACAAATTGCACTTTGAAACTAAAATCAAGAAATTCTCTTCTTCTCAAAGGTGTACTCTACGTACCATGAATTAAAAGAAATCTAATCTCAATTACAGCGCTTGAAGATGATGGGCATAATGTTGCATTCGTGGACGGCAAAGCATTAACTTTGGCAAATAACTCCTCAATCAAGAAAGCGAAGTTGATTGGTCAAAGAAAAGGATATTTGTACGAATTGAATACAGAATCTAGTCGACCTATTCAAGCCTTAATTCATGAAGATGCAGACATAAATGAAATATGGCACAAAAGATTAGGGCATCTGAATTTCAAAACCTTATCAAATATGGAGAAGATGGTCACTGAATTACCCAAACTAAATAAAGACCACTCAAGCATATGCAAAGGGAACGCTCTAGGTGAGAACACAAGAAGTCCATTTCATGATAGCACTAGAAAAACAAATAATGTTTTGGAATTATTTCATTCAGATTTATGTGGAACTAAGCCTGTTCCTTCTCTTGGAGGATTCTAGTATTATATTTTGTTCATAGATTACTTCTCTAGGAAAACATGGATTTACTTCTTAAAATGCAAAGAATCAAAAGAAATCCTAAAGAGATTTAAAGAATTTTAAAATTAAAACCCTTAGAACTAAAAACGGAGGGCAATATACCTCAAACTTGTTTAAAAAGTTTTGTAAAGAATCATGGATTAAGAGGAAGTACATTGTTCCTTATAATCCAAAACAAAACGGGGTAGCAGAAAAAAAGAATAGAACAATTATAGAAGTTGCTAGAGCTATGATTTTTGATCAAAATCTAGAATATTACCTTTGGGCAGAAGCCTCTTGTACTGGTGTTTATATTCAAAACAAAAGCCCACATTTTTACCTTAGAGTTAAAACTCCTGAAGAAGTATTTACTAAGGTCAAACCTAATATAAGTCATCTTAGGATTTTTGAGTGTCATGTATATATCCTTTGTTTACTGTACAGGTAAAATAAATGAACGCATACAGACAATAGAACGGAATAGCAGAACTCCTTAGATTATTCGCATAAGCCAGAACATTACATTATGCTTGATAAGATGAATGATCGTAGAAGATGATTTACAATGATCCCAGACGGAATATAAATACTATTCGCCGAACCTTCCTGAAGGAGTCTATCGGCCACAAACATTATGTCCGCTACAAACTATTTACCCATCGGCTACAAAATATAGAAACACCGATGACAATCACCTTGTCAGCTACAGAAACACCGACAACAATCCAGTCAGCTGACACCATCCCCCCCAAAAAGAAAAGTCGTCTCCTGACGACTAACAAAATATCTGAGACAAATTAACAAACAAAATACATTAACAAAGTGACTACAACAAGAAAAATCTGCTTCTGTCACATCACTTCCACATTCATCCCGTTACATTTGTAGCCTCTACTAACACAATACTGTCTTCTCAATAAAGCTGACCTTGATAGCCACCTGTGCTACTTTCTTTGTTTTCAATTCCTCGATACCCTGAGCCAAGTGTCACTGCACTGCCTCCAACTGGATGATTAGCTCCTCCCGAGCTCTCTACGCATCCACCGAGACAGCCTCTTGGCCAACACCTACTCCCAGTCCCTCTGGTACACAGAAAGTCCATGCCTGCAGCAACTTCAACTCTTCTCAACTAGTCAGACTCCCACGACTGATATCCGCAACCACTGATGCTTCCCCTTCCCTTTGGCATCATCTGCTACTCATTCTGAACAACTTGAATCTGTCATTGTTTTTTTTTTTTTTTGTAAGAAAACCCCTCACACCCATCTTCTACACAAACTTGAATAATCTCTCCTCAGCAAATGAGAAATAGAACTCCAACAATCTTTCGCTGAAGATGGCATGGAATAATAACAACAGTGGTATATTGTTTTTCACCCACGGCAATTAGATTGAAATCCGCGGCCTCCAGATAACACCGTGGGAACAGGTCCTCTACCAAATGCAACGAAGAGGAATCGAAACCCGTGGAAGATGTAGAATTCGTGGCTTGACAACCCCGCGGAACACCTCCCGCAGAGCACCTCTCGCGGATTTTTTTTTTAATTTTTTTTTTTTTGACAAAAATAAAATAAAAAAATAGCACCTCAATTTTGCCTCCACACGTCACCATTCTGCAATGACGACAACAAGGGAATCATCTGATCATTTTGTGACGGTGACGGCAACGGCATCTTCCTGGCACGGTAGGATCCGTTGACTGCGTGAGGTACCTCTTGCCCGTCCAACGTCCCCAACTTTACCACTCGATTGTAGCCGACCTCCCAGATCTGATATGGTCCAACCCATCTTGGCTTAAACCTTTCCTGTTTGCTTTCATTCCGATCGTCGTACTTGAATACCAACTGCCCCGGCTGAAACCTGTTGAGTTTGTCATGCCACGCCTTATGCCTGTTTTGTGTCACCTCCGTCGCCCACTGTGCCTACGATCGTCGCGCATCTAGATAATTTCTTTGTTGTTGGCACCCTTCAACCAATTTTATGGTGCGATGCATTCTTTTCTTCTTGTGCAGTCCGTTCACCGTGTACCAGACGGTGGAATTTTTATTTTTTCTAGGTTTGTATTGTATGTCCTTCCCTTCTTTAGCCGTAACCTCCTTTGCGTCATCTACTTCTTTGTATTCCTTCGAACACTCATTTTCCTCCTTTCTCTCACCTTCGTCGACCCTTAGCATATTACAACTCGAAAAGAGTTCGTAGTCTTCTATTTGCCAGTGGTAAAGACCATTCACCGAGTCTAGGTCATCATCATTTGATCCCCCTTCTAGTCTCAATATTCCTTCTTCATCCGGTTCCATTCTCTGCTTTCCTTCGTCGTGACTTCTTTCATCGTCACTGTCGCCTTCACCTTCTGAGTCTGACAATGTTGCCTCCTCACCTACCATTTGTGTGTGCAGGTCAATTATGAATCTTTTGCCTCCACGCTCCATTGATAGGGTATTTCGTTTCCAATCATGTTTTACTTTTGCTTGCACCAACCAATTCCGTCCGAGAATAGCATCATATCCTTTTCTTTTCAATGGAATGACCACAAAGTCCAATAAAAATGACTGTGTTCCAATAGTGACTAGTTGCACCCTTAAGATTCCCAACGGTTTGATCCCGTGCTGGTCTGCCATGATCAACTAGAATGTAGGTGGCCACAGTGTCGGCTTTCCCAACTTCTTCCAAGTATCCTCCGGCAACACATTCATGCCGGACCCTCCGTCGACAATTGTGTCTGTCAAAACATTTCCCAAAATCCCCATCTCGACAACCGTCGAATGTCTTCCCGTCATGAGTGCCAGAAGCATTGGGTTTGTTGTCGTCATTGGACTACTGTCCCTTCCTGTGTCCTCTGTTGCTTTCGGAAATGGTGTATGATTCAGAATGGCCGTCCGTGACTGGAGCATTGTGATAAGGAGGTCACTTATCTTGACCGGTATCTCCGTTTGTAAGATCTGTCATACAATGTTTTGTTCTGCGAAGTTCCTTGCCAAGGTGGCGGTGATGTC
Organism: Cupressus sempervirens; assembly: GCA_028749045.1. Lineage (NCBI taxonomy): Eukaryota > Viridiplantae > Streptophyta > Pinopsida > Cupressales > Cupressaceae > Cupressus > Cupressus sempervirens. The sequence goes on from CM053787.1 coordinate 631,931,168, forward strand.
CTTCAATTGAGATGTCCCTGCCGACAATGCCTTTCCAATTTTCGCCTGCACTTCCCCCAATTTTCTTTTTTCCTCCGCCGGCAGTTTTGCTTGCCTCTGCATAATTGCCAAAACCTCCTCTTCATCCGTGCCGACAATGATCAAGTTTACTCCAGACTTTGGGCACTTGGCATCTTCATGGTCACCGAGTCCGCACCATCTACATAATAATTTTGGTGTGTTTGCCGCTGTAGAATCCCGCGCAAAATGACCCCACAAATTACATGCTCGGCATTGAACGATCGATCATCCGTTTGCATCATACTGGGTTCGACTTCGGCTCCCATTATTATTGTTATTGTTCGCATTGTTGTTATTTTGCCCTCTGTTATTATTCCTGTACCCTCCGGATGTGGCACCTGCGCTATTCGTATTTCCATTACTGCCTGACGGGGAAGCCTCATGTGTAAGAAGCACCTGCAGAGATCCTCTTGTCTTCATGTTAAAGGGGCACTCTTTTGTCGAATGGCCCATGATCTGACAAATGTCACAAAATTGGTTCTTTGGACACGATCCCTTAGTATGACCGTCGGTCTTACACTCTGTGCACCATAGCTCACTGCCTTTTGGCTCCTTCTACATGTTTTTAAACTCCTTCATCATGCGGATCATGTCCTTCTATAGGGCACGAACCTTCTTACTGTTGCCTTCATCGTCACTGCTATCACCTCCGGCAGGCTCGTCGTCATCCGAATCAGATGAGCTAGTCTTCGTCTTCTTTGTCTTCAGCTCACTTTCGAGGTCCAATGCTCTATTATAAGCTTCCGTATATGACGACGGTGGCACAATTTTCATTTTGCTTCGCAACTTCGACCGTAGGCCTTCCACAAACCATCTTTTCTGAAGTTCGTCCGCCGACTTACTTTCCATTTTGTTTATCAAGTCTTTTAATTTCCTGGCGTAAACGTGGACGGTTTCGTTCTTCCCCTGCTAAGTATTGAAGATCTCTGCTACAATTTCATTATCATCTCGCAACAGTTTAAATTCTGTCAGAAACTCCTTTTTAATGTTATCCCAACTGTTTAGCTTTTGTGGATCTGTATCAATAAACCAATCAATTGCTACGCCCCGTAGGGTGGCCGAAAATTGCCTCATCCAGTCGTCTTCATCAATTATCCCATTTGCCTTCCAAATCGTTTCACATGTTTTGCAATGTCGAATGGGATCAGCCGTACCATCGCCATTGAACTTCGGCAATTTTTCTTTTGGTCCCGCCATCACAATTCGTTTTTGTAAACAGGCGTTGCTCGGTCCTACAACACTGCCGCTCTTCACTCCCACACCGGCGGTCTGCACTCCCACACCGTCAAACTCAACAACTGCGAACCTTGGTGAAGAAGGGTGTTCTGAAGTTGTCCCCTACGGAAGTATATCCCGAACGAAGAGTTCACTCCACGCTCTTGCTCCGTCAGCACTCTGAGCCGTGCGAGTCGATGCTCTTCTGTCTGGATTCTCTTCCCTCGGCGAACACAAATTCAAAAACTCCTCCCGTGCTTCTTCCACCAATTCCACCCGCTGCCGAGTTTCCTCCAACAAATCTTCCATGCTACGGTTTCCGTCAGCACTCTTCTGAAATCTTCGTCGGCATTCGGCTTGCTATGCCAAAATTAAATTCTCTTGCGCAGTACGGATTCCATCTTTTCCCTTGACCTTATTCCAATCCTTGTTAAGCTGATTTGGCATTAATCTTCATTCCTCCCATCTTCCAGGTTCATAAGGCAACTGCACCAAATGTTTACCGTACAAGTAAAATAAATGAACGCATACAGACAATAGAACGGAATAGCAGAACTCCTTAGAGTATTCGCATAAGCCAGAACATTACATTATGCTTGATAAGATGAATGATCGTATAAGATGATTTACAATGATCCCAGACGGGATATAAATACTATCCACCGAACCTTCCCGAAAGAGTCCGTTGGCCACAAACATTATGTCCGCTACAAACTATTTACCCGTTCGCTACAGAATACAGAAACACCGACGACAATCCAGTCGGTTGGCATCCTTTTTCCAAAAGAAAAGAAAACCAAATTAGAACCCTCTAGGAGGTAAGGTATTTTTGTAGAGTATAGCAAAACATCTAAGGCATATAGGATTTTGATACCTAGATAGAAAAGTATTGAACTTAGTAGGGATGTAAATTTTGAAGAAGATCTAGCATTCAAAAAGCCCTAAGTTCTGAAGAACCTTCTCCTTTACATAGTTCTAAAAGAAATATTGAATCTAGGTCCTAGAGGCAAAACTTAGAAGAAATTAAAGATGAAATTCAAAATCTAAATCTTGAAGAAACTCAAAGTTCAAAGAAAATAACACTTTGGGCCATTAAAACAGTCAAGGCAGTACAAGACTTTGTTTCACCTTCTGGAATAGTCAGAGAAAGTAAAAGACCTAAAGGAAAATCTGTTGTTTCTTCCAAGTGGATATTTAAAATAAAGCATGCTACTGACAATAGCATTGAGAAGTATAAACCTAGATTTGTAGCTAGAGGATTGTCTTAAAAAGAAGGGATTGATTATGAAGAAACCTTTGCTCCTGTTGCTAGATATACCTCTGTAAGAGCAGTCTTAGCAATTGTCGCATTGAAGGGATGGAAAATACACCAGATGGATGTAAAAACAGCATTTCTAAATGGTAAGATTACAAAAGAAGTATATCTGGAGCAACCTGAAGGATTTGAAACCCATGATCCTAACATTTTTGTTTGTAGGCTCAAGAAAGCTCTCTATGGGCTTAAACAAGCTCCAAGGGCTTGGTATGAAAGAATTGATAAGTATCTCATCGGCTTATGATTCTCCAAGAATGAAGTCGATCCAAATTTATATTATAAAAGAGATAAAGATGATATGGTAATTCTGATACTGTACGTTGATAATTTATTAATAACAGGTGATGATCATCTTATAGATCAGTCCAAGAAAGATTTAATTAGAGAATTCGAGATGAAAGACTTGGGACTTCTTCATTACTTCCTAAGGTTGGAAGTACGACAGAATTCTGACAGTATCATACTTAATCAAAGGAAGTATACATAACACATTTTGAAAAGATTTGGAATGTGGAATTGCAAATCGATGTCTTCTCCAATGGAGACTAATCTACATAAACTTAAAGAAGCAGCTACAAAATCACCTTCCATAGATTCTACTCTCTACAGACAGATGACTGGGTCCCTTATGTACTTAGTAAATACAAGGCCTGATATTTGCTATGTTGTTAATGCCTTAAGCTAGTTTATGTGTGAGCTAAAGGAGACTCACCTAGTTGTAGTTAAACATATTATGAGATACAACAAGGCACTCTTAATTTTGGACTCAAATACGAGAAGGTTGGCTTAGATTTACATGGATTCACTGACTCAGATTGAGGTGGAAGTGTTAAAGACGGGAAAGTACTTTAGGATGATATTTCAGTTTAGGATCAGCAATGTATTTGGGATATGCCAAAAGCAGTCTTCAATAGCTCAAAGCTCCACAGAAGCCGAATACATTGTAGCAGCAATGGCCTCTCAAGAAGCAGTTTAGCTAAGAGAGTTACTTGTGGGATTATTTGGGCAAGCCATCAATCCTAAGATTATTCATTGTGATAATTAGAGTTCCATCAAGCTTTCAGTGAATCCAGTGTTTCATGAGAGGTCCAAACATATTGAAATTCCTTACCATTATGTAAGAGATATGGTACACAGGAATTCTGTAAAATTAGAATACATTTGCACTGTAGATCAGATAGTAGACATACTCACCAAGCCTCTATCTAGAGTATAGATAGACCACTTCAAGAGAAGACTTGGTATGGTTGAATTGTAATCCATTTGTATTCTTTAAATTATTTTATTTGTCAAGATATTGATTGTTATGTGCTCCACCATTTGTTAATTCCTTGTAACTTTGACAAGACAAGTGTTTTGATTTTTAGATCAATCTGATCTGGATGCATGAATTCCCTTAAGTATTGGTCACTAGAACATATTGTCCCCTCTAGACAAATTGGCGTCTTCCTTGTGGCTTTTATAAGCCTTCTTATTTACTAATGTGGTTAGTTACTAACCATTAGTAACTCTTGGAATGGGCACCAATCTTGAGGAAACAGTCATGTTTTGAAGTAGACTGACCTAGAGAGGGACATGTCCATTCAATGAACATGCCCCTTCAATGGACATGTCCATTCAATGAACATGCCCCTTGAGTAAGGTATAAGGGAGGGCTAAATTGAAAATTAGAAGACACACCAAAATCCATAAGTCTACTCTTCTAGCAATCTACCCAAATAGGATCATCTATAGGAGTGTAAACATTTGCAGAAGATCCATGATATTAACATGGTATCGAAGCCAAACTGTAAATGTAAGGAAACAATTTTTTTTACAAGAAGAAGAAAACATGTAATGTTTATATTAAAACCTTTGCATAAAAGCTTGATAAGGAAAAGAGAGAATCCTCATCTACTAAGGTAGCAATGCAAGGAAGTAATATTGATTGCCTATGAATGATATAAATGGTGATCTTTATAAGGCAACTTCAAACATAGATTCATCTCTAATCAAACAATATAAATAATTACTAAAATGAAAGAAAATACCAGGTCTAGGCAAGAAAAATTCTCTACAGGCAACGATAGTGTTTAGGCAATCCAACATTTATATGGACAATGACAAATGACTAGAAGGGCTTCCTGTACGAACCACTCCAGAGCCATCTGTTATAACAAAGAGTTTGGTTGGAGAGACTTTATACCTAAATGAAGACCAAAGATCTCTGCAGCCATAGTTTGACGGAACCACTAAAAAGCCATATTAACATCAATAGAATCAATATTATGGTATGAAGAAAAGAAACAAAGAGAAGGCTATGACTTCAATATATGTAAAGATGGTTGAGAAACCAATACATATAAAGTTGCACATCATAAATTACTTAAGCATGTAGACAAACTGAAGACGAAACATTTTTGTCTCGTATTCAAATCGAAAGGAGACATAAGGTATGTATTGGGACACCAAAAAGGGTATAATGTTGCCCTTAATTAACATATATGTTAAGTGACGTTGTTATGGTTAATATATGTCGTGACACCATTGTGTCTCAAGGACTAGGAACAACATGTATAAGGCTGGGAATGATGGAGGAACATGGAATATATAGAAGAGAATCAATAAAAGATATAATGTCAACTGCAACTATATAGACGACATACATAGCCGGTATCAGTAGATGACTACTGCATAGCAGCATGGAGGGATTATCATACATTAAATTATTCTTTAATATATTCTAAGACTACATTGATCCCATCCGATTGAAGAAAGAAGAATAATATCTACAATATATTATTGCGAGACATACCTAGCCAACAATTTCTGAAACAGATTACTATATTGCTACAAGACTGAGCAGGATTAATGTTACCGCAGGAACAATGTGGTCTATAAGATGGAAAATCAAAGTGAAGGAAGCAGATGTCATGGCTGGTGATGTTTTTAATAAGGAGTGGTTCATTTATGTGTGAATTTCTCTCCTTGGTATCATTATTCTAGTTTGTAACTATCACCTAGTTGTATGTCATGGCAATCGAGTAGCTAAGCAATTTCCATTCTTTATGTTGACAATGAGCTTTATCCTAACTTGGCTTGTGGAATTCAAAGGGTTTGTTGTATTAAAATGGCTTATTATCAAGGATGTCTTGCAAATAAGAGAAATAGCTAGTTATCTCATACCAACTAGGAGCGACATGAAATAATTGGCAGCCCGTGACATGCATAGTCAGTTCAATCAGAGATTGAAGATGGGAAAATTGATTCATTCATTCAAGCAAAGACCAAGGGTCAAGGGTCACTACAGGGGCACGTATCTACGGCCACCAAAATATCCACGGCCTAATTGTTCAAACCAGGGAAAGTTCACGTTAAGTAAAGCATGACTCGCCAATAAGGAAGCCTACTCAAAAATGTGTGTAGGTTAGAGAGGGATGATTCACCAATGTGTACCATTTTATTTATAATTTCAGAAGAGCGTGGATTGGAGGGATGGTTACCATCTTTACTCTCTATATTATATTATAGTAGAGGAAATTGAATGTGGATTCGACCATTGAGAATTGAGAATCCCGCTATGGTATTGCTCAGTTTTCAAAGTATCTGAGAAGTATTAGTAAATAATATCAAAGAGAAATAAAGAGACGTGTGACATCTAGACCACCACCTTTGTATGCAAAGGAGAAAGTTGTGTCAAATCTAATAGTGACTGCATAAGCATGGATTTCCTTCCACTGGGAAAGACTCCAAGGAAACTACATGTAGGAAAAGACTTTGTTTAAATTACGAGCTATAATTCAAAAGGGGAAGCAAAATTATTCGATATGCATGTGTACTGGTTGAATACCTATTTGACTTGTAATAACATTTGGCAAAATCTGAAGTATCGATTTGCACAATGGATTTGACTTTTGTCTTGCCTGTAGATTGCCTTTATACAGATTTCTTGAAAACGATAATATCTCCATTATTAATATTGGCTGTAGATAGATTTGAGATGATCATCGACAGGTGTAAAATTGTTTATTAGTTCCTAGACATGGAGACATTTGGAGAATTTACAGAGAGTAAGCCAAATGCCGCTCTATTGAAAGGAAACTCCCATTCAGAATAAGTTTGATCCACTATAAAAGGAACCTTGGAATAAAAACAAATGATTCTATCATCTTAGACAAACTCAATTATTTTGTTTGAAAGGGATTTCATCAATGAAGATAACTCGTGGATAGAATCACTGATGAGATGCACATGGATAAAGATTACATCATGAGACCACAGATCATTTTACTCAAGGCAGTTCTGATCTTCCCTCAAATCCAGAGGGAGTGTCAATGATTGTGGACTTAGAAAAAATGCATTCTATATAACCTCATGACTATTCAAATTATTAGTATTGGTTCTCTTAGAAAGGAGGGAATAAAGTGACATCATGTTATGACACTAAGATCATGGATATTAGCATGGTATGCCTTCCTGACAAAAGGAGAAGCTAAATGATCTGCAATGGTGAATTTTGACTCGGAGGCAGTAGACCATGCTTTATTGATTCCCAAGTAATAAAGAATTTGTAGCAGAGAATCATAAGTATCATCTTATAAGAAGGTTATATGTCAGAGAGTACCTAGAAGATCGAGTTGACTCCCCAGGATCTAGGTTATACAAACTCAGACTGAGTGTGCCATGTCAAGATGGTGTATACTCGTAAAGTACAAAAGCTCTCATCAAAGTTATGATGGAAAGATAAGTATCTATTGTACTTGAGCTCTTTGTTTACCTTATGTCTATAATATCTTTCACTTGTGTTTTTATAAGAAGAGTATATGCCTTGATTTTTTTTGAAGAATGTTCTTGTAGGAAAGAATTTTGGATTCAAAGGGAGGCTAACATCTCATCAAGGCAACCTTGAATAGGGAGCTCGGAAGATTTGATATCTAGTAGGAGTTTGGAAAATCTAAAGTGAGAAACCATCTAATGGGCCTACCTTATAAACATCATGGTATAGAAGCATTTCTCAGCAAATAGTCTTGTAGCATCAGTTTGTAGTAATAGAAAACAATCCTCCAGCACGAATTTGCAGTGATAGCAAATGATCTTATGGTGTTTTAAATCAGTAGAGAACTACTAGCAAATCTTGAATAGATTCAAGATTGTGTTGTGAAAGGGACATTTCGATGTCTATGAATCACAACTTAGATAAAGACAAAATTTAATTATTCTCTAGACTTTATCCTTAAGTACTCGAAATTAGAAAGCAGGTATTCTTATCAAAACTCTCTGAGAGTGATCATCTCAGGAAAGATCTAGGTATGATTGAATTGTTTTGTATTCTTATGATAATTTATATTATTGTCAGGATATTGACTGTTATGGGACTTCACCATTTGTGTTTTTTATTTAAGAAGTGACGGTCTCTGAAATAATGAACACTTGTATAGAGACATTATAAGAGGTGACGATCTCTGAGATAATGTTCTAACCAGTAGAGAACTGCTGGCAGATTTGGATAAATTTAAGATCATGTTGTGATGGAGGCATTTCTATGTCTATGAATCACAACTTGGATAAAGGAAGAATTTAATTATTCTCCGAATTTTATCCCGTGTACTAACAGATCTTAATTCACGATCATGTTATGTGCCTATGAGTCATAACTTGGATAAAGGAAGAATTTAATTATTCTCCAGATTTTATCCTGTGTAAGGCATTCTAGTAATGGATTGTTGTTAGAATCTAGATCTTGGACGAAATCAAGATCATGTTGTGATAGTGACATTTCTAAAACTCCAAACATCACAACTTGGGTAAAGGGAGAATTTAATTATTTTCTAGTCTTTATCCTGAGTATTGCATTCTATGCAATACTGTTATCACAAGCTCAGGTAATACTTCATTCACAAGCCTTGTCAAACACCCTGTGTTGCAAGCCTAGGTGATTTGATAGTTTGTATTACGAACGATGCTTAATGATTTGATCACAAGCTCCGGTGATAACTCATATTACAAGATTTGTAATATGTTGTCTTTTCAAGTATCATTTGTATAATGATACATCATGCTTGAAATTCAGAAAGGTATAGAGTGTATATCTATGCTTAGTCATCTCTATTGATGCTGCTAGATATGCTTCTATCACTTATCAAGTTAAGAGGGAGTGTTAATTCCTTGTAACTTTGACAAGACAAGTGTTCTGATTTTCAGATCAGTCTGATCTGAATGCATGAGTTCCCTTAAGTATTGGTCACTAGAACATATTGTCCCCTCTAGACAGATCGGCATCTTCCTTGTGGCTTTTATAAGCCTTCTTATTTACTAGTGTGGTTAGTTAGTTACTGACCATTAGTAACTCTTGGAATGGGCACCAATCTTGAGGAAACAATCATGTTTTGAAGTAGGCCGACCTAGAGAGGGACATGTCCATTCAATGAACATGCCCCTTGAGCTAGGTATAAGGGAGGGCTAGATTGCAGATTAGAAGACACACCGAAATTCATAAGTCTACTCTTCTAGCAATTTGTCCAAATAGGATCATCTATAGGAGTGTAAACATTTGCAGAAGATCCATGATATTAACACCATTTGTATTCATTATTTAAGAAGTGGCGATCTCTGAGATAATGAACACTTGTATATAAGACATTATGAGAGATGACGATCTCTTAGATAATGTGCTAAATAGTAGAGTTCTACTGTATGATCTAGATGAGTTCAAGATCATATTGTGATATTGACATTGCTATGTCAATGAGTCACAATTTGGATAAAGGAAGAATGTTATTATTCTCTAGGTTTATCTTGTATTCTAGTAGGTCTTAAACTCAAGATCGTGTTGTGCTATAGAAATACCAGTATCTATGAGTCACAACTTGGATTAATAAAGAAATTAAAATACTCTTCAAATTTACCCTGTACATTGTATTCTTTGCAATACTGTTATCACTAGTCTCAGTGATTTGTCATACTACAGGCATAGTAATATGACATTGTATTATGTGTTCTATGATACCACATGCTAAGGAGATTCAAATAGATATAGAGTATCAAATCTTGCTTGTTCATCTTTATTGATGTTGCTAGATATGATATCTCTCAGTATGATTATCAAGTTAAGAGGGAGTGTTAATTCTGTAACTTGTTAAAGCATACTAATCTGAAAAGAGATCAATTCAATCTGAGATGACATGATAAATATAGGACTAAGTTATTTGCATTGCTTCCCTTGTAAGATCGGTGCCTATCCTTAGGATGTTTGTTTAAGACTCAAATAAACTTAATTGTGTATGTTTGTGATTAAACTTAATCATCCTTAGAAAGTCCCCGACTTCTAGAGGATTAGGCAAATAATTTTGGAAGAGACATGTCCTTTCTAAGAACATGTCCCTTGATTCCTATATTTATAGAGGGTAAGGATGAAGTCTAAGGACACACAAGATCAATACAAATCTGCTCCTTAGTCATTACTGCCTTCATATGAATTGCAGAAGTAAAACACAGAATTTTGATTTACATTTCTAATCCAGTTAAAGGCAATAATCTGAAGTTACTCACAGTAAGTTATAAGATGATAGAGAGGGCAGAATTTAATCCATATTCAGTCCAAAGAATTTGCAGAAACTTTACAGTAATGTGAAGAAAATAAGGAAATGACTTTCTCAAAGGTATCAATGATATTGAAAAGATGCGACTCTTCGAAAGGGTTATAATTATGAATGCTTGTGACTAATAAAAAATGTTGTAATTAAAAAGTATTGTGACTTTTTGAAAAGATTATCATTATGAACGGTTGTGACTTTCAAAGGGATTGTAACTATGAAGGGTTGTGATTTTTCACGTGGATTGTAATTATGAAGGGGTTTGACTTTTCAAATGGATTATGAATATAAAGGAGAATATAAATACAATAAGATTTCTTTAAAAGGAGGAAGAAATGAATAATCTTATATGATTTTAAGATATATTATATCTATATGATATACATGTTTATATATATGAATATTGATCACCACATGGATAGAGAGGACTAGGTTTGTCACATGTGCACCTTGGTTGAGGCTGAGATGAGATCCACTTCATTTTTTTGTTGCCGTGCTTATTACGAGATCATAGGGAGATTTTATTTCTTATTCAGAGAGTGCAGATCCCTTACAGATTTCTTTGGCTGCATGGACTAGAGGTGCCTCACGCTTTACCTCTAAGAGCCTATGTAGCTCCGCGAGCATACTTTGCAGCTCCTATTCCTTCAGAAACAGGCCTCGAACTAGCTCATCACCGCCTTTTCTCGCCTTTGTCCCTAGGGCGAGGGGTGAAGCAGCCATTCTGTAACTCTACCAGTAATCACTTCAGCTCTGTGAGACCCCACAACAGCTTCACTCATCAACAACACGCCTCCAGCAATTCTCAGCAACGACTCATGACTATACTCTTCGGTGATGGATTTATTCCAGCTGAGGAAGGATCCCTAGTCCTTGCCTCATTGTTAGTTCTTTTGTTTCTTTTGCTTCTTTCCTAGACACTGTTTTGTGTTCACGTAGCTTGTTGTTTCATTGGTTGTATACTTTCAGTCCCTTAGACCCTTTCGGTGGTCTCTTGTTGGGCATTAATAAATTTATCTTATCTTACAATAATGAGATTGTAATATCAACTATAATAGAAAAATCAGAAATACATATCTGCATTCAATCCTACTACTATTTGGCTAACAAGGGAGGAATGAACTGTTGCCAAGGAGGGGCTTGGGTAAATTCCAAGCAATGGATCTTTGTCCCAAGATAAGGTAGGGGTCAATGTTCTGTAGGGCTTTGTAGTACGAATTGGACCTATAAACTTTGAGAGAATCCATTGATAGTGGTATCTAGGCAGCTTGGTTAACACCCACTACTTCTGTCACGAGCAAGAATATTAACAAGGTTGGATATAAGAGTTAAAGATAACTTTAGGATTATGGTATTACTAAGGAGGGGCATGTATAAATCCAAGTAATGGATCATATCCCAATAGAGGGTAGGGGTCAGCGATTTGTAAGCCTTCGGGATGCGGAGTTGGACCTATAAACATTGAGGGAGTCCATAGCTGGTGTCAATGCAATTTGCATTACACCTATACCATCCATCCATTAGCCAAATAATAATATGATTGGGTAATTGGAATTATTATTATGGACATATTCTAAGACTTATATAAAGTATGATTGATTAGATACATGTCAAACATGACTGACCCAAAAAAGGGTCATCACAATTATTATTTCATGTATGTAATTTACCAGATATAGCAGTGAACACCCTTTATATGTGTAATTGAAGATGTAACTTCTTTATGACATATGCTCATAAGTTTTGAAAAGTTTCTAAAACAATGTTGCAAGGTTGCTAAAAAATTTAGAACAGCAGCCAAAAATAAGTTCAGAACTTGTTTTGGCATGAAGATTTGGCATCTATTGCTTCTAGACCTATAGTGGAAAATGTTTGCATGGTTGAGATGCAAGAAGTCCAAGATGGCACCACTAGCAATGATGAGCAAAAAGGGGCTATCAAAATGATTGTAGTATCACAAATGTGCAATTTGTGGGTTGCACTAGGAATTGTTCCACTGGAGACAATTTGTTTGGGAAAGTAGCCTTGAGTTGCATCAGAAGATCCTCTAATGAAAAACATATGAAGAATGGAGTGGTGCAACACAAACAAGGTGGAGCTTCTTTATTACTTTGAAATCAGCATAGTGGTCACCAATAGAGCATTTTGAAAGGCTATGGTGACCAGAGGGATGTTCCTTGGTGAGAACAGTTCATAGTTTCTGATTATATCTTATTTGGATGCATACCATCCACCACTCATTAAGATTTTCCATCGTTCAAGAGGATTGGCACAATAACTCTGTAAGGGAAGTAGGAGTCAATTGTTGATTGTTTGGAAGTGTTTTAGCTACTTCCAATTTGTTTTTGAGCAATGTGATGCTCATTTTTTATGCTAAAAATTCGAGACCTCTTGGGTGCAGCTGATGATTCTGGCATACAGAGTTGTACTTGTTGAAATCAGATTACTCTTCACCGATTTCATTTTTTTTGCAGAAGCGGGCATATGCTTATTCATTCCATTAAAAATGTACATATTCATCTTGTAAAGGTTAGTTATGTGAATTTGTATATAGTTTACCCATAGAATTCATTCTTGACAGAAAACTTCATCATGTTTTGGTTCATCATTCAGAGATTTGTCTTCTTCAGTACACTTTTCAGGTCTGGAACAATATGCATTGCCTTATATTTCTTATGTTCTTTTAGTGATAAAGCTAATACCTGGGATTTCTTATGTTCTTTTAGTGATAAAGCTAATACCTGTGTTTCTTAGGTATGTATGATGAAATGTATGTGAAAGGCCCAATGTTTCTAATGGAATAGCAGTGCAAATGTCTTTTGCACTGAAAGAGATAAATCTGATTTTTATTATCAGAAAATTATTTCCGATAATGGCATAACTAAACACTTCAAAACAAATCCGGGGTAAACATTACAAATTGCATAACCAAATAATGGAAAATGATCTAATCTAAGAAACATCAGGATGTGCTAATTTATAAAGCAGGAATTAAATAACACAATGTTCTATATAAGTATGATTCACTAGTGATATGCTTCGAAGACAATTTGCTTTAAAATTAAGGCTAGCCATGAATTGCAGGGTCAAGTATCAAATACATTGTTATAAAATTCATCCACATCAATTGCGATATATATATATATATATATAAGCATAAAAACACCAAGCTTACCTCACGCACTCCTATTGTTCGATCCAATGCTAAAACCTTTACAGAAGGAATCAATAACTCTGCAACTGTCCCAGCTGGTAATCCGCATAAGACAACAGAATTGATAGCTTCAAGCATTGCTATTCTCACCTGATTCAAAAAATATAATTGAATTGTTTCAAATGTGAAACCAATCCAAATGAGTGCAAACTGAAACAACAGAAATCGGTCAATTTTGTTTTTACTGGCTAAAATCTTCAATACAACTTTCTGTATGTGTTTCCACCTCAAGGGCAATTAAAAGAGCAAGTCACCAAATAGGTGGAAACCATCAGAGACATAAAAGAACAAATGACGTTATGTTTTAAGCACCAAACACAAATAACACAAACAAAATAGCACATGGCCCTGATATAAATCCCTCTGCTTATTATGTTGTATTCAAATAGGCCTTCTGTAGAACTCCTAGAATGGGAGACTTAAGCTCTAGCTGTCACCAATGTATGTATGTCCCTATATCCTTGAAAACAGATATTAAATATACATTAAAGGCAAACAGATACAAGTCATTTTGATGGACTGAATTGTTATATAAACATAAAAAACTATACAATTCATGATTTTGAAATTTAAAACTGAAACAAATAAGACAGCAGCGAAGAGTTTGGCAACTTGTCAAGAGTAAATTATATCATTTACCACCTCACTCTTACAAAACAGCTTATTTCATTTATGCTCATCTTACAATATATCAATGATTCGGTGCAGATTATAAGTTAGATGATAGTAATGATAATTCAAACCAAGAATCCTACCAGTTCAACAAACAGAAGCTTGATGGCAATTTTCTATATGGTTACAGGAATATATGAACAGAATATAACAAGATAATATCATGCGTACAAGGAAAAACAGTTTATGTAGCCAAGAACAATTGTTACAAAATATAGTAGATTGACATCTCATTGTTAAAAACTTAAATGTAAGGAGAGAACCAGTGAAAAGAGTAAAACTAACATTCTTGTAGCTCATATTTTTCATGTATTTCATCCCCAGACTTCCAAATGTAAGTTTATTATGAATTCTGGCTGCAATCAGAATATGGACAAGGATGATAGTTTGTTGTAGAAGTTTGGCATGGTCAATGATAATAAAGTTTTTTATTGCGGATGATTTAGCTCTATAATGTTGGTGATGATGATGCAGGGCTACAAGATGGCATGATTAGGGACATTTAGCAGCTCTTGATTTAAGAGTGAATCCGTTGCAAGTTTATCAAAAATTTCAGCGGGAAAATACCGTTCAGCTCCATCCTGGTAAAGTTTGTTGAGAAAAGTAAAAGAAACAACTTTCAGTACTTGGTGGCAGTAAGTTTGATGAGCATTGCAAAAAATATGTTCACAGGTTTCAATCATGTTACAAAAAGAGGTTTATATCCATTACCGGCGACCCACAAGATACAAGCCAATTGTGGGAGAAGAGGTTGGGGTGCCTTGATTTCAGTAACACCCAGTTGGATGAAGCAGAAACTGTAGTCCATTGGTCACTTTTAGTTTTTACATCCAGGGATGGGAAAGAACAATGTGTTCTAGGAAATATCATTATGAAGAGTTTGAAGGGAATGCATGGATTCATAAAGGCCCATCTGAGTTATTTCACACTAATCCATTCCCCATGAACCATCCAATTATTGCCACAGCAAGGAGTAGTTTGACATTCATTGATGATCTCTCCACGCAAAGTTGTTTTAATGTAATATGTCATAGACCTTGGCGTTCATACTGGAGAAACAATTTGAACATCATGTGCAATGTTTTAGATCAGAAAGGCAAGAGGATAGAATGTCAATAATGGTTTGGATGAGTTTTGTCCAACCATGATATTGTATTGCTGAATACAGCTGCCTATACTCCCTAATAGATTAGTGTTGTAAAAAGATAGAAAAGGTCACTTGTTGAGATGGTATGTTGTATCAAGGAAAAGGTACACCATACATATTTTGGGGAGAAGAAGATTGGTGTCCAAGGTACATTATTAACACAGTGCCTACCAAAGTTATTCATAATGACATCTCAGAAGCCATGTGTTAACAAAGATATTACTATCCACTATAGATTGGCTGCTAATATTGCTTGATCACACATTCTAAATGAGAAAGGGCTGAAGGTCAATACCATGACTTATAATGCATCCTGATGGAATGTTGAAAGGAGTGTAAAGCCTATCATACAAGGGATCCTATTGCAGTCCATCTTTCACAAGGATGTTGTATTTGATGGTGTTTCTTCATTTGAGGAAACGCTGAAGTGTATCTGTTCTTACATCCAAATTCTTATATTCTTAGTATTACTTTACAGCGAACTGGATTCGCATTCAATCAAATGAAAATGCAGACAATTGATAAGACTTAGAAACCTGAATCATTTATATACTAAATTTCAAAGAAGCAAGCAACTGAAAATTATGGTGCTAATTTCAGGGGCATAAAGTGTGTCGCTTTATCATATCATGTCCTTATTAAAAGTAGAAAATGCAAAGCTTTATTGTTGGAGATATAGCTTTGCGAGGTACCTTTCTCCAAAATTATTAGATACTCTTCTCTCTTTATAACAATTGCCCAGATGTTTCTAGTTCATCAACAGCTGTTATTTTTCAAATGGACAGACTTCAAGACAGTGAAGAGTCATTTAATCTGGCGTCAATTGTATTGGTGTCGTTTCATTGGTAACGGCACACTCTTCATTGTCAAAGACAATGAATAGTCCACCTCTTTATGTGCAGAGACATGTTATTACTTACAGGAGATGTTCTTGATACATGGTGCTGATTGTTCAACTGTACTATTTTATTCATTGTTGCATAGATATTCAGAGCAGAATTTATTATTGCTTTGCAGATCAGACTTTTGTTTTTCCATTAATAAAGTGATTCCCGTGTGGCTGGATTTTTTCCATCAAGTTGGAGGGTTTTCCCAAGGTATCTTCTGTGCGTTTTGTTCATTTGTTTGATGTTTATCTTTATTTCTGGTATGAATCTCCAAGATGGTATCAGGGCCAAATTCAAGGCAAAAGAAGGATAGAATGAAATAGGACCGGATTTCAATTCTGAGTTCTCCTGTCTTAAAATTGTGATTCTGATTGTAATGACATTGCAGGGCTCTAAAGGCCTATAGTTGAGAGGAGACGGGTACAGTCTAGGAAAGTGGGTATTATCTCATGCAAAGACTTCTGAAGCTCTTCTATCTTCAGAAAAATTTGTGAATCCCAATCAGCCACCTGCTTGGCAAGACTGGCGTACTTAGCCACTTCTAGCTCAATGTTTCTTTTTCTCTCATTTCTGTGACAATGTGCAGAGTCTTTCAACAACTCATTTTTGTTGTTGCTAAAGCAAATGCCAATGCCTAGATTGTGTTTATCTTGAAAATATCAGTGTTGTCTTGCTTTCCTCCGCACAGCATGATCAAAACTGCATGAATGCTCGTATAGCCTGCTCTTCGACAGAGCGCAACAAAGAGAATCTAAGCGAAAGTAAAAGGGGCAAAATGAGGGTGGGGAGCTCATATGAGTCACCGATGGAAAAATTAAGAGTGGTCATGCAGGGATACAACGCTTTACAATAGTTGGAATCATGGAGAAGGTGAAGAAGGGTGAGGTGGGTGGGGAGGTTCTATTTCTATGCCTCTGCTATTCAAAGGTACCAGTGATAAAAAAACAGAATGCATGTCTTGTAGAAGAAGAGAAAGGCAAGGTGGAGCCTCTGGAGGCTTTTACGAGTTTCAGGCGGTGCTCGAGGGCTCACCTTCTCATTCTATCGAGATCAACAATCAGATAGCTCTCTCAACTTCCCTTTAAATGCTCTTCTCCACACATATCTACTATATACTCACTTCACAACTATCTGTTCATCAAGATGTTTGTGTCCCGGTTTGAAGTTCATATGGAACTTTTGCAGCAGGACCCTATTAGTAGGACCTCCTGCACACAGAGGTCCTCTCCTGCCCTATGGGTGAGTGCAGTGAACCCCTCTTCATTATAGTAAGGCGCCATGAGCTTTATCTTTAGGATAAGGAAGAATCTCCACTCTGCAGCATTTCCAGCCCAGGAAAGCTCTGGCAAAAACAAAAAGGGGTCTGACACTGAGTGAGCAGCAGGCATCTACTACAGATCCCTATATAGTAGGGGATCGTATTTCTGACAAAGATCATATTCACAAGCTATGTATTTGTGCTTGTGCTGGTGGGCTTGGCCGATCATGAGAATCGCCAGATTACACAAGCATATAGACATAAAGATGCCCAGAACATGCAAGAAAAGATTGGGAATCTGAAAAGGCATGGAAGAAAAAAAGATGTGAACAGCGTGGGATTGGAATATAGGAGGCCAGATATGTCCACGGCGATACCTAGGCTGTTTAGCCAAATCGACAAGCTAGCCCTCAAGTGCAATGAAAGTAATCTTAAGGAGGATTAGTTTGTGAGGCAAACTAATGAAGCTGTATCCAATTCCTCTAGTTCAGTATCTCCTGTCTCTTGCTGAACAAATTTGCAGATAAGTCCTATTTTCTAAAACTAATATTATGACTGCTTTGAGAGTTTACATTTTAAATTGGCATATTGTAGGTCCATGGATAGATCTGTGACAAGATTATGTGAGTTTATTATTACCCAGATGATAACTGAAAGAACCATAAAAGATTATAGCTGTCGTAGGCCAATAATTATCATTGTGAAGTAATAAGATTATCTGAAATACTGATTATTCATATTATTTGATGTTTTGCTTGAATATTCTAATGGAACCTGCCTTCTATTATTAGGTTTGATGTTTTAACATTTATCATCTAGACTTTCTAGTATTGGCAATTGGAAATGATATGTGCGCAAAGACACTACATTGGTATAATTACAGACCTATTGAATTGGCATTATTAAGGAAACCTTGGCAAAAACAAGAGAGTCACCACATTGGGCTTTTGTGTTTACTATTGTATCAGTTGCTACAGATGGAAGCCAAGTTTAATCAACAAAGACTCAGAGTATTCATCTTGTGTGAGTTATGGGAATGAATTTACAAATAATGGGCTTGTACTTGGATGTAACTGCAATTTGCAGGTTCTTTCTTTCAATTGGACAAAGCATGTACAGTAGTTGTTTGGAGACAGTCAAGGGCTAAGTCAAAAGGTTCAAGTTCAAGTTCGATGGCTATGAAGTTCGACACATCAAAAAAATCGAAAAAAAATTCAACAATAAATTCGCCCAATGTAATTTTCAAAAAAATATAAGTATATGCTATTTTTATTATTATAATGTTTAATAATTGATAAATAATATAAAATAACAAGTATTGACATGTTTAATTATAAGTATATGCTATTTATTATTATACAATAATTAATATATAATAATATTGACATGTTTTAATATTTGATAAATAATATAAAATTAATAACAGTAAAACAAATTATATATTATAACCAATATTATAACCAAAATGAACTTCTAATTGATAAATTAATAATAACAAAAAACTTATAACTATTAACCAAACCTAAAATTAAATAATCTTAAAATGTTAAACATACTATACTAAAAATTTAAAACTATTAACTAAACCTAAAATTAAATAATATCAAAACATTAAACATCAATATAATCATGCCACAAATCGCCAACGAAGAGGAACAGAAGTGGAGTTTTCTGCAGACGTTCAGCGGTATGGATATTTTACAACAGATGTCGTTTGCAGGGTAATCAAGAGATGTTGAGAGGTTGCAGGAGAATTTGTTACCAACAACTCATGACCTGCAATTGTACATGGACTTCACTGCATTCACGGTTTCAAAAATAACCCGTGACCTGTACATGGACTCACTTGCACTTAGGGTTTCAAAAGCGACAATAATTGACTAGCCATACAGATTTAGGAGAAATTTCTGCAAATTTTTTAATATTTTTTAACGGTCGCCAAATTTTGAACCTAGAGCCAAAAATTCAGCGAACCTTGTAACACAGGTCAAGGGGACCGATCAAAAGGTTAATTTGTTGGAGAAGATGAAGTCGAGACAAGAGACTACTATTATTACTTAAAGATAGATCTTGATGAGATGAAGAGGGAGCTTGAGCAGCACATGGAGAGTGCCAAGTCCTTTATGGACAACCAAAAAGCTCGAGAAGCAATGTGGCTTCAAAAGCTCCTTGTTTGATCGAACATTGGAGCCAACTGTAATTTATTGTGATAATCAAAGTTGTGAGAAACTCTGTCATTCCAGTGTGAGAATATTGCTCTTGCTGAGAGGGAGTCTCTACTGAGGGGTCTCAACATCAATTGCTCTTTATTGCATATTTCTCTAAAATAGAGAAATACGAGGTGAAAGCCCTCACGAGATATTCCTCCTTAATGCATATTTGTCTAAGATGTAGAAATATGAGATAAAAGTACTTGAGAGATGTGTATCTTTCCACATGGGAGTAGCCATGGTGGATGTCATATTAAGAGATTCCATGATGACATCACGTTGAGTGATTTTGAGATGGGCATTTGTGTATATGCTTGTTTCCACACATGGGAGTAGCCATGTTGGATACCATGTTGAGAGATTCCATGATGATGTCGCATTGAGTGACTCCACAGTGCAGAGGCACCTAGCAAGGTGGAAAACACTCTATCCATCTACTAACAATGTTCATTTAAGCCTTCTTCACCCAAAGGAATTTCAACAACCTAGACCTTCAATACAAGGCTTTTGACTTCTCCATAGCTTCTTGACCAACATATGGCTTCTACCACAAGCATGATTAGAAAGGTGCATTGACAAGTTCTAAAACCCATCAATCGCTTGACACAAATTCACTACAAAGTTCAACCACTTTGTCCTATAAGACAACTTTGCACTAACCCTTACTCCAAAAGGGTTATGCAGATCACCAACACAAAGATGGTTTAGGTTTAATACAAAATGCGTTCTTGACTTTAGAGACCCAAACAACTTCGTACAAGTCACTAAAACAAACCCACAACTCGTTTATGTGGTAATTGCTTTGTAAAGGCATCTACTTCCTTGTAGCCTATCCAAAATCTAATCTGACCTTAACTCACAAATCATTGACCAAGAGACCAAACAAATGGATGATTCAGACACACTTTTGGGAAAAGTTGTCTTAAAATCAATTAAGGGTCTTTTGGACAGAGGTGCTGAGACCCCACTGATCACAGTAACCTAAAAGGGCAATTAGGTCTCCATCTCTAAAGTAACTACCCTTCAAAATGTTCATAGGACATAACCAACTCCTAGAACACTTCTGGCTTACCTCCAAGTCACACAATCCATCACTTTGAGAGCCTAAACCTGTCAAATTTATTTCTGCAACAGAATTTTCTTCCAAATTAGCCCTTCCTAGGCATGTCACATAGAGATGTCAGACCTAGGGCATCATGCCATTTCTACCCACCATGTTGGACCACTTTGAGACCTCCAAAATTCTAAAGTACATTGTCAAACCTATTATTCCCCAGGGGATCAAAATATTTGACTAGTAAAATATTAGGTTTCTATCACAATTTCTTCAAAACCCTAGGTTTGTGAGGATTTCAAACCAGTTTGAACAAAAATGCTTACAACTTGAACAAATCTTAATGGATCTTCACCAAACCAGTACCAAATGTAAGGTAAGTCTCTACACTATCTCACCATATGCAATTCAGACCTGTACCAATTTGTACAAGGCTGTACAACTCAACCATTTCCACAAAACTTGTGGAAAATCAGAGTAATTTCATTGATAGAAAATCAAAATCTAAACAATTGTTTATGCCTCCACCGAAAGCGGCATATATAAGCATAATCCAACTCCCACAACTGATTCCAACCAGTATTCAAACCATTTGACAACTGGAATACAAAATTTCATTTGTGCCCAAAAGTTTCGAAAGTTGCTCAAACAACCTTTTGTAGTTTTGCATTTTATGCACTTTAGTCATAAAATGACTCCATTTGCCCCTTCTACATTACTAATATACCAAACAACCATATGATTCCATAATTTCATTTGTGCCCAAAAGTTTCAAAAGTTGCTCAAACAACCTTTTGTAGTTTTACATTTTATGCACTTTAGTCATAAAATGACTCCATTTGCCCCTTCTACATTACTAATATACCAAACATGACTTACAAACATGGAAAATTCTATTCCTACATTTGGAATGTTTGACTTACTTTGACCAATCAGATCCTAAATGCCAATACAAGAGCAATTTGGTCATTGGGCCTTACAAAATGGTTCCAAAACACTACAAAGTGGTCCCATAATGGTAAGTATGACCTTATTACAATTTGAAAAACATTTCAAAACAAAAAATCATGAACAAGTCCCCTTGACCCATGGGTACTCCTGCACCATACTCTCAAGGTGAGAAAGATCTCAGTTCCCCTTTGAGATCAGGTCCTCAGTAGCAACTACATGTTGTTTGACATCATGCTTTGTCATCCATGTTGCATCCTCCTCATGTAGATCCTACCATTTGACCAGATACTCTTTGTAAGTCTTCCACACAGTCTTTTTCACCTCTTTGCTATCAAGTATGCATTCAAATTTTACTGGTTGGCTTGGTGATAGTTCCTTAACCTGATCTTCAATCTCCTTGGCTAATTCACCTACATTAAAACATAGACTCATAGAGCTTTTGTAGGAATACAAGTGAAATACATTGAAAATGGGTGAGATAGCTATCCCACAAGGTAGTTATATCTCATAAGCATTATTGCCAAACTTCTGAACTATTTTGCAGTGCCCTGTTTTCTTGATCAACCACTTAGTGTATTTGCCTTAGGGAAAATTGCTATGCTCCACGGGGACGCGTCCCCTGCCTCTGTACCCTAGTACCCGTACCGGGTA
Source organism: Cupressus sempervirens (assembly GCA_028749045.1). Taxonomy (NCBI): domain Eukaryota; kingdom Viridiplantae; phylum Streptophyta; class Pinopsida; order Cupressales; family Cupressaceae; genus Cupressus; species Cupressus sempervirens. The sequence goes on from CM053787.1 coordinate 631,953,373, forward strand.
CGAAACGGGGACGCGGGTACGGATTTTGGCCGTACCCTGCGACGTCCCTTTTTTGAAGAATTCAGAAACGTCCCCGAAACGGCCAATTTTTTTGGGCAGGAAACTTGGGGACGGCCAGCAGTATCGGGGACAGTTTTGCCGTCCCCTATCCGTCCCCGAAACTGCTGGCCGTCCCCTTTTTTCCAGTCAATCTGGTAAAGGCAAACCATCCCCAAAAAAAATTTTTTTCCTAATTTTTGTTGTTCGTGTGGCCCCTAGTCATCTTAAAGACATAATAACAATATGCAACCCATATTTGGTCCATTAAAACACTAACTCTTCTACTCATTTTTCGATTTAACATACTTGCTAAGAGGAAGGAAAAAAACATAAGAGCAGTAGCAGCAATGAGCAAAGATTGTGTTTAGTGAGGCAAGACTGCGTTCGGTATTTACTATTTACCAACTATTTTAGTTGGACTTCTCTTTATTTCATTATGATTTCAGCATGATACTTGAAGCCTTTAGGCATTTTAATTTTTGCTATATATGTATGTGATATTGTTATAATGGAAGCACTTAGTATTTGCCATTTGATAATATTCCATGTATTTATCTTCTAAAATGTCTATGGTGAATGGTTTATCAATGTTATGATATACATATTTGAATTTTTTCTCTATATTAAAAAAAATCCCCTATGTTTTTAATCGCCGTCCCCTGATGTCCCGTCCCCTAAATTTTGGCTTCGACCCGTACCCGTACCGGAAACACGTCCCCGTCCCCTAAAACGTCCCCGTCCCGGAAACTCCGTGGAACATAGGAAAATTGTCCTTCAAGTGGTCCATCACCATATCTCCAACCTTGAACTACAAATCCCTTCTCTTCACATCTTCACTTTCTTTGTACTTCTCTACATTGTTTTGGAGTGTCTCTTTTACTGGATGTAAACCCTTCATCACCACAGAAATAATCTTTTGCTTGTGCACTTCTCTTGTCCACAACTTGCAAATCTCTGAGTTTAAGCACCCCTCTAGGATACATGTCATATACTATTTCAGATGGACTCCTTCCTATGCTTCTATTTTCTTCATCAACCACTTAGTATATTTTCATTGGGAAATTTTCCCTTTCAAGTGCTCAATCACCAAATCTCCAACCTTGAACTGCAAACCCCTTCTCTTCAAATCTTCACTTTCTTTGTACTTGTCTACATTGTTTTGGAGTGTCTCTTTTACTTGATGTATATCCTTCATCACCACAGAAAAAATGTTTTCCTTGTACACTTATTGTCACAACCCTCTAGGGCTAACCTTTACAATTCTTATATAATTATATATAAGTTATTTGACAAAATGACTAATGGATAGCTTTTTACCATTATACATCTTATGATTTTTTATGACTTTTATTTAATTATTGCATGATGAATTATATTGCCCTCCATGGTGTTACCTAGAGTTTTTATTATGTAATGTCCCCTTTTTTGAGACATTTAAATAATTCATTGCCCAACTCAATTTATACTAATGCTGACTATTGAGGAATTAATCCAAAGTTATTATAGTCAATTTAATATTAAAGAGGGGAGTTGATAATGGACGAAATGGTAAAAGGATAAGGACAAGATTTGGAAAATGGAGAGTCAAGTAGAGGGACATGAAAGGTCACGAGGCTGTGTTTAAAAAGGGGAGGAGCTCATTTCAGTATGCTTGGATATTTGTTTGGGTTAGATTTGGATATTGAGCTCTCTTGGAGAGTCAATTGGAAGCTTCTACTTTCAGCCCGCTTGGAGGACGAAAACCCACAAGTCGGAAGACAGTGGATGAAAACCCATCGTAGTGGAGGCGTCATTTCAGGTGTCTCACTAGC